>CM051001.1:23825389-23955389 GCA_027704905.1 Muraenolepis orangiensis
AATTATGTTCTTCACTGCCCCCCAAGTTTGATTCATGGGGCGTGTGTGAGGGGGGGGCGCGCGCGCGCACACACACACACACACACACACACACACACACACACACACACACACACACACACACACACACACACACACACACACACACACACACACACACACACACACACACACACACACACACACACACACACACACACACACACACACACACACACACACACACACAGTTGGCTGGGCTTTTTTACAGTCCCGCAGCACGGTGTGTAACTGTTAAGGGATCACATAGGAGCTTATTACTAACAGTGTTCCTGCTGGCAATAGGGCAAAGAGAGCCACGTAAAAAATAAAAAAAAACCTCAGACGAGTCCCAGCCACGCTGCAAAACTGCATTTCTCATTTCTCCACCCATAACACCGTCTCTCTCAGAACAGCCATAAACCCACAGCACAGACTCTGCACACTCGGCCCAATGAAGAGCAAGCGGCACGCCGGACCACTGAAGCAAGGCTTGTTTTTTTTTGTTTTTTCCTGTAAGAAAGCGGTGATTGTGTCCATTTTAGCGTTAGCTGTCTGTGGATAAAAGCCCCATCTGGACACATCTCCAATTGTGCTTCTGGCACATTAGTGCGGAAAAAAAAATAGGGCACTAAACGTGGCAATATTTGTATTGAATGTCGGTAGGGAGAGAGAGGGGGGGGGGGGGGGGGGGAAGAGAGGGGGGGCCGCTCGGCGGTCTGAACGAAAATAAAACAGATTGCCGTGTCAGGGTTGTCAGGCGAAAGCGGCGGCCGCCGTTTTGCTGAGCGGTAGATAGACCGGGGGTCTGTGAAGCACTTCAATATCTAATCGACGGCCGTCTCGCCGTCACAAAAGACGTGCCTTACTCCGTCCAGCGGCGCACCGTTCTGCTGCATGAGTCACTACCGCTAACGTTTCACGGCTGGCCCTCCTGTTGTGCCGAGCACAGCTTGCAGAACCCACAGACGGGGGGCTGCATGTATGTATATACGGTACATCCGCTCGAGTGCAATATGCTCACAGCAATACACACTTCAGGAAAGGCCAGAGATGCCCAATATTGTTTAACGATAGCATTAGGTTATATGACCCCTATCTAGCACAATTAGCTTCAAATATATACTTGGGAGAGCCCCCATCTGTAGCTGTATCCACCGGCCGAGTGAGTGAATCATATTTTCTTCCCCCAGTAGCCTTTAATGACCTCTCGGTAATGGGCTATATGCTGGTAGGGCTTTGAGGTATACAGGCCACTGCGTGGACCGTTTTCTTAAAGGAAACATGTTTCCACCACTCCCTAGTCATTAATTCACAGGGGGTGGTCTGACTAATGCCACAGGCCAGCGTTTCGTTTGAAGCAAGCAAAAGATCTAAAAGGCCTGCAACATGTAGCGCCATGGCAGAAAGAGAAACGTTTATGTGCATCAAAAACCACTGACTGTGTGTGTGTGTGTGTGTGTGTGTATTGCAAATGGTAAATGGACTGCATCAATATAGTGCTTTTACCTAAAGCTTTACAATTATTGCCTGACATTCACCAAGTCATACACAGACGGTGGTGTCAGCCATGCAAGGCGACAGCCGTGCAAGGCGACAGCCAGCTCGTCCGCAGCAATCAGGGTTAGGTGTCTCGCTCAGGGACACCGCGACACTTGGCTAGGAGGAGCCGGGGGATCGAACCAGCTACCATTCCGGTTGCCAGACAACCCACTCTGGTTGCCAGACAACCTACTCTACCTCATGAGCTACTGCTGCGTCTGCGTGTGTGTGTGTGTGTGTGTGTGTGTGTGTGTGTGTGTGTGTGTGTGTGTGTGTGTGTGTGTGTGTGTGTGTGTGTGTGTGTGTGTGTGTGTGTGTGTGACAACACAAATATTAGCATTTCACTGTTTTGTGTCTTCATAGTTGAGAAAACCTGACACACTTTTAGGGTTGTTTGTGTGACGAAAAAAAGAGAAAAAAAAAAAAAGCATGTTTCTATTCTTTCCTTCATCTTTTTTTTGGATTTCATTACTGTAATTATACTTTGCTTGGCGTGTCAGAGCCTGTCCAGTGTCGAGCCAGCAAACATGCCATCTCTGTTGCCTGTCACTGAGCAAATTGAAGCCTTGGCTTAATGTCACGCTACTGTGGGCACAAACACAGTAATTGAAGAGTGAACTGAGTGACAGGGATGAGCAGCCAGGCAGGAGAACAGCGCGCCGTGGAAAAACCAGGAGCACTGGCCGTATACATCTCCAGCCTGGCAATAAAGACCATTGTATGGGGGAGAAAAGGCAGAGCCTAAGCCCCCTCCACCCACCCACACACACAAGATGCAATGGTATACCGACACACACACACACACACACACACACACACACACACACACACACACACACACACACACACACACACACACACACACACACACACACACACACACACACACACACACACACACACACACACACACACACACACACACACACACACACACACACACACACACACACACACACACACACACACACACACACACTTTTTTTTCGGTTGACCTTCCAGATGGGTTTGAGTTGAACTTTTGAAATATTTAGTCTTCACACTGAGCGAAGCCTGGGAAGCATGCAGGCAACTTGAAGTCCAGGATCATTGCCAATGTGCCACAGTTTACAATGAAAAATGCACCCTCCTTTAGAGTTAGTTCGGTTATTTTAGGTTGACTTGGATATTCGATTTATGTTGCAACAACAACACTTATGCACTTAAGCTAATGCAAGTTATTTTAAGTTTTGCATGATTGTATTATTGATCAACCCCATGATCATGAACTATGATGGGTTTGGACGATAGGCCAGTGCAGCTCCACCAGAGGGCACTATTTAGATCGGACCATGGGAGATGGCTGGGATCAACAGTGCACTAATTTCACTGTTCAACACTTCTTGGCATTAACCATGTGTGTCACCGTGTTTGCAATCATTTCAGGAGTCCTCAGGCTTTGAGGGGGGGCCATCGGGTTGTCACTGCAGCCCTCGTAGCCCCGAGGTCTCTCCCGGATACACCGTGACCACACGAGTACGACATGCTAAATGAGTGTGAGTGACACGCAACCCGTGGTGACGTGACGCCGTCCCCGAGGAGATCGCAGCTGCGGTGGGTCGACACCCGACACGTCGTCTGGGAGGCTGATGAGCTACAGCATCGTCTGGAGACTGTAGTTAGTACGCCATGACGGTTGAACAAATCTGAGCACTCTTTGCACTGGCCCTTGAAAACCAAAGAAAAAGCAGGTTCCTCTTCAAATGACTTGCGAACGTGACACGACCGCTGGCCGATGTGCGGGGACTAGAGACAGCGGGTCCAGCGTCACCAGTGAATTCCAATGAGGCCGAAACAAAACCCTGTTGTTGTTTCCTCAGGAGAGCGGTCTGTGAACGTTGGCCCCGGGGGGGGGTCTGTTTAGCACGAGGGGGAGACATTTTCTTGTGTTTCCATCAGCCATTTTATTTGTATTCATTAATCATTCGTTGTGAAACATCCTTCCTCGGGGAAAAAAATAAAAATATATCCTAATTTTTCTTCCTTTCTAGGTAAAAACCCTGCCTCCCCTCTCCCTAGTGTCATGTGTAGGCGTGACGCTCAGTCTAGTAGTGAACCTGAATCAAGGAGCTAAGTGATAAGTCGTGACAGTGCGGCATGTGTGTCGCCGTGTGTGATCTACGGGGAATCCCGCCGGTGAGGCGCCCGTGTGGGTTTTAGCACTGCGACCGGGCTCTGTGCATTGAACCGGCGAAGTGCGCGGCTGCCAAATGGTTAAGGGAAGAAAGGCAAATGTGCAGTCCTTTGAGAGAGGAATCAGTGATGCTACAACTCTGACAAACTGTTTTGAATAAACCATGTTACACGACATCACTTCCTTTGATGGCGGCGGTAAACTGCCTCGGCATCAGACAGTTTGGCGTTTTACGGTTGATGGTTCTCCGGATAGAACTGACAACGCATTGACGATGATGGGGTTGTTTTTTTTTTACCCAGGCTGCCGCGGTACCGCGTCTGAGACACAGATCTAATCTTAAGACATAATACTGGGTTGTGTACTAGAGACGGAACGTAAATATACTGTCACTTGAGATTACAACATGCATTCAATGGCCGGGTGTTGATAAAACGATGCGTACAGTTCCAGTGTGTCTTGACTTCCTTATCTTGTACGGAAACTATGATTAAAAAGGGTCTTGAACAAATTACCCTCGTTATAAAAAAAACTCTTCCTTCTCAGTCAACCAATGATGATCAGCAAAGCTGCCCTGGGCCTTCCTTCAACCTTAACCACAATAAATCCTGAAGCGATTTACAACTATTGTATGATTTCAATGTGGGTAGCATGTGCAAATGAACAATCCTTTTCCTCCATGTTGCCTGTACCCAGATCTCCCAACGACTGTCCATCTAACCTGCCGTCTTACCCAAACTCGGTTATCAATTGTGGGCTAAGATTTAGCATCTGTGCTGAGCTGCGCCCCAGAGACACAGAGAGCATCAGCAACAACTGTAGACATTTTTCACACTACATCCCTGATGTGGATAGATCGAGATAAGGTTGAAATAGCAGCAAAGTTATCCTTTAAACTATCCTTTACAATCCCTTAAACTTAAAACTTTAAACAAACCTTTGTAACATTATGCATACAATTAACGTTTCTTGGAACCGACAATTGGCAACCACAATCTCAAACAGCATGTACCCTTCACTAATAATTAAGATCATGTATCCATGTATGCTTAATTGTCAGGTCTGGCACATGAGCCAGGAAAAAAATAGCACAGCCAGTTTCAGTGTGATGCCAGGTACCAAGTTGCTAATTATTAAGTGTTCCTTTATACTTGCCAATATATATGTGGTTATTCTTGAAGCGACGAAAACCGGATGGAGAGCAAACTACGCTGGCATTGTTTAAATTCATTAAGATCCCCACTAGTAGGCGACAGTTCAACAAACCATACGGGGATCCCCTTGGCACATTAAAAACAGCACATAAAGCAAGACAATGTTTTGAAAAAGTGCAGACATACCATCATCTTCTCAAGGAGATCGATGATCTCCTTCTCCGAGAGGTTCATGGAGCTGTCATCAAACAGGGGCTGGGGCAGGGGCAGCTCGGTGGGGGTGGTCTGGGGGTCCGTGAAGTGCTGAATCAGAGGCTTCTCTTTCTTCGAGCCCGCCTTACGGAAGCTGGTGATGCGGTCTCGCTGTATGGTGAACGACAACACCACAGGGTCATCAGCAGACAAACATTCGAGACGTGGTGTTTAATCATTGGACGACCACTTCAAAGAGATGACATAGGATTTGACCATCTTGTGTGTTGTGGTGGTGAAATACAAATGATGACGTGTAAGTAGAGAAAATAACCGATACCACTGTCCAGTCCAAATGGTCTATACATATACATACAGAAAACACATCACACATTTCATTTTCTTCTTTCTTTCTTCTTTACTTACCATTCCGTTGACTTATATTACAGGCAAAGGCATACATTTGAAATCCATCGTTAGGGTTTTAGTGTATATACAAAAAAAAAAAAAGAAAAACAGGAAATTGTCCGCCTTCGTACAATGTACTCGGGACGACAGTGTCGGCGTGGTGCAGTAGTACCCGGTTACTGGTGAACGGAAACAGAATGCAGTGCAACAATCTAGTCTAGAAGAGCTACAACAAACGTTTACGGAGTCAGGCAAATTAACCCGCATGCACTGTTGAGTGATTAGTCAGTGAGCAAAGGAACAGTCAAACGGGACCGTCCACAGACGGGACGGGACGGGACGGGACGGGACGGGACGGGATGATAGGGGGGGTGGAGGTGAGGAGAACCAAGATGCGATGAGATGATTTTTGTAAAACAAAAACAAAAAACGGCACACGGGAGACGGAAACCTTACCATGTCGTCGGCCAGTGTTTTTATGTGTATGTTCTGTTGGAGGGAGGGTAACAGCGTGAGAAATGAGAAGCAGCACCCCGAAAAGTCAAATAAAAGTGTGTTTACATGACCATGTATCTCATGGTGAGCACATTTTCTTTCAACTACACGACAATGTATATAGACACATTCACGAAGCGTGACGAACGCTTAATCAATGTGTAACGCTTTATGAATAGTATTAATTAGAACTGTAATTATAATACAATCACTAATTATCGGAAATATTTAAATAGATGACTGAACTTTTTCATGAAAACAAGCTCTGTGCGTGTGTCAGGGTTACCACCCCCCACCACCCACATAAACACTGTAGAATTGAACTGCATAAATAAAACATAAAACATTTAATCCCTCTATGCTCCCACTGCAAAAAAGCAAGCGATGGAATGAAGACACCAAGCAATCGGCTACACACCAACTGGTACGTAAGCGTTTGATGGTTAATTCATGCTATGCAAAATAATATTTTTATCTCTGAAATAGCATTGTGTAATTTGGGCTCTGTGTGTGTGTGTGTGCGTAATTTGGGCTGTGGCTATGTGTGTGTGTGTGTGTGTGTGTGTAATTTGGGCTGTGTGTGTGGTCACAATATTGTCACAATTAAATTATCAACCAATAAATACAATATAAAACGTTCATTAGATTACATGACACACTCTACTGTGAAACAAAAGAGACTCTCCCAGCCCAGTGTGGTTTCTCTCTATGCTCCAAAAAGCATCCTCCTCTGGAAACCTCTGTAGAGCTTAGACCTTATAAAAACACCTCTCTGGATACAGATGTTCCTCCTCATCACACACACACACACACACACACACACACACACACACACACACACACACACACACACACACACACACACACACACACACCACACACACACACACACACACACACACACACACACACACACACACACACACACACACACACACACACACACACACACACACACACACACACACACACACACACACACACACACACACACACACACACACACACACACACACACACACACACGACCGCCTATTGTTTTTAGAGCCTGTGGCTCCGCTACGGACAGCCATTTGTCTCATTTGCCTCGTCTGGGATGCACCCGACCATATGCTATAGCGTCAGGCGCTAACGGCGACGGAGGCGCGGGACGCTGGCGGCCATAAAGCCTGCCACACAGATGTGTGCCGACTCTAAAATCTGGAAACTACTGGTTGGTGGCCAGACCGTCCTGGGCCCTGCCTCCGCAGCCAGCTCTTTATCGCTCGGTGCTAAAGAATACACCGAAATGCCGGAGGAGACGCTTCGATACCTGATCTTCCTGCTTGTTGTTGTAGTGTATTTTTAACAGCTGATGAACAAATGGGAGTAAGGGAAAGCAGAGGGGATGGTCTCAGTGTGGGGCCGAACGTGTTGCTGACTGACCTGCCAACTTCAAAAAACGGGCCAAGAGACAACTGCGTGTCATAACTCTTGAATGAATCGTCAGGCCGTAGGTGTTAAGACGAGTGAACGAGGGAGACTTGCGGTGTCATTTTGTTTTGAACGACTACGCCTACGCCTGTTTTGGTTAAATCTCAGCCTTCAACTTCCCCAAAATGTAAGCTTTCATCAAGCGTTAAGTTCAAGCACTGTTGTTTTTTGGGGGGGGGGGGGGGGTTTTAAGCGTGAAACTTCATTTGACAGTGACTGAATTTCAAATGGGTGTACTTAAAAATATTCTAATCAATTCAACAACAATCCAGCCCCTGTTTGGTAAATTACCTTCACTTGAGGGTCTATCCCTTCCCATTAGCTTGGGCAACATTGCAGCAATGCAATTTAACATCAAACAATTAAGCTTGCATGTCCTCTGGGCGTCTCCTGGTTATTAAAGTAAACTTTTTTTTTTCAACATAATAAATGTTTATTACCAAACACATATTCTTCTAAATAACCTAATCAAATTAGCTCTGGGTCCCTTCTTAATCAAACCTGTTAATGACTCCATGTAGGTCAGTAAAAAGCTGTAGACACAAAGCAATTTCTCACAATTTGTGTTTTAATTTGCGATGGACAAAAATCTTTGTGGTATGCATATTTGCCATGCTAACTTTTAAGGTTTTATCATTTAGGTTTAAGGTTTAACAACGATGACGTCCAACATTCACTTGCAATATATCCTCAGTGCAGTTGGTTTTGTAAAGAACAAGCCAGCAGGGGGCATATTGTGAAATACATTTCACGCAACCCCCCAGAATGCATCAACTCAATATTACTTTCATTAGCATAGCCTAGGTTTACATCTAATCATTTGTGTTTAAAACTAAAACAACTACACGTTCAGCCAAAATATAATCTTAAATCACTTGCTTTTTTTTTTTTTCTTTGGTTATGCTTTATAAAAAATAAAAAAAACTACACAGTGTTTCATTTATTTAGTTTTAATAATGATAGTGGATCACTGGGAGCCATCGTTGGCACCGGAAATCCACTGTGCAATTTGGTGCCAACAGTTCTTGGCGGCTTCACGCCATTGCCTCACATCTGTTAGAATACCGCCTCGTCCAAATGGTTGCTTCTGCAAAATGTTTGCTGATAATTTGCGCGTTGATACGTCAGGGTTTTATAGAGAATTAATGAACATTAAACAGCGGCATACAGTCAACCGATAGCCAGCGATCCCTCCACTGACATTGGACTGGATTGTACTCTCCGCTCTCCACATAGTTTACAGTATTGCTATACACTACTGTTTAAAATAACAATACTGTTCAATATTATACAAAATTTGAAAATGTATTATATAATACTAATTAATACATTAAGAATTATAATTTGTGCTATTCATTAATAATACAAAGAATCATAATTGGCAGGTACATCTAGCAGTAATAAGCAATACCTGTTAAAGTCAAAGAGTGAAGGACTACTACTACTGTATGAGAAAGTATAAAGTATTACCTTTTGGAAAATGACTTAAAAAAAAAAACACTAGAGTGCAAGATAATGAACTCAAGCATACATTTCCCAGTGTACACCTGGCTCCCGATGAGACCAAGCTGAGATCATAGGTTCACGGCCCATCGCTCTTCTCAGTCCTGAGGCCCACAGCAATAAACGCCAGCCAAGGGAGACACATTATTCACATAGACTATTCACTATCTGCATTTTACACATCAATAATCCTGAACGCTGCAACTTATTTCCTTCAACCGTTTAACAGCACCTCTTAGAAGTGAAGTCAATCACTTTCTCCCTTCTGCGATGGCAGAACGAAATAGTTTGTAGTTTCCATCTGTCGAGGGCTGATGTACATCAGACAAACACACGTGAGAAACACAAGGCATCGTACCTGCCACAAATAGAAGATTGTTTTGCTGCATCTGACTGCATTGTTCTATGTGTAGCATTGTCGCAAGTAACCTGTGTTCTTGTCAAAATAATCAGTCAATCGGTTATCGGAGATGCTCTGCTTTGCCAACATAAACTATAATAATGTGTACCGCTGCAGCATGGGTAATAGAGTTAGATATGCTCTCATTGTCAACTCAAGTTTGTTAGGTTTCATTTAATTGTGTTATAGTCCCTTTGGACAACAGCCCGCTGTGTAAATTCAGTCGCAGTACATGCCACAGCCTATATAGATATCTATCTATCTATCTATCTATCTAGATATATCTATCTATCTATCTATATCTATATCTATATATATATCTACAAAAGTTGGTAAAAACCTGGAATTGTTATAAATAACCAGATAAGGTGTTCATGTGTTTCAGTTGACAGTCTAGATGGTTTCCGGTCAGACAAGGGGGAAGCATCACTTATAAAATAAATCTGAGTCCTTCCTTGTTCAGAAAGCCAGACGTGACCGCAAGGCTCTACACTTTATTTATTTTTTTCATGCACACTTCTTGATATTCTACCAAGCAAGATATAGTGTGTGCATCCTCTCTTGTCTAAGTTGACAGACAGCACATGACAGGTCTAACGAAACTGAAGACTCATTAAAGAAACAGAACCAGTCGTGTTTTGGTGTTGGACTTCATGCATAACTTGGAAAAGTCGAAGCTGGCTTCCGGTAGAATGCCATTTAGCAAGTGTGTGTGTGTGTGTGTGTGTGTGTGTGTGTGTGTGTGTGTGTGTGTGTGTGTGTGTGTGTGTGTGTGTGTGTGTGTGTGTGTGTGTGTGTGTGTGTGTGTGTGTGTGTGTGTGTGTCATTGTTGGGTAAATTGTCAAGGGGTTTCTTTCATTCCTAACTTGCCCTCTGGTTATTACCTTTCCCTCACAGTCTGGGCTAATTACATCCAGGTACAATGCACACAGGTGGCCTGATTAAAGAGGCCGACAGCCCTTCTCAAAGTCAAACCTGCTCCGTGAGTCAGCGGCACGTGAGCCAGCGAAAGCCTCGCTTTTTGCTTCAAAACCGTTGGAGAACAGCACAAGACTTATGATGCGTAGACGCGTGCCTTTCAAACATTCAAGGACCTCTAGGAAACTATTCGGGAATAAACCAACAACTGTTGGTATGTGTTTTACGGCGCTCGGGAGACATTTAGAGTGGGAATTATCAAAGGTAGAGTGCTTTTTAAGAGCGTCGCGCGTGCACATTTCCTGGCTCCACAAGGTTAGTCTCTCCCATAGCTATTCAAACAGCCGTACAAATAAATAAATAAAGAAAGAAATAAAAGAAAAAAAGACTCAACCCAACCCTCGGAAGAAATAACTTCACAGGACATTAACACAAACACAATGCAAATTGCAATAATGCCGGTGTTAACGTGCTCTCCTACAAGCGGTCTCAACATAGCATGGCATCCGCTAACTATGTGGGATGAATGGAGGAATGCGCGGAGCATTCTGTGCCCGTTCATGCATAGGCAATCCTAAGTAAATTTGGTGTTGGCAGAAATGTAATGGCTTGAGGGGCTTGGATATGCAAAGGGAGACTATTTCCAAACACTTCCAGAATCACAATGTGCGCTGGGCATGATGATGAGGCGCAATTAAGGTTTACAGCAAAAGGTGGCGGTGGAGGAAGATATTTCGGTGTGAAGCCATGCTGGTAAAAGAGAGAGAGAGAGAGAGAGAGAGAGAGAGAGAGAGAGAGAGAGAGAGAGAGAGAGAGAGAGAGAGAGAGAGAGAGAGAGAGAGAGAGAGAGAGAGAGAGAGAGAGAGAGAGAGAGAGAGAGAGAGAATGCACAAATAACTATTGCTGGGTTTGTTTCCAGCGGTTATTGCAATAAAAAGCCTAATTATGGAAAACAATGAGCCTAATAACGGCCTAGTGTGGGGATGAATTATCTGCACATGAAAAGTCCAAAAAACACCGGGGAAGATGAAAGCACTTTGCTATAAATACCAATGTTATTAAATGTATAATAGTGCTTATTGTCTTTGGTTTGTACGATTGTTCTATTGGATGAACACTGAATCAAAACCGAATCTGTGGCCTTTACTGGCTTAAATGGTGGTTTTAACGGCTTATACTAAAACATATATTTCCGAATTAATACCAAATAGGACAACTGAAGGTCAATGTTGTCTTGTTATGGCTCCATTACGAGAAGGACCCATTTTCAACTTTCTCCCACCTAGCCCTTGTCGTCCTCAGCCTAATGCATTAGACTAGTCTCACTGCAGCACATACACAAGCCAACACTGCAGAGAGCTGGTTTCATCCGCTGTGTGTTTTAATGGCATCTAAATACACATTTCTCTTATTTCACATTTTAAGTTGAAGCATCTCAGCTATCATTTTTGCCTGGGTGACGGTATCACCGCGTGGTTGATGTTACTATAACTAACAGCTTTTATACAAAACACAAATAGTCATAATGGTAATAGTGCCACAAATTAGGATGGACATTTATTAACTATATAGAACTATAACAAACAATAATGGGGATCTTCACCCCTTTTCAACTGGGCTTTGTATCATTTTAATGTGGGTAGCATATGCAAATGAACGTGTGTGCATGTTGCCTGCACCCAGATCTCCCCGCAACTGTGGTCCGCCGGATGACGCATCAAATCACAGTTAGTGGAAGATTTTGCAGTATTTTGCCCCAGAAACACAGAAAACGGCAACAACTGCAGGCATTTTCACACTATAGGCCTATTCCTAATGCGGATAGATGGAGATAAGGGGTTATTTTTCCCCACTCCATCCCTAATGCTAAATTGATTGAGACAAGCAGCAAAAGAAAAAAGAGAAAAAAGAAAAAAGCAGCAAAGTTCCCCTTTAAGAGGATGTGGTGAGCTCACTAAAAAATAATAATGACGTAATCTGCCTTCTTAACATTACGTGCATGGTGTCCATCTACGGTAGCCTAAAGTCCCTTCAGTCGGAAAGCACATGGAGGTGACCTCATATGTGGGGAAACGTATGACTGCAGCAGTGTGTGAATTTGATGGCATCACGGTTCACAACGCCTGCCAATCCCTGGCTCCCTACTGGCTCCCTACTGGCTCCCTACCATGAAACGGACCACTGTTTCCTCCAGCAAAAAGGCCTGGGTTGAGGGCATGCATACAGGATGAATTGCCACAGCGACACACACAGCATTTATACGTTCTCTCTCCCTCTCTCTCTCTCGTTCTCTCGCTCTCTCTCTGGCTCAAGTGAATGGGGATCCCCGATGTGAAAAATGAGAGCACTCAAACTCACGACAAGCACGGCAAACGGTTTGCAAATGCAGGTTCAACTGTTTGTGTATAAATGCAACAACATACAAATATGTTTTTTGATGAAACACTTTAAAAAAAATAAAAAACACAGAAATTGTTACATTTATTTATTTAAAACTATTTGTATCAGAAATAGCTTTGTGAACCTCATTTGTTTTATATGTGGACTTTCTTCCATTTATACACACATATTTGACATTTTTGTGCAGAGAATGAATTTGTATATAAATGCCAAAATGCATGTGTGACTCCGTCTGTGTGACTTTCTTAATACTGGGACCGCTCTGACTCCGTAGGGGAGCAGCCTATTTCAGTGGTAGTGTTTTGCAGCATCATGAAGGAATCCATAGTCCATCTTCTGCATTGATTTCGCCCCCTGTCGGGCAATAGTCCTCAAGTGAAACATCAAACGTGAAACAATCAAAATGTGATCTGTGAAACACGATGAGAACAGAGAGAACAGAGCGGTTATGTCACAGACGCCTCGCCCTGCATGTCACGTTGCAGACTATACACAACTATAGACGCCGCGGTAACCCTTGCCGTGGAAACACACACCATACATGCCGTCCTTCCTGACACAAACACACCAACGTGCGCATTAAGGGCGCATTACGACTCAATGCTCACTGGATTAGCGACAGCCTGATTGAATTGATCAAACCGTCAACAAGACATTATCCAACAAGACATTATCCAACAGGACATTATCCAACAAGACATTATCCAACAGGACATTATCCAACAGGACATTATCCAACAAGACATTATCCAACAAGACATTATCCAACAAGACATTATCCAACAAGACATTATCCAACAAGACATTATCCAACAAGACATTATCCAACAAGACATTATCCGTGTGCTGACACAAAGTACAACTTTGTCAGCACACAAGGACTGGACACAATAGACGGATTCAATGCATATCTTTTTAGAGATAAGCAACTATTTCCTATGAATAATAAGGAAGGGAGTTAAAAATATATATTACGCACAAAATTCACAATTCCTCTTGTACAAAAACAAACCACATTGACTTTAAAAGGGCATGGGTCTGTGCAGTTATTTCAGGAAAGCTGCTGTTTACATTTCCCTAAAACAGCCACTATTAAAAGAGGGAAAAGGAAGGAGAAATCCTGTGAAGTGAAAGGCTGTGTGTGTGTGTGTGTGTGTGTGTGTGTGTGTGTGTGTGTGTGTGTGTGTGTGTGTGTGTGTGTGTGTGTGTGTGTGTGTGTGTGTGTGTGTGTGTGTGTGTGTGTGTGTGTGTGTGGGGGGGGACGCAACCGGAGCCACAACCACCAGCTACCACCAGCACAGCTCTGCCCCCAGGTTATCGTACAGCGTCTGGAGTTTCTAACGGGAGAATCCAAGCACTGTACGCACAGAGGGGGAGGTGGGGGGAGGATGGTCGGAGATGTGGTCCGACACAAAAGCAAGGAGAGGAGGGAGGGGGGGGGGGGGGGGGTTGTTGATGGAATTGTGCTTATCTCACCGAGGCCATGAATCGTATCCAAAAAAGACACAGCATTCTGTCCGTTGTGATTTCAATTAACGATAAAGGGACGAGATGAAATGTGTCCGGAAAAAAAATGTCTCTCATTGTACACAGCTCATCTGTGACGGCCACAAATACTGCCATGTGCTTTTCATTCTCCATTCGGTTCTCCAAGTGAGATGCTCCACTGGTGGACCAGTAATCGAATAACCCATTCCATGACTCATTTATACTTTCTCTTTGGCGCTTAATGTTTTATGTAATACACATTTGTCTCGTGTTAAATGTACTATCAAAACGTATAAATGAATAGCACCCAGACATTCCTGTTCATCTGATTCAACATACAAAAACGCCACAGACTGCAACAAAACCGAAACAGCCCGAAGAAGTAAAGCAAGGTGTATAGCATAGTGAAGCCTGAAACTGCTTATATATCCATCTATCTATATATCTATCGATAGATATATATATATCGATAGATATATATATCTATATATATGTCCGTATTGTGCCCATTCATTAAATTCTGTCAGAAATCACTAAGATTCAATAATAATTTATTATTACGTGAAATGGTAATGCACTTAGTTTGGCGGTATGGTTCCACTTTTTTGGGGGAGGGGGTTCTTCCTGCTGTGCCATTCTTAAAGCATGACATACAGATACAGTAAACCAACATGGGACAATAGGGAGCACTATACAATCTCCCATGGGGTACATCAAATATCTCCCACCCATTGTGTAGGTTGCAGGTGGAGGCTGGTGGGAGGAATCTAACTCGGCACACTTCACTTTGTAACTTATCGTCAGCATGTGGATATAATGACTGAAGTGGGTAAAGGCAAATAATAAAACTGTTAGAACAATCTGGTAAGTTTACCACTTTACTGTTATGCCACCTTTATAACCAAAAATACATGAACCATATTATTATATACAAAACCTATTATTATTATTACCTATTATACAATAATGATCGAATAACAATATATTTTCCTGCCAAAACTGCAGAGAGCTTGTTTCATCCGCTGTGCGTGTACATTTTAATTATAAAATACATTTAAAATACCAACAACATAGTTCTTAATAATAGGTAATAGTACTAGGCCTATGCTCATACCTTTTTGCCATATGCATCATGTTGCCATGGACATTTGGTTAATACTGTGTCAGATTGTGACAGATGTAATGTGTGTTTCAGATGAACGTAATGGCTTCCCTAGCTGAGTTTACGGTCCAAACAAATTCACATTCATGTGACAATAACGACACTGTGACATAAACAATTCTAGTTATGGACACAAATAGGACTGCAGGTCTGAGAGGGTGATTCAGGAGCAGTCACACATTCTCTTGCCCCCAATGCGAGGCACAATGCAAACACATTCTGAACCATTTCCTGTCCTAAACTTCCGCAGCGCTCCCCGAACCCGCTGACATCTGGTCAACTTCCTGCTGTTTCTCACACGTCCCTTAATCCCCCCACCCACGACAACAGTTTACAAGCAGCACAACGTCGACCTCCCCAAACTCCCAAACTCAATATTAGCTAAACAGAGTTAAAAGAGAAACCTAATCGTAAAAAACCTAATAAAAAGACGATTCAAATTCTAAGAATAGCAACTGTATGAAAACCATTTGATAGCATGATTGGCTGTGATGAGTTCTGGTAAGGAGTGTGTCAGCATCCAACAGGGACCCTAAAATGCACCACAAAGCTCATATTTCAAATCTGTAAAAGTTCACTAATACCCCCATAACGCCTTCCCTGGTTTACAGTCAACAAGACCGCAATCACGACTTGGGGACAAGGTTAGGTGTCAGGTTAGGTGTCTGTAATCAGTCATTTAGAACTCATAAACCCCTGATTAGAGTTCATTAAAGTCTTAAGGTAACTTGGCCCTGGATGTTCTCGGACGGACCTCACGGTGCTCAGGCTGAAATAAGTTTTAAAAATAAGTGTTATCAAAATAACCCGCTTAACAAAGTCACAACTTTAACGAGTCTTAATTTGCTGGGGATGGAAAATATATAGCTTGTGCCATTATAGACTAAGCAGCTCATTGACTACCTGACTGTATGTCAAAAACAAGTCTGAAAGTCTACAGAAAGTAGTTTGAAGGCCCACTGAAGCACGACGCAAACTGGACCCTGCCACCCAGTAAGATGCACATAGTCTTACAATAATAGGACCATAATAAAGACGCCATTAGTTGGGCTCAACTTCACATCCATTACTAGTATGTTCATTATTTTAATGACCTATGCCAAATGACTACTATGTTTACAATCATTATGGTGTAATTGAATGAATCAAGGCGTTGTCAGGTTACAAACAACCTCACAAAATGAGCTTCACACAGCCGATGTGTGGTGAACATGGTATGAAATTGCCATATCACATTGTATAGGACTGTTCTACAGAGAGAAAGTAGCATTTTCTTTTATTTTCCTTAACCCAATGCACAAAAATATAACATCCCTTTTTTTAGGGGAACTTTAGGGGAGCTTTTGAGATATGCTCCTCATCACGCGAACAGCAGTGAAACTGAAAACAAGTTTTCTGAAAGTCCCTTACTGGAGGAAGGTTCTTGCCATCGTTTCAGAATCATGTTTTACTGGCTTAAACAAGCTTGCACACATGTAAGGAATTTGACATTGGTTCACAGTATCTGTACCACACTGTACACTGTGTTAAGTGCATTTGCTAAATATAAGTAAATTACAGTAAAGTAAAAGTATATTTTTGCACAATGAACACGGCTGGGGGCCGTGAATACAACTGTATATAATAGACAGGCATTGCTTTAAGGACATGCTATGACTGCTTTGTTTAGCTTGTTAAGGCTTTTGACTCATCGACTTGTACTATTTATTGGAATGTGGGCCTACTCGATTGATTCACTACTGAACATAATGTGTTGAAACTGCGCTCGGCAAAGGCGTAGAGGCGACTAAGACCATGACCAAGACCAAGACCATGTACGCAGCAGCAGCAGCAGCCGCCGGCAGCATGCGAGCAGACGCAGAGTGGGCGTAGTACGACATGAGCAACATGAGTGTTTGCAAACAATGTTGGCGGTGTCATCTGAAATGACAGTCCAACAGGTGGAACAGTCAAAAAGTCTGTGGCGGCCATGTCAAACAAGCCAGTGCGGTTGGATCGCAGCGCGGACACAGCTCGTCTAAACAACTCATCTGTAGGTCAACAGTTCCCACCCGTCCCCATTATATTTGTATACGACACATAGGGCGTAAAATGGTATGACTCATACCACTTTGCCGTCTGTGAAAAACATCTTTCTGTCTCTCCCTCTCCTCCTCTCTCTCATGTAAATAGGCGATATGAAAGTCTATGCACAGATACACTTCTTATATATATACACTTCTTATACATACATACATACATACATACAAACATACGCGTATACATACATGCATGCATATACACAGTATATACACTCATGGGGTTGACTCGTAGCCTTGCTCAAATGCATTGCTACACAGTGAATAATCATATACTAGCTATGATCTCTAAAGATACATGCTGTCGCCCCATACTGTCAGAGAGGACGCAGCAGGCTGTCAAAATCCAATTTCTCTGGATGCTCCAGATTCCTTTGGATCCTGTATGTGTCGCTTCCCCTTGCACATCACAACACTTTGACTGTCACAGGGCACATTCTGAGATGATATCACCTCAACAAGGAACCCAGGGGACTCCGACCACAGCAGTTTCAGTCATCTACCCTTATCTAAACGTTCCCAACAGTGCCACAGTATCTGTAGTGTCCTTGGCTGGGCGTTGTGTGCATACAACAGTGCTGTGAATATTTAATCTGGCCCATTCTCGTGGGGAACAATTACACAGCCCTTCAACAGGAGTATCCTCAAGGCCTGTTGACGTTTTCACAGAGGTCAATCAAGGATATCAAGGGCATGTGAAAACAAGTGCACAGCTTCCATACATTAGTCTCATTGGCTAATGTAGCCTCAGACACTTTAGGCCACATAAAGCCAACACCAAACACACACACACATGCATGCATGCACATACAATATGCACACACACAGCCCAGATCCAACAATAATGGAAACAAAGTCTCTGTCCATTTTCAGTATTAACTTAGTTGGTAACTTAGTACACAAACAGCTTTTCTACATTTGTCCTCCACACAAGGGGAGCTAAACGGAAGAGGCCCGGCTCTCTCCACCCAAGGGAGAGACTAATGACTTCCTCCCATAATCTCAGAGCTGTGTGAGAGAGCTAGCCCGGACTATGCTTGGAGAGATTGAGCAACAGGGAGCAAGCCTGGCTCAGAGATCTCCGGAAAAGAGAAGCGAGCGAGAGAGCAAGAGAAAGAGAGAGAGAGCAAGTCAGAGAGTATGGATGACCTCAGCACTCAGCTAGTCAGCTTGGAGCGAGCAGTGTGTGTGTGTGGTGTGTGTGTGTGTGTGTGTGTGTGTGTGTGTGTGTGTGTGTGTGTGTGTGTGTGTGTGTGTGTGTGTGTGTGTGTGTGTGTGTGTGTGTGTGTGTGTGTGTGTGGTGTGTGTGTGTTTCAGAGTATTTTTCCACCTTACAGGGTGTTGGTCGGGTTCTTTTCCCACATCAAAAACTGCAGGGAACACCCTAGAGACGCGGAGAGGAGAGGTTGTGTGCTACGCTGACATTGCAGACCACACTGGGCTTCCCCGTTTGACTGGAGGAGTTGTGTAACCGGCTGGGACGCATACAGGCATGCCATGTCTGAGGTCCTGGCATTCCACAAAAAAAAACATTGTCATGAATGGGCCAGAGACAACCAACAACCAAAAAAGTGTCCGTAAGGTATAGAGTTGCAATATTATACTTCTACCCTTGGCCAGAGTTGACACCTAATACAACAAACACTAAAACAACCCAGTGTCCACTACAGCTAGGGGTTTTTCCTGCGGCAGAGGGTAGCATTCCTATATCCCGTTGGGAACTTGATGGCCAAGGGCACGTATTCTCCTTGTTGTGGTGAATTCCACGCCCCTTCCTCCAACTGAACATTGTGGGATAATTGGCCTCCCGGTAGTGGAGCGACGTACTGGGTAATGAAAACAATTGGTGGACCCGTGTTACTGTCCTGCTCCCTGCCATTACCCCCACAAGTTGCCCTCTTCACTCAGACCACCTCGCAGTGAGGTCACACCCTCTGGTATCCAAACGGCGAGGCGAGGTGTGCACAAAGCAACAACACGTTTTTCAATGACCTGTCAATCAATGTTTTTTTTTTCCGTTTTTTTTAAAGGGGAAATCATATCTAATACCATCTAACATATTCTCTGTGACCGCAAAACCACGGATGACATTTTTCACACACAGACACCTACATGGCATGCACAGCTAATCACACTGCAATGTTGTTATTTTTGTCACAAATCGCTTCTAGTGACTTTGTATCACCATATGTAGTTCATTTCTACGTAGTACAATGGGATTGTGATTATAATTACATATAATTACAGCTTGAACACAATGGAGACATTTATTAAACAAGACAAGATCACCTGCGTGGCAAGTGGTAGACTAAACTGATCCGAGGACATTGTTTCACATTTACAAATGTGACTTCAGTTGACTTGGTGGTTAAATGAGTTAGTTTGAGCAAACAGAGTAACAGGTGACTGGGATGGCAGGGGACAAGTCAAACACCAAAACAATACATTACAACGTCTAAAAGGGACTGACTCTTTTTGTATGTATTTATTTTTTACTAAAAACAATTGGGGAAAACTTTGGGGAGAGCAATGAAGCATAAGAGATGGGACTATCGGAAGTGGCACAGGAGAAAATGTGTAGATTAAATATATGAATGTGCAATTATGGTCCCTGCTCACCAGATGGATGTGTCCACTGTTGGTTTAACTCAAATATCCACTATTCCCCATAAGGTTTCCTTACGGATGTCATTATCGCAGTCGTTCTCATAGTGGCTGCAGCAGCAAAACTGGAGTAACTAATAGGCAAACCGAATAGGCATAACTAAACAGCATAACAGATCATGTGACCGTGTTGAAAAAAAGTGAACTATTTAATTCAGTCGGCCCACATCCACACTCATCTAAACCCCTGTATCAGGATGACAAGGGCTTGGCCATCTGCATTAAAAAAAACACTAATTAAACATTAACACTTTGATGTAAAAAGTGATCACAGCCAGTTCTCACTTTTTCCGAGCCACACTTCATTCTGGGAAAGTAATTATTCTTACAGTGGCCAAATGAGACCATCACACATCTACTGGTGGCTTGAAATTCCTATTTGACTGTCCTCCCCATTGGGAATGTGGAGGGATCTTGTGATCTTAATATCTAGGCAACGGTTTGTGTAAACTGTGGCATGAATACCGTGACTGATACTTGTACTTCTGCATATGACTCAGCGAGGACGTTATCCTTGTTAGCCAACAGGCATACATGCAAAAAAAAATGTGATGAACGGTGAACATTAGAACAAACCACGTCTATATTAGAAAGATTAGGTATTGTTCAAAGCCCGGTAATGCACTGCTTTATCAGCATTTATCAGCATTGTGTACTGCTGTTCAACAATGCTGATAATGCTAGTTGATTATGGATTGATAGGTCTTATCAACAAGAGCAGATACTGTAAAAAGCCCCTACTGACACCCAGAAAATTATAACATTCAACTACTAAGTGAAAGTTTGTATACAAGAAGCCTTCCGGTTTTCCAGCATTGATTAAAAAGTACTCTGTCCAGTTGACATGTTGAGTGCTTTTCAAAAGCTAAGCACTGAGTGAAACACAAACACTGAATTAATGATTCTATTCACTGATGTGGATTATTATTGTACTACATTAGGTAGTAATCAGATTACCCTATGGGACCACTGCAGTACACAGATATCAACAGGCATTTGAAATACTTCTTGCCCAACACAGGGATGTGTACTGAATGACAACATGTGATATTTTTGGGCGCACTGGTCAGCTTGAGTGAGTGTTTGGTGTGATGTATCCAACAACACGACATCCATGACTCATGTGTTAAGGTTAGTTAGGTACATCAACTTAGACAGCTAATTAGTATGTTGAGAGACAGAGACAGAGACAGAGACAGAGACAGAGACAGAGAGAGAGAGAGAGAGAGAGAGAGAGAGAGAGAGAGGGGGAGAGAGAGAGGGCGAGAGGGGGAGACAGACCGAGATAGAGAGGGGGGGGGACTTTGACTAGAAGTTACGTAGCCGTTCACACATTTAAAGTTGGTGCGTAACTAACTAACAGACTACCTGGCGCCATTGAACCCTTAATGTTGGTTGTGTACAGAGGGGCCACCTCACCTGGCCCACCTCCACTCCCCCTAAAAACACACGCCACACCTACCAGCTTTTTGTTTCTCCCCTCGTCCTCAGTAGACTTCTTTTTAGAGTTTGGTTTGTTTGGGTCCTCTCCGCCTCCGCTTGCCTGATCCATTTTTGGCTGTTCTCCTTCAAAAATGCCAGACCTCCAGGGGGGGGGGGGGGGGGGGGAGTTATGTACGTGAAGTCCGTCAAGTCACTGGAATGAATAAACCACCAGGTTCAGTTAGGTCTTGTCAATCGCCATTCCAAGGGGGGGGGGGGGGGAGAAAAAAATGCAATAAAAAAAAAACTCATCAATAGCATCCAGTTCCCAAATCCTCTTCAAATGTATCCGGAAAAGCGGAAGGGAAAGTCTTTTTTTTTCCTTTGCAAAGAGGTGTGGTACTGGTAGGGTCCCAATGTCTCTCCTTCGCATCGGTCCAAGTATTATTATTTCTGAAAGGAACCAGAAAACAGTGTTGTTTATTGTGCTGTTCATGTCATTTATTACGTGTTTTGTTGCCCACATGTTTAACTCAGTTTCAGAGAAGTATACACGTGTGTTGTTTTCACCCATCGACACTCATCGGTCTATACACACACACATGTCGATGTGAATGGGGGGGGGGAAATATTAAGGAATACTAACGGGTGTAAACATATACACTGTATAGACTGAACAACAACATGTTTCTATGAACGAGTCACACACACACTGTGCTTCACATTTACTGTAAAGAATACAATATACTATTGCAGGATACACAACTTGAGCAACTGAGTAGTAGTAGTAGTAAGAGTAGTGGTAGTAGTGATGGTAACAGCATTACTACATTATAAACCCGCAGAGGACAACACCGAGTCAGCTATGAGTATATATCAATACAACAATATGATTTACAGAGGGAGATCAATGTGCATTTTCACAATTAAATGAACAATTGCAGACCCCGACACAAGGAAATCACCGTTGTTCTCTGCTTGGGCTACTTTGCAAAACACTATTCACCAACCCTCCCCTCGCCTCCTGAAGCCACTATTACTCTAAAGTAATTTGTTTTGAAAGACAAAATGATATATCAACTCATACAGCTGTGCGTTATTATATATAATGTCACAATTAAATTAAACAATCAAAAGAAACTCACAAGATCCCATCCCAGACCTTACCTTTACAACCGAACTTGAATGCCAGGCCCTCGTTTGCACCGCCCATCAACGCTTTTGTTTGGCCACATATGTGGCAATAGAACAGAGACTCATGCTGCTATTGGTTACGTTGCTTGCCAATCAGGAGGTCGACGTCGCGTCATCTAGGAGGAAACAAACGTGACTGAGAGGTCTGAGACAGATCTCACCGCAGCGGGATGGGATTCAGCAGCGTATACAGAGGCGCCGTGGAGGAGGGATGCGAGAGGATGATGTACAAAGACACGGGATGGAGAGCCCACTCCTGGCCCAGACGAATCTCAGGCTGGACAAAGCCGGACACAATAGACAAAGACAACATCAGCATCATCATCATATCTCATATTTCACACACACACACACACACACACACACACACACACACACACACACACACACACACACACACACACACACACACACACACACACACACACACACACACACACACACACATCAAATATATTGAAATTTACATTTATCAGAAACCAGAACGTCAATGCTCGTGCATTAATTAAAAGAGTATTATTTATCTAGAGCTATGGATGGGATGATATGAAATGAATCTATTTTTTTGTATGCATATAATTGTAAAGTATACATTCACATCACATACATTTGTTTTAGCAGGCCTAGGTAGTAAATGAATCGAAAGCATAGATTTGTGTAGCAGCATCCACTGGGTTGGATGGGTTACAATACGGCCCACGTCTTTTAATGAGTTGTTGAACTAGAATTTAGGATAGGATATTATATAACATCAAAGATAAAACAATTAGGCCTACTACGATGTTAAGTATGGCCACTGTAGGTCTTTATTATCTATCGGCAAAAAATATGTATTGAATCCATCATATATAACATTATATAATATAAATATTATGCAATACAACATTCAAAATAGAATGGCAGCCATTAGCAGCCTGCCAATAAACAGATATATCATTCAATGAAGTTCAACATTTGGCAATAGTGGCATAGTGAATGTGACACATCTCCTCTCAACTGGTGTATCATTGAAGTAGCCTAACTATTGTTCTGAGATCAATAAGCCTTTTTTTCCCCTAAATCAACAAACATATATTTCCTGGTAGACCTACTTCCTACTATTTTTATCTTATTTGTATAACTGCTGTCTGTCGTCGGGTATTGCACATAAGATTTTCACACCACTGCTTTATACTTAAACTACTTAAAGTTTACACTTCACAGTGTAAACTGTGAAGTGACAATAAACTGGACTTGACTTGACTTGAGATCTGAAGGGGTGCTGCACAAAGCTGCATAGATTTGAGCCACCACCTCTGAATAAAGAAAATTGCTTTGAACCATATACATTACAATTATTATAATTATAGTTACACATGGTATTATTGTTGGTAATGTAACAAAAAAAGGAAAACATAATGATGATATTTACACAGCATGTTTTTGGTATCATAAAAATTGCAGATTGCAGAGAAGGAATCTTTATTACACTGTATTGGTTTTTTACAACAAGGATTTTAGGCGGACTCAGATTAGTCTCATATTAGTTGGGCGGGGGGGGTGCAATAAAACTAAACTAAAACTTCTTCCTTATTTCAATGTCTCAAGACTAAATACTCAAAGTCGCATTGCACTGAATGCAACGATTGAGTGTTCAAAGTCAGTGCTAAATCCAATCGACACCCAATTCTCGGTACGTCTCCTCTATGTCACACTGCATTTGGGTGCAGCTGCTTGCAAGCGGAAAATATCAAAGCGGGCCATTTAGCTCCCCATCTGCCATTGTTGGATTCACATAACTTTCAAGTTATTCTATTCAAGTGGAAATTGTAGTAATAAGCGATTGCAGTGCGTTCTAGCAAGGTGACACAGGGAAGGACACAGGGAGGCCTCACAACTATTGATCACTGACTCTGTGTCAACTGAGATGCTTTGTGCAACGGGTGAACACAAAACATGAATAACATTGCATATGTGTGAGTGTTTGTACCGTTGCACCACAACACTGATCAGTGCATGTTGTTCACGTTTGTGGCATCCATTGTTTTCCTTTGGATGTTTGCAGCCGGGCACAAATTAAGTAAGGGGGGGGGAATATGAGTTATTATAAGTTTTTATTATTCTTATTCTTATTTTAATGTGAATTGACATGGACACAACATGAGGTATTGGGCATTGAGTGATCTCTGGGAAGAGCTGTGTTTTAGCCCACGGGCACACCTTGGACTCAACTCCTGCTTGCCAGGTATACAGTATATAGTTCAATATGTAAAGCTGCTTTGAATGTAGGAAACTATTTTATAATACATACAGTCCCTGACAAATATAGCAAAGCATAGCACAGTTGTTTATGCTTTTCATATAACACCATATTAATGAATACATTAATGGCGAAAAGAGCTTTTACTCCTAGGGCGACCACATGGTGAACTATAGGCACATTTGGAAGACAAGCGTTTTGCAACAACATTACAAATGCAAAGGATCCATTCAAACTGTTCAATGCCCTACTGTTTAAATTCCCTTTTCCATCCTACAACTATCGGCGCACTTAAACGAAGGGGGCCTCGCTAACCTCACAGCACGCTCCGTGCTTGTTATGCAGAGACGATTGCTTCCCTATTAACACATCTCAAGGGTTCACAAGGATATAGGTCTGAAGCGAGCTAAGAGAGAGAGAGAGAGGGCATGAGAGCGAGAGAGATAGAGAGTGAGAGAGAGAGAGCGTGAGAGTGTGAGAGAGCGAGAGAGAGATAGAGAGATAGAGAGTGAGAGAGAGAGAGATCGGTCCTGAGAAGATGAAAGGGAAATAACTTATATTCTATATAAATTATTCATCAGCCCCCTGCTGTAGTACGTAAGATCAGCACCAGTATCATGTAGTCTGGCACTTCTCAGCCACAGAAGATGAGGAGGGCCACATGAGGTAGTCAGGCTCGTCTCTCACGTAGCAAAACCTCAGTTAAATTATGTTTTCGTCGTATACTAAGAGTTTCAGAGTATGCAGTATACAATCCCAAAAGACATATTTGAGAAAACCATCTCTGATAGTGATTATCAGAGAACCAGTGATTATCAGGTGTGTGCTATTCACTGATGGAATATGTATACATATTTATACAAGCACTAAATGTTGTCTTTCAGATCATATATCAGATACTCTATATTGGGACTTGCCAATACTTGCCAAATCGGATTGTGTTCATAGTTCCATACTAAATAGCAATAGAGACAATATAAAAAATGGTGAATAGCAGTCCAACAACAACCAGTGCATTATGGAACAACAGCGCATTCTGCATACGGATAACATTGTCATTATTTGGACACCTTTG
Organism: Muraenolepis orangiensis; assembly: GCA_027704905.1. Lineage (NCBI taxonomy): Eukaryota > Metazoa > Chordata > Actinopteri > Gadiformes > Muraenolepididae > Muraenolepis > Muraenolepis orangiensis. The sequence continues at coordinate 23,851,388 of CM051001.1, forward strand.
ACCTGAATGCTGTTTCTCACATCATATAGGAATCATGCCCCCCCCCCCCCCCCCTTTGAACTTCTGCCATCATGGGGTTATTCACGTGAACACTTTTACATTGAACATGCTCCTGACACTGGTCTGCCAAAACCTCCTTTGAGTTTACCTGTTGCCATGGCAGCCAGAGAAATGAGAGTGGTGGCACAAGGCCACTGGAACATACGAGACAAACTGAAGGTGAGACCAGAGAACGTCGCTCCACAGAAGCTCATAAACCCTCAATATTATGCAAATCAAAAAGCCATTCAGTGCTCTAGAGTGGGGGACACGGTGCGCATCGCTACAGAAAGTTCTACCATGTTCCACTCATCATTTTTCTTTTCTTTTATTCTTGCGAACAGCCTCATATTTGATTGACAGGACGATCATTTTGTTTGGAGTGGACCATTCAGATTTTAATAAATATATGCTATATGTTGCTATTTGTATATATATACTGTATATCTATCTATATATTGATATAGATAGATATATATTAAGGTTATTAAAACGCATTGAGGCACACATTGTATTTTGATTCGGTCACTTCACACATGACGGGATCGTACTGATTAGAAACCATCAAAACAAAACCTGAGGCCATGCTGTGAGCAGGCTGTAGTCCCAAGAGGGAAACACGTTGAAGCTGTTGCTTTTCCCTTGGTTAACCAGGATGTTCATTTTGAAACAGTTGAGTTCAGTTGGCATCATCCACACACAACAATCGCCAGCTGTAAACAACCCAGCCTCTCCATCCTTAGAAGACGCCCTATTGTTTCTGCAAGGCAAGGAATGAACTGCCGACATGTCAGACGCATGCTTTCATTGTGCTGTAATTATTAAGACTAAAAAGTACAGTATTTCTTAGAAAGCATTAAGAGAGAGAGGACTGGGGCTTTTAAATGTAATGCTGGTGTGGATGAATATCAAGGCATTTTCATGAATTCATTTAGAAAAACAATCACCAAGCAGCAGTCTGTCTCTTTCTGAAGACGGGATGCTATAATGGGGCACAGACTGCTCAACAGCTGTGCAAGAGAGGACCTGGAATATGACTTAATATAATATAATATAATATTAAGACAACACCAAGACAAACAACAGCTGAAACGTGAAGAGAACTGTCTGCTCCTTACCTCCGATGTTAGCTGAGGGTTAGATGTAGAAGCAATCACACCATACAATAAACAATAAAAATAAAAAGTTTTCCAAATGCCACTTTAATACATTATTTCATAAGCTAATCTGGAGAGAACATTAACAATTACTGACTCAAAATCCTAGACCTCCTGGGACAGGAAAAAATATCTAGTGTGAAATGCTCTTTCATTTTTCTGTTCTTGGCCCTGACGAAGAGGACCTAGTTTCCCGGAACAGTTTTATGGCTCACAGCTGGGGACTGAGGCTGTATTGTTCGGCGATCCCAGGTCTACGTATGGGGCTATGTAAAGACGAAGCATGCTTTTATTTTTACAGCCTGGCTCTGCTTAACACTCTCCTCTGATAAAGAAGACAGAGTGAAATGGGTTGGGAATGAGTTGAAGCGAAGGTCGAAACTGAAAGGCAACCAGAGTGTCTTCACATATCCCCAAACTCACCGTAAAATATCAGAAATTCCCCCGATCTGCATTGAACAACATAAATAATATAGCAGCCGTGTCAAGTGTGTCTTATTTGGGCACTTAAGGAATACGTTTTATGTTCAAATCAAGTGCAGTTATATATTCATATTCATTCGTGTCAGGGTATCTGTATAATAAATCCCCCCCCCCCCAAAAAATGAATTAATAAATAAATAATAAATCTATCAAGAGCAGCAAAGATGCAAATATTTCAGTGTAGAGTACATGTATCAACAGCAGATTAGCACGTTATGGTAGCGCTGTGCAGTTGGTATGATGTAAGGCATCAACATTATGCAATAAAACAAAACAGGAGATATGATTGATCTAGTGCACCTAGCATCTATTTGTGCTATACACAAAGCACAAACCCAAAATAGTATCCGGAGGCATAATGCTTCGATGAAAGGCTTAGATGAGATATATAATTAATATATCTGATTTCAAAACAAGGTCTGTATATATATATATATACACATTACAATTAGTAACAGTCACTCACATAAATAATAAAAAAGCCATAAATGACTACCGGATGCAGTTTTGTTTCCTGGAATGTCCTTCTGGAATGAATATTTAGCTGTCTGTCAGCACAACCTCTGTTGTACAGACTGTTCGGGTCTCTGCTTTTAACACAGCCGCTCAACCTAAGATGGGGCTATATGTCGAAGATACAAGCGGTTTAAGGTTATTTTATACAATACAACCTCAATGTTGTGTACAAGGCACACTTTTTCATCACTGTTTATTGCCTCTTCCTCTCGTAGTATAACATTTACAGATCCCAAATACAAAAGGCTAAATACAGTTGAGGCTGGTCGAAAAGCTTCATATTCCTATATCATTTGATGCCACAACACAATTCAAAAACCAAACAAAATGCCATATGTTCCTTTTTTCAACCAAACACCAAGAAAAATTCAAACACCCAAAGAAAAAACTTATGCTGCAGCTGAGGAACAGAATAAACGTTTAACATTCAAACACGGCACTATTTCCTGTGAATATACAGCTAACTTGCAGCCGAGACACACACACACACACACCATACCGAGACTCTCATAAACACCTCGGGTAAGTGTGTGTCGGTGGTGCAAATTAATTCCACTTTCTCCTCTCACTGGAGTGTTGAGAGTCAAAAGAGTAACCGCAACAACACAATGACTATTTTTAAACAGTCAAGCAGAGGATGTGATGCACTGTGATTACAGGAAGGTGTGGAGGGCCAGCAGGTTGTTTCATTGAGTAAATAGAGGGCAGTGCTGGGACAGGAGGAAACCCAGGCGAGACCCATGGGAAGCCTCATGCTATTCAATCACAAGGGGTAAAGAGGACAGAGTGGAAAATACCACCGTTATGATGATTCCCCTGACCAGTACACTGCAGCAATGTAGCCTGCATACCTAATGAGACAAGTTAGAGAGCTCTGACATGGAAATGGAGATTTGGTGGTTCTCGTTGGTTGCAAAATGTCAAAATGTTTCATTTGATTGAAAAAAGGCAAATATCACCGCTTGTACGTTACAATCATTCTCAAAAGTGTGCACGCACACACACACACACACACACAGACACACACACAATATGGGTGTATAGCTAAAATGAAAATCAAAGCAGAATTGTTAACACCAAAGAATTGCCAACATAAAAGAAAGAGTAGGATCACGTAGGATCACTTTACACAGTGAGGCCCGGCTAGTGGTAGAGTCCAGTAAAGTATATTAATGTTTCAACAACCACGTGAACCAAAACAAGGTCATTATTCCACTGAGCACACCGCACACAACCCTCTTGTTTTGGGTCATTTGTTCCGTTGTAATAACGTCGCCATATACAGGCCGACAAGCCTATCGCCAAGCCAGCTATATATATGTAATGCCCCCCCCCAAATGTAATTCTAATAAAATATACAGAAGTTACAAAATAATATAAGTCTCATTTAAATCTAATTGAATAGAGAAGTTAAGATTTTGAAACACTTCATAGGTTGGAAATAAATGGACATAAGAAAATTGCTGAAAAACCCTCAGCTGCTTCATCCACACCTGTAAACACCTGTAACTTGTAATGTTTGTAATTTTGTAATTTTTGTAACCTGTATATTCCTGAAAATGTTAGCACATATTTGGAGCTTGCGATTAACATTTCACTGTACATTGTGCACTGTGCCTTATACATTTGACAAATACACCAAATCTGAATAGTGAAACCTGATTCTGAACACCCTCAAACTCTGAAACTCAAATGACCCCATCTACACCAAGCACGTCGATCAACAGCAGCATTGTTGGGAGGCTGTATAAAAATAGGTTCGTTCGTCAAGCGTTTAGTAGCTGGCCCGGGTGGGCGGAGTTCCCCACGCGTTCGGCGCGTTTTACAATAACTACCGCCCGCAGGGAACCTCCAGACATCAAAACTAAAAGTGAAATGTATAGCTGCATAGCGCTGCTGCGGTGGTGTATGTGTAAAAAAAAATCACACGTCTCAATAGTAGCTCATTTGTTAGCTTAGTTTGAACGTAGATATTGTTGATATTCAACAGATATTCACGCTCTGAATGATCGACGTGACGTAAAGGTGAAGTAATGACGTCATCAGCGGTAAGTGTGTCTAGCATTCAACAAAGGTAGGCATGGGAACAACTTGTCACCAGAAGTCAAAAGTGCTTTTCATTCCTAACAAGTCTCCAAGAACGGAAACAGTGGTCAGGGAAAAGTAAAGTAAGTTGGCAAACAATAGAACAATATCTAACTTACTAAAAAGCAAACAATGTACTTAGTAAGACGCTAGTACGCTAGCCAAGTAAAGCCTAGTAAAAAGTGGTAAGAGGACTCGCTCAGAGGAAAGATCTGGGTAGTGGTTCCTTAGTGTATATATGGAAAGCCATATGACCATATCACCCATTTGACGCGTTAAAAGTGACAAAACTTTGTCCAGGACGCCGTCCAAACGTCCAGAACGCCGTCAACAACGCTGTCCAAACTCCCAAAAGAACGCCGCCCAGAACGCCGTTCAAACTGCTTTTTTCGGGTCACAGAACGCCGTATGGTAATGAGCTCCGCTCTAGTGATGTGTCGGTCGCGAACGAGCCGGCTCAAAGAGCCGGCTCTTTTTAGTGAACGACGGGAGCCGGCTCGCACCCGCGAACGAGCCGTTATTAATTTTTTTACGGGTGCTCCGCGTACATGCAGTGACTGAATGTCACTGTCATGACTGCATGTCATGCTGTGCATCACGTGAGGATAGATAAGGAGGGAGGGGCGGCGTGTGCTCAGTGCTGATAGCTGAACAGAGGGAGGGGTGACACTTCACACGGTGAAGTGTCAGTTTGCGTCGCGCAAATAAGATGAGTGAAAGTAGGAAAAGAAGCAGCATTTGGCTGCATTTTAACAATTGTGCAAACACAAAGGCAGAATGCAGAATTTGCAACATGAAGCTCTCATATAGAGCAGGGTCCACAAACCACCTCCACAGGCACTTGAGAACTGTGCATCCAACTGTTCAGTTGGAAGAAAAAAGGCAGGTCAGACTGCCTGCTTCTGCTTCTGTGTGTCTACTCCACCTGTTGTTGCTGCAGCTACAGGATCTACCACCCATGCATCAGGTACCCAAAAACCAACAGCTACACAGACCTCAATAAGCCAATTGATATGCAATGAATGGCAATGGCAAAGGCAATGAATGACCCCAGCTAGACAGAACATAGTGGATGAAGAATTGGCCAAAATGATTGCAAGTGATTTCCAACCATTTTCCATTGTGGAGGACAAGGGATTCCGAAGCTTCACACAGGCTCTCAATCCAATGTTCCTCCAAGCAGGAAAACACTCTCAAAAAATCATTCCGAGACTGTATGATAGAGAACGTGCTTCACTGCAGGCCAGGGTTAAGGAAGCTACTGCAGTTTGCCTTACCACTGATTGCTGGACATCAAGAACCATCACCTCTTTCATGTAAATAAAAGGTATATGTGGTAAAATAGAAGAGCCGTTAGGGAGCCGAAAGAGCCGGCTCTTCTTGGTGAGCCGAGCCAAATGAGCCGGCTCACTCAAAAGAGCCGGAATTCCCATCACTACTCCGCTCTGTGGTTTTCACAGCCACTAAATGTTCACTCAATCAGTGAAGAACAGACCACACTAGTTAATCACTGATCATCTTCGGATCTACCTATTCTGCCACGTTTGTCTTGCTACTTGTTTGGGTATCCTAAAGAAAACCCCAAATATGCCACTTTGGGTTTTATATATTTGTACATTTTTACATTTGTACATTTTCACATTTTACTGTACTTATTGTTTATACATTAATCAACTGTTGATATAACTGCATACCCCTGTTCACTACCTGCTGTATATACATTTACCTTGTATATGTATAACTACGTACCTGCATAACTGCATACCCCTGCTCACTACCTGTTATACTTCATACTTCATATACTGTACTTCATCCTGTGTAAATATATATACCTGTAATTCTGCACATATCTCAAACCTACTCTATAAGTTATTCTATGCGCAGTGATTAACTGTGCATAAAATAACAATATAAATAATAATATAAATTTGATTAACTAGTGGACAGATCATAATTGCTATAATAATTTGTAATGAATGATTCATTGATGCTATTCATTTGTGTTCTTTGAAATTTACCTTCAACAGCTTTCTCAACTATTGACAATCTATTGCAATATAATGCTATATTATTAGCCTTCACTGTGAAGAATGTTGTAGATACTTATGGCTAATACCTAATGGAAAAGCCAACTGTTGTTGCCACGCTACAATTACATTTTTATTTACTTAGCACTTTGACATTCTTGTGAATGAAAAGTGCAATAAAATGCATTATTATTACAATATATTTTCTAAAAGATTCATTATTCACTCACATGTTGCATTATAGTCAACTATTTTGAGATAGACTGAGGAACTAAACGTCAGAGGTCTTTAATTTTTATTGAAATATCATAATTAGAGGTCTTTAATCTTTATTGAAACATCAAATATAAACATACCATTAGTGTTTAATTTTTACCATACCAATTCATACCACACCATTAGTGTTCAATTCAGTAGGCTAGTTTACATGTGGGCGCCCTCTAGAGTCCACGATTTACCTCGGCTACACTGTGGATGTGAATAGTGCTGAAAATGTTTTTGGTTGAACAAGGCATTGTGATAAACCAAACATAATGCTGTGGCATTACTCGGACCGAAACAGGATTCCAGATTATGGAGAAAGAAGAAATTAGCTACCTGCAGCAAAACACTACTCAAATAATAGTGACTAAGGCGGGACGTGAACCCGCGACGCACAAAAAGCAATCTCGGATAACAAGCCCTGTGCGCCCAGCTACTCTGACTACAGAACATGGCTCAAACATAAACTCGACTGGATACCAAAGTGCCTTTTTTATTTTCTAACCAGAAAGTTTGTCAGGGTAATAATATAACACCCAAAGTGGCATATTTGGGGTTTTCTTTAGGATAGCCAAACAAGTAGCAAGACAAATGTGGCAGATTAGGTAGATCCAAAGAAGATCAGCGATTAACTAGTGTGGTCTGTTCTCGTTCTTCACTGATTGAGTGAACAGTTCAAACTTAGCGGCTGTGAAAACCACAGGGCGGAGCTCATTACAGTTCAGTTTCAGTGATCCTTTGGGCGGCTTTAAAAAACAGCGTTCTGGACGGCGTTCTTTTGGCAGTTTGAACAGTGTTCTGGACGGCATTCTTTCGGCAGTTTGGACAGCGTTCTGGACGGTGTTCTGGCAGTTTGGACGGCGTTCTGGACGGCGTTTTAACAGTTTGGACGGCGTTCTGGATGGCATTTGTCACTTTTAACGCGTCAAATGTGGCGCTTTCTGTACTATATGGTTTTCCATATAAACTTGCCCAGGAGACGTCGTGCAGCAGCACTGCTCTCTATATAGCTATTGTTTGGTCAATCATTCAACCATTCACAGAGTATCTGTGGATATCTATTTTCTTTTTTGCCTATTTTTCTTCTTCTCTTTATTATTTGTTTTTATTAATATAATAATATAATAATTGATACAGTTGATCATTCCCTTCTCCTGCAAAGACAACGTTGATCCTAATGCCAGCCGATGGTTCAACAATTACCTCCCTGAAAGACAACAGTGGGGAATGTTATCAGCTTTTTAAATAAAAGGTGTTCCACAAGGTGCATTGTTAGGATCAGTCCTGTTCACTATATATATATATATATATATATATATATATAAATATATATATTGTCTTGTCTTTGCAAAACTGCAATGCAGATGACACTATTTCCGACTGTTGGGCCGACTATAAATTGGCTCAATGCTTTGCAAGTGGCACAACATATCTCAACCTTGTAAATAAATGTGGATACAACTAAATGTATGCCGTTTTCCAGAGCCAAACACATTACAGTACGTTCCAAATCTGCACTTTAAATGTCATCAAGTCATTGAATTCAAGTCATTGAAAGAGTCCCATGATAAATATATAGGCATCCGGATTGATAATAAATTCACCTTAAATCACATATTGATGCACTTATTAAAAAAAGAAGAACAAAGCTTGGGTTTTTATACAGAAAGTCCTGTTTCCCGGTCTTGTAGAGAGAAAATTGTGGGTAGCAATCTTTCTCTCAGTGCTAAATGGCGATGATGTGATTTACAGAAATGCGGCTACATCCACTCTTATGCCCCTGAATGTGGTTTACCATACAGCTAATAATCATCATCCAATCAGATCTACGCTGCAGGATTGTTATTGTTTTGATCAGCTGAATGCACAGTTCCGCGTGCCTCGGACAATAACATCAACGAGTACGCGTCGTCGGTCACCGGGGTTCATCAAGAAGGCATAGATGACGTTTTTCGACCCAAGCGGTTCGGAAATCCCAACCAGAAACGTGGATTAACGGCGATGTTAGCGCTGCCCTACATGCGCGTAACGCCGCATTTGGTTCGGGAATACGGAGGAAGGAATATACGAGAGCCAGTTCAGACCTCCGTAAGACCATCCACTGCCCAAGCGGGAGTATAGGACAGAAGTGAAGTAATTCAAGAACACGATGCGAGGGGTATGTGGAGGGGCTGCAGAATATAACGAACTTCGAGGGAGAAACAGTGGGTAGAGAACTCCTCTACTCCCTCCCAGGAGAGCTAAATACATTTTTTTGGCTCGGTTCGACGTAACGGCAGCCCGCCGAAGCCAGCACCGACTGGGGAGGACCAGCCAGCGCGCATCTCGGAGGCGGATGTGCGCCGCACCTTTAAGCGGGCTGAACATCCGTAAGGCGGAAGGCACCCGACGACATCCCGGGCCGCGTCCTCAGAGCATGCGCAGACCAGTTGGCAGGAGTCTTTGCGACATCTTCAACCCTCTCCTGTCCCAGGCTGTTGTCCCGCGTCTTCAAGATATCCACAATCGTGCCTGTCCCTAAACAAACCAAGTAACATGCTGAATGACTCACAGGAACTGTGCCCTCACCTCGATCGTTAGCAAAGCTTCGAGAGGTTGGCACTCAAGGGACCTTTATTTGCTCCGTGTCACTACCCCGGCTGGGACCCATGGCAATTTGCATATCGTCAAAATAGATTCCACGTGACGAAGCAATTGCCATGGCCCTCCACACTGCCCTTTTCCCACTTGGAGGGGAGAATGTTATGTGCGAATGCTGTTTTGTGGACTTACAGATCAGCATTCAAACACAATCGTCCTGCCCAAGTCGACCACCAAGCTGAGAGGTCTAGGCGTACCCCCATCCATGTGCAGCTGGAACTGAACCTCCTGTCGGACCGCGCAGGTGGTTGAGGATGGGCAGCGCACATCGAGCATGACCCTCAAAACGGGGCCCAACCAGGGATGCGTGCTGAGCCTTCTCCTCTATCCCTCTACACCCACGACTGCCTGGCTATGCACAGCTCCAACGTCAGTCAAGTTTGTCTGACGAAACGAACAGTTGATGGGCCTGATCGCGGCGACGACGAGAGACAGCTACAGGGAGGAGGTCGGAATCGCTGGAGCAGTGCGTGCCAGGAGAAACAGCTCGCACTCAACGTCAAGAAGACCAAGGAGCTGATCGTGGACTGGCAGGAGGGCAGAGGGGAGAGCACAGCCCTAGCCTCCATCGACGGCGTTGCAGTAGAGAGGGTCAGCAGCTTCAAGTCCTCGGCTGTGCACATCTCCGACGGACATTCACATGGTCAACGCACACCAAACACGTGTGTTGAGAAAGGCCCAACAACGCCTGTATTTCTCAGGGTCTGACGAAATTCAGGCATGGGCACCCGCCCCGCATCCTGAGAACATTCACACGGGCACCATCGAGAGTGTTCTGACAGGTGTTATCACCGCCTTGGTACGGGAGACTGCACGGCACTCAGAGCGCAGAGGCTTCAAAGGGTGGTTGCGGACGGCCCAGTATAGCGTTGGAGGTGAGCTCCCCTCCTCCTGGACATTTACAACCAGCGGTGCGGGGCCAAGGCCTAAAGAATTATAAAAAGACATTCACACCCCAGCACGAACTTACTCACATTACCGTCTCAGCAGCTGATACCGCAGTATCCAAGTGTCGTACAAATAGGCTTAGAGATAGCTTCCCACAGTCAGCTCCATCCAGCTCTGAACAAGGGAGCTTATAAAATATACAATGTAATTTATACATGATTATATATATATATTGCTCTTTTCTGTGCTGATTTTTGCATTTTACTAAATTGCATTTTATTTTTATTTTATAGTCTTATTCATTTTATTCTATTTTATTCTAGTTTTTATCTATTTTTATCTATTTTTATTTCTCTTATTTCTATAACTGCTGTCTGTCGTCGGGTATTGCACACAAGAATTCACATACACTGCTGTTATACCAACTTTAAACTGTGAAGTGGACAAGTAAACTTGACTTGATTGACTTGACTGAGCCTTAAGATTAAACTGGAGACATGCATGGCACTCATCACTGTAGTCTTTATTCAAAAGTGGGTTGGTCTTCTCTTTCCATTAGAAGGGACCAACATTTGTTTATTTATTTATTTATTTATAAAGGGCATCTACAAAAAATGGCCCTTTTATTTGATGTCACTTATTGGCTGGAGAGTTGGAACACCTGCTCACAGGACCGGCTGGTGCTGTGGGTACCACCACAACGTTGACCTGGGAAAGACTCCCTTTTTAGATTCTTTGCACCACACATTTGGAATGATTTGCAGTGCTTCCAAGCTCGGTAGTCCAATGGTTCCAATGGTTTTTATGTCGAAATCCTGGTTGTTTTTAGCTGTGACAGCTTTTTTTTTTTTTACTTGTGTTAATTGATTTATTATTATATTGCCTCTATTATTGTTATGTAAAGTGATTCTTTGTTCTATTATTGTAATTATTAAAAAGCAAGTCAAAAACATGCGTGACCAGCCGAGCTCCAATGTGGGTGTAACGCACAAGGACTGTATGACTTTTAAAATGTATAAATCAGTGGAAACTATCTTTTTAAAAAGCGCCTTTTGGACTGCGTGATTGATGATCATTTTGGGGTATTTCTTTGCATCGCTAATATAATGCACACTACAAATCCAATATATGTATAGACCAATGTAAAAAGCGACCCAACCATTGAGCATGAGGGGTTCAATTAGATTAGATTAATCAGAATCTAATCTAATCTAATCTAATTGAGCCCCCTCTGCTGAGCTCTGTCTAAAGCCGGCTCTGGCCTATAGCCCTAGTTTATTCAGTTCAAGTCTATATTTACACAACCTCCTACGATGTGAAATGGGACTGGACTCATTGTCAACACTGACACAAACACAAAGGCAGGTGGTTGCTACACAAGGAAAATGTGTGAGCCGGTCGGGGGTGTCATCCACAAACCAAAATAAAGAATGCAATTAAGAAATTTAACCTAGGGCCTCTAATAACGTACATTATTGATAAAGCAACAGGAAGACACCCCAAGGTCTCCTCGTCCCTTAAATAGACATATAGACTATATAAAAAAAGTGACAACTAAACCAAACCACACTGATTGAATAAATCGATAATGAGCAGGCCGTGTTTTTTCTTGAAGAAATAAGCAATAAACAACTAAAGATAATGAGAGGAGGGATATCTGCAAGCCACTGTGAGTCAGTAAGTCTTGTGATATGTCATAATGACATACAGTACTGGCGTCTAACCTTGGAAAGGCAATTCAAGCATATATGGGGAGGAGAGGGAATCTTATGATATTGACACGTAGGCCTATACCATTTTATGACCTACTTCATCTCAATTTGAAATCATTCACAGGTAAACCCAGGCCTATCAAAAAACGATGCAGATTCATGGGGAGGAATGTTTAAAGGACTGGGTCATTAATTAGTTGTTTGGTCTTCTTCAAATGCAATAACCATTACAATTACACCTGAAGTATTTTTGCTTAATTGCCAAGGCAACCTGTCAGCTCGGCATTCCTGTCTTTTTGTTTCGGCGGTGGATCTCAAATCGGAAACAACTATTTGCGCCAATATGTACCGCCAATTGTAATGTTTATTTATCTGGAGGGAGAGAGTTATTTTATAAGCAGTAACAAAGAAAGATAAATATGATCCGAGTCTTGACGATCAGCACCATCTGTTGTTATTGAGGTTTGGAACTCCATACAGACGCCTCGCCGGCAGCATAGCAGTGAGCCAACAGTGACATCTAGAGGCAGAGGCGGGAACTCAAGCGTGCGGTCCCCTCCACCCCGTCCACCCATCCATCCTCCTGATACCTAGTCAGGGGATGGACCTCATCCAAGCTGACTCGAGCCATCGGGAAAGGTAGATGAAAGACGCTCACGCATGACTACTGGCGCAATTTAGTGTCTGGCCTGCCTGCATGTCTTTGGATGGACGTCGAAGGAGACCGGGGCACACGGACGAAGAACATGCCAACACGAAAGGAGATCCCCCCCCCACCCCCCCCCCCCCCCCCCCAAGTAAGCGAATCGCAACAGTGCTACACCCAATAACCCACCCAGCATGCCCCTCCCTCCTTTTAAGGAAAAAAACATAACCCGACCAATAACTGCACGGCGGTAATGTGACGATCAATGAGGCCTTGAAGATAGGGGAGAGGATTACAAACTGGTGGAGCTGGTTTTATGAGGCTTAACCCCCCATGCCATATAACAACCATTTACCATCACAATGCCTTGCTTAACCTTCTGCAAAGTCAACAACACGGACATGCGGGGAGGTGACTGAGGCAACCTTTAACTGTTACAGGTGCCATTAAAACCTCAAACGCATAAAACATAATCATCAGAGCGCCCGGGATGGATATGCGTTTTTTTTTACTACACTGTGCTGGGTTTTAATCACGGCAAGATCACATTTCAAAACCACTTATTTAGGCTACTAAGCTGTGAGCCTGCAGTGCTGCTGCCCTGGAATCCAAACGTTCACCTTAAATAACATTTTATTTTTCTTAAGCCTTCAAAGAAACTTTTCTCATGTGACACACACACACACACACACACACACACACACACACACACACACACACACACACACAGAAACACACTAAAAGGATTTGTATTCCATAAATAGAATCCATTCATCCACTTTACCAGGTCAACTGTGGTTTCTGTGGGGGTTTTCTTATCTTCCATTTGATGCCGGCGAAAGGCCAGGGTGGTGGTAGGTGGGGGGGGGGGTGTGTGTGTGTGTGTGTGTGTGGTGGGGGGGCGGTGTGGGTGGGTGGTAGGTGGGAGATCAGTAAATTGTGCTTCAAGTCAGAGGGGTCCTGTTTGTGGGGCAAGCCGTGCCCCCTGGCAGGCCATTAGGATTAGACTGTCTCTCCCCTGTCAGCGGTTTTCTATCATATCCAGCTGAACTTTCTTTTTTTCCTTTCATTTTTTTCTTTTTTCTTTCCTTCTTTCGTTTTATATATCTATTTATTTTTTTTGTGTTTGTGGCCAAAGCAGTAGTTAAGGCCAGAGGGATGCCGCGCTTTTGTACTAAACACAGACACCCTGGTCTCCTGCCGCGATGGTCTGCTTCCCTCACAGTTCCACACCTCTTCAATCTCTCATTCCTGACAAAACACAGCGCCCGCCTCACTGCCCTTCACTCTCCTCAGCCCCTTTTGCAGCGTTTTTTACTGCTTTGGGGGAGGTGGGGGCGGGGGGGGGGGGGGGGGGGGGCAGGCAATAGAGAAGACCTCGGCGTGAAATGGTTGTGCAATCACAGCCCTTTTCCTTGAAGGTTATTACACACTCCCCGGAATTTATTATATATTTTGTTTTCTATATATATATATCTTTTTTATGTATTTTTTTGGGTGAAGCCAACAGGGGGAAAATGACAATGGTCAGGTGTGTTGAGTTAGAACATTAAGGCGATAGCAGGAGAAATGGCTTTGACACTACGGGGCTGGCAGGAGTCACCATGCTGAGCCACCTAAATGCCAGCGCAATAAGCGGAGAGACAGGCGGCGTTTCTCATCACAGGAGGGGGGCTCGTTTTCGGGGCGCGCCATCTTGTTTGGCACTCGTCTGAGAGCGGCGGAGAAGACGCGGTGTCAGGGAAGGAGCCTCACAGCGGTGGGGGACAAAGCTTTCATTAAGGCTCAAATTGAGGAAGATCACCAGAAGCTCACCACGTCTGGGGAGCTGTTTAACTCAGGTAACGCAACAGGGGGAAAAAACGAATGGGCCAATTGAAAGCTCATTACGCCACCCGAAAATGTGCGCGGGACGGTTAGCGCCGTTAGAGACAGACCGGAGTCGCGGGTTTGACAGCGTTCAAATGGTCTTTTGAAAAGGGTAAGAGGAAAAATAAATAAATAAATAAAAACAATGCTGGCTTTAATGTCTTGTTTTAGTGTGAACTTACACAGTGTTTTGTTGGGGGGGGGGGGGTGAAATGGTTTTTAGTTCGGGGACCTGCGTAATCTGGTTCTAACAATTTACCACAGGGACCCCTCGTCGGAGCAATTACCCGTGCCATATTCTCCCAGTGTGGGGCCGCACTGAGGAAAAGGAGGCACAATAAACCAGGAAATGATTGTCAGAGGCCCCGGTTTTCCCAGCAACTAAGACTCTGTTTCAAAATACATTTATTAGTAGTTTTGAATGCCTTCAGGACTTTACAAAGTCTTTTTTATCACTGACGTGGTAGATTAATATCACATTTTAGCAGGTAAGTAGACGTCTCCCACAAGGGGGCAATATAATAATAATAACTTTATTTATAGAGCACTTTTCCAGCAATAAGGCACAAAGTGCTTTCCCGAGGTGGAGAAATTCATAAAAGAACAAAAGGGCAATATTAATGAAATACATGCACATACATGCATACATACACACATACATAACCGGTACATATATACATACATGCATACAGTATACACACACACACACACACACCCAAAGAGATACATAAAAACCAGCCGCTCATGACCACAGAAGGGTAGTCTATCCGCTGCTAGGAAAAGCCTCTCTGGATGTGTAGAAGTCTCTTTTAAGATGAGCTTTAGAAGCAGCAACAGAGTGAGCTGACCTGCTGCTCAGTGGGAGGCGGTTCCGGAGCCAAGGCGCCGGTATACTGCGAGGGCTGCATCCTTTGTTTTTATCTTTATCTGGACCCAGAATGGCAGACCTGAGGGGGCCTGTTTGGACAGACATGGTGTGAGGAGGAGCTCAGTTAAACACTCCGGTGCCAAGATCCTTCAGAGCCTTGTATGTCATTAAAAGCACTTTTAAAATAGATCAAATAGACGACTTGAAGCCAATGCCGTGAAGCCAAAAGTGGTGTGCCGTGTGAGAATCGCTTTGTTTTTTGGTCAATTGTCTAGATGCTGAATTTTGAATAATTAGCTCCAAAACTTGATTATTTAGGCATGTGAACAAGGCATGACAGTACTCATTACATCATTAATAATTATCATATAATGGCAATCAGCAGATCATTGCAGTAATAGAGGCAGGGTATAACAGCTTTTATAGCTCTTATATGTATAATCTTCTCATTTTGGAGACATTCAATTGATTAAAACAGGCCTGGACTGTTGCTCCAGGCTCAAGCTGATATCCGGGATAACACCTGGAATGTTTTGTAACTCATTTTATGTTGGGAGGCAAAAGGCCAATCCACTGACTTTAAACCGTCGAGATGTGTGACGTGTGACGTACAGTGGGAATAAAACATGCTTGCTATGTTTTTTCATTGACTGAAAGACTAAAAGAGAGTCATACTCCCCTTTGAATGCGTATGTTTCAGAAGCACAAGAAAGTATCCTGTCATTTGATGTTCGGTTAGGGAGTGTACGCCGCGGGGATAGATTATCGAGCCGTAATATCGGCTGGCAGCCGTATAGCCTCATGTTTACTCATAGGAATCCAATCATAAACAATAGGGCGGCGCCCCTGCTGGGCCCCCCCTGCTCTCATCCTCACCCGGCTTCCGTGTTGAATAATTGATGGAGCTGGTGAGACGGTAAACATGGGTTCACCGACTTGAGCTCAGCGGATTGTACAAACTTTTCATCCAACATCCAAAAAAAGTGCACCGTTTTCACGTTTCACTTCAGACGTTAAAACCGGCGCGGCCGTTTTGGTGACCTTCTGTCGTCTTGCTCCCCCAAAAACGTGTTGGGGAGTCCTAGTGATGCTCCGCCATGTACTAATGTCATCGTGTTTACAATTGAACATTGCTCCGATTATTTATGGCTTTGCCATTTAAACCAAAGAAACATTATCAAAGAGCTATTACCTATTTGAGGCAATTGCCCAATATTCCGCAGGGAAGGTCAACGAGTCCATTTAGAAGGTAAAACACATATTTGCAAGAGAAAACATGTACCCCAACATAGACGTAACATAATATAACATATAGACCATACACTCACGCTGGATCACTTTCCTGATTGGTATCCACAAAAAGCATCGCCAATGTTGTTCATCATGTTGAAGGTCGCACATGTCCAACACATGCTGTTCTGCCCATGCATGGGTTGAGTGTGTGTGTGTGTGTGTGTGTGTGTGTGTAATGTCCTGTGAGATACAGTTGTGTCCGGGAGCACATGGTGGAAATCAAGTGTGGGGTGTAGTATTATATTCAAGTTGTCAACACACTCACAGACAGTGACAGTGAAAGAGATAGTGAAAGAGAGCAAAGGAGAGAGTGAGAGAGAGAGGTACCTCTCCTGTGGATTGCTTGATTTCACACATACACACACACACTTGTTCTCAGGCTACATAAATCACATACATAAATAACACAAATCATATAAATAACAAATCATAAATACTCCCTTCCATATATACGACATTATGTTCTGACCTTGCAGACTTCAGGCATGAAAGACAACTTCATATTGTTTCCCTTGTACACTAAAATAACACTATAGTAACCTTATAAAGGATTCTGAGATTGAAAGAACATAAATCCACATAATTGAAGAATTCAATAAAAATGGATAGTTCATTTTTCAAGGGACCTAGGGGATATACCTTGTTTCACTTTGTTTTTAGCATTTTGGAAAGAAGTAGGCCTTTCTTTAATGTTCCTACAACCTGAACGCCCGCTGCACCCATCGACAACCAATACACGTCAACACTTGAATGTTTTCTTTTTCTTTCTTTTTTATCAAAGGTATCTTTTTTATCATGTATTTCTTGTCCATTCAATTGGGTTATGATGTCAGGAAGGGAAAAACACACAAAAGGAATCCACTCACGAGCGCACACACACACAGTGCAGAGAGGAGTGGAAAGCAGAGAGATGGAAACAAGTTGAAGAGCGAGCAAAGAGACAATCCACTTTGCTTCATGGACATGTGGACAGAATAAGTTATGATCCGACTCTTCACGTTACTTCACTGGTAGTGATTGCCCTCCCCTCTTCAAATGAAATTCATTTAAATCCAATGTAGCCTGAGAAATGAGTAGAAACATTCCATGGCGTATAGTATGTCAGTGAGCACATTCTGTCTGCCACTGATGATGGGACGCCTTCAACGACTTCAACAAGTCGGCTAATCCGACTAATTGCGCATAAATGACTGAAGTGTACTTAATCGGCTGATGTCTGCTAAATAAGGCATGCTAAATGGGCGTTGGGATTTACAGAAGCATATGCTGCTGATGAGACTCATTGTTAGGATTAATATCCCAAATGCTGTAATGCCACACGATTTGTCCTTGGAACGTTTGCCTATAACAATGTCTTTGCGATTTCCATTACAAGTATTATAAAATGTTACGATGGCTTGATTGCCAATTAATACAGACGGCCAAGTACTTGGATGCATGGCCAATATTAAATTGGCTAGTTGGAAAGTAAATGGATGATTATTGATTTAATGGTTCATACAAACACCATTAGTGCATGTGTGCATGCATATCACACTATTTATCAAAAGCATTCCATGATAACTTAAGTAATGATCATTATATTGTTAAAATTATACTTAAAAGTGGCAGTTTGGAATGACATCATATAGTTATCACTTGAACTGCTAGACTAGTTACAAAATATATAACTGCTGACTATCCGAGATATATTGCATGGTTTTTAACATGGTTGTGTCTTTTGCACAGTTAAATATAAATATATATACAGTATATATTCACCCTCTGCACACATATTTTAATTATTATTTTTGCACAGCCAACCTACCTCTTTGTGAAATTGGTTCAGCATCCCTGAATGACTAATGTCTAAAACACACCACACACACACATGGACACTTTTAAAAACTGGATAATTAAGCAATCATACATTCTAATGACGTCACTGACACTTCATGTCATTTTGGGGGAATTATTTTTCTGAACTTTGCATTCAGAGTTAATATTTTAAGAATGTTAAAAGTAATTTCATATGTCTGCCACTTGGAATTCACACATCAAAATGTATCATTAGTTTCTGAAATAAACTCATCAAAGAAGTGTCCAGGCTTCAAACATTACGTTGATTTAATTGAACGTTATGAACTGAAGACAAGTAACTGTAAAGGGCCGGCTATTTCCCATTAAACACTGCCATCCTGTGGACGATCTCTGTAATGACGCCTTTCTTTCTCAGAACTTAAAACCAACAGACCAATTCTGAAACATTGTGAAACATCCTACTCATTAAATACACCGTGTGTGTGTCTAGTGCATGAGCGTGTGTGTGTCCAGTGTGTATGTGTGCGTGTGCGTCTATTGCCTGTGTGTGTGTCCATTGCGTGTGTGTGTGTGTGTGTGTGTGTGTGTGTGTGTGTGTGTGTGTGTGTGTGTGTGTGTGTGTGTGTGTGTGTGTGTGTGTGTGTGTGTGTGTGTGCGTGTGTGTGTGTGTGTGTGTGTCCAGAGCGTGTGTGTGTGCGTGCGTGTTAATCAGTTACAAGTACGATTTATCATGAACATAGGCAAACTATTTATTCTATTCTTGTCTTTTCTAATCTACTCAAACCTGAAGGCATCGTGTTGACTGCCTAAAGGATACCACGTGACCTGTGTTGTTTGTGCGCGTGTGCGTGTGTACGTGTGTATGTACTACTATATTCAGCAGTAGTGACGGAGAGCCTTGCGTCCGCCTATGACGATGATGATGATGACGATGATGATGATGATGATGATGATGTCAGGAGTCTTGTTTCCATAGCAACAGGGCACACATAGACCTGCTTTTCCTGATGAGCAAAGGCACGTAAAACCTTTGGGTCTCCACACACATACAGGTTGGATCCTGATGGAAAGGTGGCTGTCTTAATATAAGGCTTATAATTGTTATTATTTATATTAATATTGGTATATTTTGGGGTTACTCTTACTGTTGCTCTTACTTGGTACGGTTGAATGCTGCCAAGAACGTTGCACGCATGCTAGTTTACTGTCTTAATCTGCAAAATATGATCAAATCTCGCCTCAGTACGTATGTATTTAGTTTCCAGTTTTCACCGGTGGGTTTCGCCTCATGCGCCTACTGATTTGAATGATGGAGGACACTTCAAACCACACGAGAACCAGCAGGACTTGAAAAACCTTAGCCAGGGACAGAAAGAGAGGGGCCCCAACACGCTCTCATTCTCTTCAAACGCTATTGATTTCTGTGTGTGTGTGTGTGTGTGTGTGTGTGTGTGTGTGTGTGTGTGTGTGTGTGTGTGTGTGTGTGTGTGTGTGTGTGTGTGTGTGTGTGTGTGTGTGTGTGTGTGTGTGTGTGTGTGTGTGTGTGATCCGTGGATGTCTATAGGACTTGCAGATGTTTGTTTGCGGGTTGAGAATCTTGGGGATGCTGTGATTGTGTGGCAGGGGTTCAGGCAAGGTAAGTCAGTAATGGAACTGTCTAGACTAGAGGGGGGGGAGAGGGGGGGGGGGGGGGTTGGTAGGGACTGAACAACACACCTTAGACGGTCCTCGACATTGTGGAGTTCAGGCATCTTCAGAGCACTTTCAGCAGAATAATCATTTCTCCTCCCCCATTGAGTTATAGATAGTTCGTTTTACATATTGCACGTTGTGCGGATCAGACCTGCACTCACAATACACACTTTGTCCTTTGGCTACTTTTCATGTTTTCTTTTGACTTATTGTTTTCTGACACAGAAATGTAGTTTTGAATTGTATCTGTTATATGTATATAGAATATTTAACTAATAGAGCATGACTCAATGCATCCACATTCCCCACTCTACAAGTACTTCAGCTTCCTCAAAATGATCTTACAATTAGTGGGTAGTGGAAGGTGGGCCTCTACACAACACGCTTGATCCGACAAATATTGATATAGGAGGATAATCCAAAACGTGTTCAAGATTCAAGATTTTGAATTGCCATATGCAACAAAGTACAATGGAATCCCATTCCCTCCCACAGTATGACTTTTCTGAAACACTATAAATATATTGCATTTATGCTGGGTGGTAAGCTAACAAAAAGCTGGATATCTTTTATATGAAATACAAACACAAGAAAGTATTCCAGGAAAACTACAGGTCCATAGTGTGGAGGACAGGAAGGTAAACTAATGGATCAAACCAATGAATTCTGCAGGAAGGAATCAGGAAAACAGAAGGGAAGGAAGAAAGGAAGAGCTAGAGAGAGAGAGAGAGAGAGAGAGAGAGAGAGAGAGAGAGAGAGAGAGAGAGAGAGAGAGAGAGAGAGAGAGAGAGAGAGAGAGAGAGAGAGAGAGGGGGGGGAGAGGGGGTTAGGGAGAGTGAAATAGCTGGAGAGAGAGAGAGAGAGAGAGAGAGAGAGAGAGAGAGAGAGAGAGAGAGAGAGAGAGAGAGAGAGAGAGAGAGAGAGAGAGAGAGAGAGCCAACCAAGTGGGAACGTTAGAAGGGGGGTTAGGGGGATAGAGAGAGAGCGGAATAGTTGGAGAGAGAGAGAGAGAGAGATATTGATATACAGAGAAATATTGAGGATAAAAGAGAAAAAATACTATAACAATAAGTATAACAATAACAATAAGTGTGCTTCTGTGTAAAGCACAGGTATGCACTTAGGTATGTCACCACGAATAGACATGAGAAACGTGATTAACATACACAAGCAGATCTTATCGTATATTCTCTTCTGTAGACCTTGGTTAATATAGGAACACACACTTCTGTTGAAATGTAAGTTGAGTGTGGTCAACGTTGACAAAATTGATCAGTGCAAACCCACATATTAATGCTATTAATATGTTGAATAATAATTTCTAAAATAAGCCAGTAGTGGCTGAGAATGTGTCATGAACCTTTATTAGACAACTCTTATATTTAATTAGGTGAAAAGGCACATATACTATCTACCAGTAGGGGGCAGAACAAACCTGCTGTTTGGTTGTTGGGTGAAAAAGCGATCTTTGTACCCGCGCTTGAGTTGCCTCTCAGCAACAGCTATGGGAAGTAGGCACACACACACACACACACACACGCACACACGCACGCACACGCACACACACACACACACACGCACACGCACACGCACACGCACACACGCACACGCGCACACACACACACATAATATTTCTGTTACATCTGATCAACTGCCGAATCTACCAAGTTCCCTTATTCAGAAGTGGAATGAGAACAATTCCACGATTATATATAATTCCTTTCGATGTACTGTACTTGTGCTGTACACTGACAATACATTTGAATCTAATCGAATCTAATATGGTATTTGATTAGAACTGGACAACAACAACAACAACAACAACAACTGCGTTGCAGGCCGAATGTGAAAGAGGTCACGTTGGCAGGTAGGAGCCGACTAAGCGGACCGAGGGGACCGATCAACCAGTCCACTGGAACAACAAACACATTGAGTGGAACCTAATGGGATCCCACGGCTGCACTTACAGTGTGCAGACCTTACACAACACACACAACTAGGCCAGTTACATGGCAATGGACAGCGCGATGTGATGATGGGTGGTCTACAACAAGGCTACTGGAGTAACCTGGGAAATTATTCATATGAATGAGGTTCGCCGTTATAATCAAGTGAAATACTGCCACGAACTGATCGTTTTAAAATAGAAACCGGTACACAAGATTAGATTACATTCAAATGTATTGTCAGTGTACTACAGCACAGGTACAGTACATCGAAAGGAATTTGGCATCTTACCAGAGTGCAAGCAACTGTTGCAGTAAAGTGCATGGTGATATATAATGTACAGTTGTTGAATAATATATAAAATATGTACAGTCTACTAAAAACAGGAATAAAATGACTTATAGAGTGAGTATGAGATATGTGCAGAACTATAAATATAGAACAGGTAGTGAGCAGGGGTATGCAGTTGTATACTAATTCTAAAGATACATATATATACATGTATATCCATATATAAAGGTATGTAAACAATAAATATGTAAAACTATAGGGTAGAGAGTTATGATACAGTGCAAGGCCGTTGAAGACATTGATGGTGAAAGGGTATTGTCACCAGGGTTCAGTATGAGTTAGTATGGTGGGCAGCAGAGAACACAACCGTTCAATGTTCGATTAATAAATTATCACAACTTCTATCAGCATAATCCACAGCAGTGCTCAGCAGCACCTGAGTGATTCATGCTGAACGATGGAACACGGTGATATGTAGGCCGGCCTACGATACATCATCACAGAGAGCGATCTGCTATAGCGAGCATGAAACCGTGCTTGACGTGCGGGAAATGTTTCAGTCTCGCATCTGCTGCTCTTGTTACGCACGTTTCTGTTTAACCAGCAATCCGCATGACGGATGGACGACGCTGGGTGTCACAGCCCCGGCTTCTGTCTGGGTAGGGCATACATCTGTCCTCGTTTTGCGTTTTTCCTTCTTTTTTTAAAAAGCGTTCAGCCAAGCCGATGAGCACCTGTGAGTACGCGTCTACAGACATAACCTAAAAAAGGCTTTTAATGTGAAGGGGAACACGTCAGGGCTGCTGCCTCCTCGGCTGAACCGCGCAAGCCTCTCTCTCCCTCCCCCCCCCCCCCCTGTGTGTGTGTGTGTGTGTGTGTGTGTGTGTGTGTGTGTGTGTGTGTGTGTGTGTGTGTGTGTGTGTGTGTGTGTGTGTGTGTGTGTGTGTGTGTGTGTGTGTGTGTGTGTGTGTGTGTGTGTGTGTGTGTCTCTGTATCTCTGTCTCTCGCTGACAGAGTAGAGTCCCGTGTCGTGCCTCCCCTTCTGGGTTCCAGGGACACTCTGTGACATCTCTACTCTCGACTGGTATCTTTCTTCACGGTGTAGTGGCGTATCGCTAGGATTGCGTCTTCAGCGTGGCGCCACCTTCCTCGTATCCAACACTTTGGAAAAGGCTTCCTACCGTATGTGGCCGATCCACTTACTACATGAACATAGTCGAGAGAGCCATGGGACACACACCTTGTAATACCATGGAGCTAATCCGAGGTGGAGTTAAAGGTTTATATTTCCACTTGTTTATTTCCATGTGTGACACCTAAGAGAAAATAAAACTGTTGGTATCTAGAGGGCCCTCAGTATAGAGCACATACCTGCTACGCCACACCAAGAAGTCCCCCGGATCAGGATTTGGATCTGGGGCAAAATCTTATCAACTGTTCCTTGGCCCATAGGTAATCTAACTGTTTAGTCCAATGTTTTGCGTAAATAACTTTTTTTTTCCGTTATCTTACGTAACAGACAAACCATCACCACAGGTGGTGGAGGTAACGTCAGACCAAATCGATACAATAACATAACGACGTAAGTAAATATCCACCCATGGAAATGGAATTGATCAGCGATCAGCATAATGACCCCGAGAGAGAACTGAGAGTTGACATTGGTCCAGAGGTTTCTATTTCCATTGGCCATGTATTTATACCCCCCGAAGGAGCACTGCGTGTTGCCACAAGCACAGGTCTTATTGCATAGTTTTAAGAGAACATACCAATACAGAGAATGTTTGCGCTCCTTTTCATGTGCGTACATATGCATACATGAAGAAATTGTATGCACCGGGCGCCATGTTTGCTATGTGTGTGCGTGAGCACCGCTTCACATTAAACGGCTTTACACTTGGCAACCTGACCCGATGGAAAGGGTACTGGGAAAGGTCAACAGATATTCTCATGCAGATTCTTCATTTACAATTCCATGGCTGCAACTATAACCCTCACACACACACACACACACACACACACACACACACACACACACACACACACACACACACACACACACACACACACACACACACACACACACACACACACACACACACACACCAGCTTGGCTTTTACTACTGCCTGTCCATTTGGAAGTAGAGGATTGAACATGCACTTCCAGAGGAAACGGCAAACATCAAACGTCAAGATTTTGCCACATGCAACCAGTACAATGGAACGCTTACCCCCCATTCCCTCCCATGGTTTGAATTTCCTACAATGTAACACTATAAACTATACTATGTACTAGAATTATACTAAACAACACTATACTATAACAATACTGTACACAATAAAAAATTCAAAAAAGGGTAATCTATTCCTAACACGTCATTAACACTATTGACAAAGCACAATTGATTTATTCACAATTTAGACTTTATTCTATGCTTTGTGTTATGCAGAGAGACACACAAGTCTGATGTAATGGACACTTTCCCTCCATTGTGATATATATATATCGACTGAAACACAAACGGTAAATCCTTGAAAAGCTTTTTTTGAGGAGGACACCCATCTACCATACAGCTACCATACTTAATAAGACATAATAATTGTAATATAGATGCAGTTTATATTCTACACATTGTAAAACTGGCATCTGTTGGGGTGGGGGGAGGCGATTTGAAACCATCTTCCACCTGGGAAGCCACAACACAGCTGTAGGCTCTATGGGGGGAAGGCAGTACTAGTATTCTATTATAGTACTGCCCTCCCCCCATGCTCACACCACACACACACACACACACACACACACACACACACACACACACACACACACACACACACACACACACACACACACACACACACACACACACACACACACACACACACACACACTTGGACGAAGTAATCAATAATAACCAGTCAAAGGATTCGAGGGGGGAAGTTATTCCAGTTATTATTTGGCTCCATGTACTGATGACAATCACTGAAGGTTGAGCCTGCAGTCAGGGTTCAAAGTGTCAAGGGTAGGAAAGTAAATAAAAAATGAACACATGAATAATCAATGTTGGCTACGTACACTTAAGGGTTCTAAGAAGTGCCGAATACAAATACTCATCTCTCCTTGTTCTGCTCAAAGGAGTTCTGGTGCTGGTGCTGGAGTTCTGGAGACGCCAAGCCTGGGCTGTAATAAAGCGGTGTGTGTGTGTGTGTGTGTGTGTGTGTGTGTGTGTGTGTGTGTGTGTGTGTGTGTGTGTGTGTGTGTGTGTGTGTGTGTGTGTGTGTGTGTGTGTGTGTGTGTGTGTGTGTGTGTGTGTGTAGGAAGTGTGAGGGTGTTTATAATAAGTGAGGATCAGTGCGAATGTGTTCCTAGTGGATGCTGTGGTTTGGGGGTTTGGGAGGTGAAAGGATTGTGTGTGTGTGTGTGTGTGTGTGTGTGTGTGTGTGTGTGTGTGTGTGTGTGTGTGTGTGTGTGTGTGTGTGTGTGTGTGTGTGTGTGTGTGTGTGTGTGTGTGTGTGTGCTCTTATGATTTGTCCTTGCGCATGTGCCCTTGTGTATGTGTGTGGGGGTCCATGTGTGTGGGTGTGTGGTGCCTGCAAGATGTGTGTGTCTCTCTCTATTGGTTGTCTGTGGTTGTCTGTGGGTGTCCGTGTGTGAGGCGGTATCTTATTTCCTCACACACACCTGTTCTATCTTTAAAAGGCGTCTGAGACTACATCCTCCCAGATTCCCCTGACTGAGCGGGCTTGCATTTTTGCTGGGTGGTAAGCAGACAAAAAGCTGGATATCTTTTATATGAAATGCATACACAAGAAAATATTCCAGGAAAACTACAGGTCCATAGTGTGGAGGACAGGAAGGTAAACGAATGGATCAAACCAATGAATTCTGCAGGAAGGAATCAGGAAAACAGAAGGGAAGGAAGAAAGGAAGAGCTAGAGAAGAGAGAGAGAGAGAGAGAGAGAGAGAGAGAGAGAGAGAGAGAGAGAGAGAGAGAGAGAGAGAGAGAGAGAGAGAGAGAGAGAGAATATCACAGATAGAGAAAGAGAGGGGAATATAAAGAGGAATAGTTGGAGAGAGAGAGAGGGAGGGATATTGATATACAGAGAAATATTGAGGACAAAAGAGAAATAGAAAGGGTGAGAGAAAAAGAGAGAGAGCAAGCAAGTGAGCGAGAGTGATAACCAGAAACAGCGAGAGTTGAAGTCAAACTGAATGGTGATGGGGTGGTTAGGAAGATGTTAGTGTGACAAAAGGAATAATGCCAGTGACTCCATCCAAGTAATGACCTCTACAACAATCAGCCAAGGACCTTCTCTCAATTTAAATACTAATCTACACCCCCCCCCCCCCCCCCCCCGGGCGCCTCGGGCCAGGTTTAATGGCGACAACGAATGGATTTGCAATGTAATCCATTGCCGTTTTAAGATCTAATGCCTTGGGACGGAAGGGGTTAAAAACGCCTAATACCGTGCTCCTCCTTAAAGCCTTCACATAACAAGCCGTGACAAGAAAAAAAAAACCCTGCCACCTAAAATTCAGTCCCTAACATGGGTCAATATTATTATTATTATTATTATTATTAGGACTTAAAATTTAGCACTACATCAGTGCCATTAATATTTCTCAACGGAGGAGGAGGCTAATCAATATCTCACTCGATAGACCCCGCGGACCCCTTGAGGAGATCGGCTGCCCCCCCCCCCCCCCTCAGTCCACCCTGTACGACTGAAGTTATTTAATGAGAATCTGTTCGCCACCAGGGACGGACAGATAAAGGGGGGGTGAGGCGGGGTGACGGGGGAAAACAGCTGAGCAGATGGTTTTGAGGAGCCAGGCGAACATTGATGAGTCTCTGAAGCAGCCCGTCGGGATGGTTGATGTGGCCGTTTTTCGTTGAGTTTTTCCTGCGATACAGGAATACATTGTTTGTTTGTTTTTTACCTTGGAAGAGTTGGCCCTTTTTTCCCTCCTCAGAGAAATAAGAATTAAGAAACCCTGCCCTCACCATTAGTTCTGCAGCACTGACAAAAGTCAGCGCATTAACTACATTTCAAGGTTGAATAAAAAAAGAAAATAAATATATATATATCTGCATTTTGTAAGTGTTGGCTGTCGGATTTAAATAGGAAGCATGTGTGTGTTGGCCTTTTTTTGTGCTTGTGTGTGCGGCATGGTAGGGCATGGCATGCCGAGAGATCACGAATGAATGAGTACACAGACACACACACACCTCTCGTGTTCAAGGACCATGTGTTTATTGCCTCGCCTGTACCGAGTATATCAGTTAAAATGCCCCGCCCCCTCCCCCCCATACCCCCCCCCCTCTCTCCTTACCGTGGCTGTAAATGAATTGAATTGTGTGTTCATTAAACATGACACACAGAGAGCCACTCCTCAATTGACTGTCTGGAGGGGAGAGTATCACAATGGAGAGGAGAGGAGAGGAAGGAAGGGAGGAAGAGACCAAAGCACACAGCTCGTCCTTCATCTCGAGGGGGAGGTGGGGGGGCGGGGGGGGGGGAGAAAAGAGAGAGACACTTGCTGTTCAGGTCTATCTCGCCCTCCAGGAGGCACGCAAAGCAGGAAACGTATGTGTACTGCCCAAGCAACAACGACGCAGGACAATAACGACACGCTGTGGCAGTCAGTGTACAGGCAAGCTGGTCCACCCAGTCGCTCAAAAAGGACAAAGGACTGTGCATTATGCAGGCTTATTTGCAGCGAGTGTAATCACAAATCCATAAATGGGTGAATGAGTCATTTGGATACACGATTGGTAGGAACACTACAGGGCAGTGACTGCAACGGTGAGTGTTTATTATTGGCCCATAAATCCCCGCGGCCTGTCTGTACTGTATGTGAAATCCGTCTATAAATCAGCCGGGTTCCAACGGCGAGTCTATTTACTATGTCGCTCTGGGTTACCCCCATTTGTTTTGTCAGACAGCACATTGGACGCATGGCAGACTTAAGAGAATAAAATTCAAAACATTTTCAAAATCAATCAAAGATATAATAATCATTTTTAAAAATGGCGTCTTGGCTGCCCAACAACGCATTCTTGAATGCGTTGTTTCAGAGGCAAAATCTCCACAGATATCATTTGAGCTTATAATTAGCACCACCAAGTGTTGGATTGTTTATGGACTGATAGAGAGAAAGTGAGTGAGTGAAAGAGTAAGAGCGGGGAGAGAGAGAGAAGGGGACAGAGAGAGAGAGAGAGAGAGAGAGAGAGAGAGAGAGAGAGAGAGAGAGAGAGAGAGAGAGAGAGAGAGAGAGAGAGAGAGGAGAGAGAGAGAGAGAGAGAGAGGGGACAGAGAGAGAGAGAGAGAGGGGGACAGAGAGAGAGAGAGAGAGAGAGAGAGAGAGAGAGAGAGAGAGAGAGAGAGAGAGAGAGAGAGAGAGAGAGAGAGAGAGAGAAGGGGACAGAGAGGAGAGAGAAGGGGACAGACAGGAGAGGTAGAGAAAGAAAACATTTACTTGGAGATCGACCACCATGGATCAACCAATGAGGCGGGAAGAATGGATGAAGTGAAAACAGACCGGCACGGATCACAAATCTTGTAGGATCAGCTGCGAGGAGACTTGTAAAGGAAATCCCTTTCCGATAGGCTGAAAGCTTCATTTGCCCGAAGGTCCCTCGAGGATGAGGGGGGAAGGGGGAGGGGAAGGGTGAGGAGGGGGGGGAGGAAGGGGGAGGAGAGGGGGGAGGATAGGGGGAGGAAGGGGCGGAGAGGGCGGGAGCAGGCTATTAGGGCAACATGGGGTGTGCCATTAAAGCTGCATGGACCGGAGTGATCTTCTAGTCTGCTGCTGACATGCCTTAGCTCTTACTACATAGTGAGCTTCAGCGTTTACCTCACGTCTCAGGAGACCTCCCGCCCCCCCCCCGCCCCCCCCGCCCCCCCCCTCCCCCAAGAGGAGCCAACTGACGCGTTGGACGCCGACGTGTGTTTTAAACACGGGAGGTAATGGTTCGTCCTTAAGAGGCTGCCATCTGATGTCAGCAGTCAGCTCTGTATGGTACCCACCAGCCCACCGTTCCGAGGAGATAGAAAAAAGATGAAATTGGAGAAAAAAAGAAGAAGAATGAAGTTTGAATGAATGAAGTTTGAATGAATGAAGTTCTCCCTCCCTCCCTCCCTCCCTCCCTCCCTTCCCTTTAGCTATAGTGAAGAAGAATGCCGGTTTGAATGAATATTAGAACATGTTATTGCAACCAGCTTTGTTGAATACTTGATTATGATTGGTCAATAAACGGCATTCTACGGTCAGTTATTTCTGCTGCTATGAATAGCAGACCGCTGCTATGGACGATAAAAAAATTAAAATTAAAACTACAAACAAACTGTGTCGGTTTGGATCAGCTGGTATATGCTGCATGGAGAGTGCACACACACACACACACACACACACACACACACACACACACACACACACACACACACACACACACACACACACACACACACACACACACACACACACACACACACACACACACACACACACACAGAAAGCAGAAGGTAAGCAGGCCTTCATGCCTCTAAGTCATGCTGATCGCCCTGACAACCAGGGTATTTCCCCCACATGAGGGAACGGGCAGCCGGGCACAGGCTGTTTCACTCACACTCCAACAATGATGAGCATCCTGGCTACTACTGCATCCCTGTGCGTGTGTGTGTGTGTGTGTGTGTGTGTGTGTGTGTGTGTGTGTGTGTGTGTGTGTGTGTGTGTGTGTGTGTGTGTGTGTGTGTGTGTGTGTGTGTGTGTGTGTGTGTATTAATGTGTGTGTGTGTGTGAGTGTATTAATGTGTGTGTGTGTGTGTGTGTGTGTGTGTGTGTGTGTGTGTGTGTGTGTGTGAGTGTATTAATGTGTGTGTGTGTGTGTGAGTGTATTAATGTGTGTGTGTGTGTGTGTGTGTGTGTGTGTGTGTGTGTGTGTGTGTGTGTGTTGGGAGTTTAGCCTTGTAAAACATGGAGTGTACGTGCATGGGGAGGCCCCTGGAGGACAGCCAGTGTGTGTGGCTCCTCACAGGGCGCTGAGAGGGAGAGGAGTGGGAGATTGGAACATTACTTACACGGCGGTGGGGAGGGGGCCACTCGCCGTTTTCCGTCGATTCATTGCTATGGTGATATCAGGCAGTTTATTCATGGCGAAAAGGGTAATAGGTCTAGGTTCTGATGAAACGCGGATAACAGGGCCGGAGTGTTTCTCCTTGTGATGGATGGATGATAATAAAATGGGGTTTTACCGCTCTTTCCACCGTCAAAGAAAATGCTCCGTTCAGCGTATAGTCAGCTGTTCAGCAAATTGCCATTGTGTTGCTTTGTGTGAAACACCAATTATCAATAGCGTGTGTTTTCTGTCGTTAGCATGAACAGTTAAAACTCAGTTATGTAGCCATACCACCAAAAAGTGTTACCCAAATCTATTAAAATCTGAAAGATGAAAATTAACAATCATGACAATAATAACAATCATTTATATTAATGATGAGAATTATAATAATGATAATAATACTTAAAATGGTCCACCTGCTTTGTTTTGAAAAACATTTTGAAAGTCTATTTGTGTAACAATGTACGATGTAGTCCAAGCATCATTGTAATGTTTTGTATGCAAAGACAGCCAAGGAGAAAAACAACACCCAGGCGTGGATTGGAGCTTTTTCTGAATTTATATCAATACCATAAACACAGGCCTGAAGAATTTAATAAGAACATTCAAATAAACAGCAGAAAAATTCCGCCGCCCCCCCCCAGAAAAAGATGAACCATTGTGTTAACCCAGCCTATTAAATGCCATTAGTCCTCGCCATAAAAGCAAATTAACATAGTTTGATATGACCGAGCGTGTTCAATCCAACTCCTAATTAACTTGTGTAATCGTCTCCGCCCCCCTTGGTGATGTATTAAACAAATATCCAGCAATGCAGTGATGTGAAACAAAACAAGTCATGCTTATACCAGCGCTGTGCTGTGCTCCTATACGGGAGAAGTCTCCATTTGAGCAGCCCCATGGCATCTTGATTGAAGAGAAAAACAGCTTTAATATAGAGTTCTCATTTGTGGCTAGAATACATACCTGGCGGGGGGAAACTGGATAAACATTGTTAAAAGGAGCCGAGAGCCTTGTAGTCCTGGTTGAACACAGAGGACGGTGGGATCTTTAATGCGTGTTTACGATGCAGCTAATTAACACGTTGTTTACGCATATTGCCCACAATTTATTGATGCGCGAGTAGTACAAACACATAACGACATACAGAGGAAAAGTTACCATCAGCATGGCTGTCTTACCTCGTACTCACAGACAATTGATATCCCCCTCCCTCCTCCCCTCCCCACTGTCCTCTTTCCATTCGCCCTTGTGCAACAGAGTGGAAATGAGTAGCGCTGAGCTTGGCAAGTGTCTGGACCCTCGACAGTGCTCTTCCTAACACGCGCCTCCCAAAGTGTGCCAGTTGTACTATGAAGATGATTGCCATGGTGGATTAGAGAGGGGTGCCCATGACTCTTGTCAGGAGAAATTACTTTGAGAGTGGTAGGTGGGTTTTTTTGTTGGCAGTGTCTTGCGCTCCATTTTGGGAGAATAAAGCCCAGCGTAAAGCCTATGGGCGGAGGGTTGGCTTTGATTTGTCTGAGAGAGACCGTCAGACCGCCAGGTTCCTGGAGAAGCCGGTGAAACCCTTTTTTTCCAACTGCCTTTCGTCAGTGTTGCATTTTTCACAACAAATTGCAGCCCTGTAATGTAATGTAATGTAATGTAATGTAAGGATGGCGCGGTCCTGCTTTATAACACCATTCTGTGTGGATTTAAAATACATCTTGTCGAGCTGAGGGTTTTGGCTCTTAAACGTAGGAAAGTCCGAAAGAAATGTGGCCTGTAAATCTAGGCCACTAACAACGGATGAAACGATATATAGCGTACCGGGGGCTACTTCTGTGGAGGCGGGCTTTGTGGAAAGAAAACCAGAAAACTAAATGGCTTCTCCAGGATTCGAAATCCAAGAAACTATTATTCTCCAGTCTCCAGTGAGATGAATCACTGCAATCCAAGATCAACAGTCAGCAGTTTGTACCAGATATGGCAATACTCAAAACCTGTTTTGTGTGTATCGTGCCAGTGAAACGTGGGGCATTTCAGCCTGGGGTGGTCAAACTAACACACTGTTACACTGTAACAACAGTACATGTGTGTTTATCCGGGCCTGTGTGCCAGTAGGACCGAGCATCTATCATTATTTGGCCAACCTTTCCTATAATTCCCTCTAATTTCACTGAAAGGAGCACAGAAGTTCAAATAGCCACCGTGAACTAACATTAATCTTTGGGCAGGCCAGGGCAGATAGTCAGAGATGCCCTTGTTCTTTCACACTGGAAGGTGACCTCATGGGCAGGAGAAGAGATAGCGGGCACAGCCGAGCAAAACGGTCTGCTCTCAGGGACCCGAGGTTTTAGTCCAACATGTATTCCATGTTGGATTTTGCTGTCCGATTTTGCTGGTCTTGCCACTGAAAGCACTGAGCAAATACTCTTGACTTGCGTGGACACAACAGGCAGCGACAATTCCGCATGTGATTGTATTTTGTACTTAGTGCGGGTTATACTGTGTTGGTTTAAGGATACATTTCTCCTCGGTGAGACCAAAACACAGCCTTCCCACAAGACAAGATACAACTGTTGCTCTAAAACCGTCCATCGATTCCTATTAGCAGTGAAACTGTTATATAACCCTGATCCTGAACGACTGCACAGCGATGCCAGTATACTGTTATCACGTTACATCCCTGTATGCAACTACACTCACTCCGACACAGTCATTAGAGAAGGCTTCAATTTGCAGCGCAAAAGAGGAACGTCATTTTCACATCGTGCCATCGCAGCTCTTCCCGATTAGGCTCAGCTAAATTGAAATGACTGCAAAGATTCTCAAAGATTCAGTAACCCATCTCCTGTTTCCCCATCATTGAAATCCACCAGTCCTCACTTTTGTTAAATTATGGAAGGCGGGAAAATAAATCTACTTGTACAACTTTGAGCAGCAGAGGATTTAGGAGAATAATCCCGTAGGAGGACTTTAATGGGTTTGTTCCAACCGACCACAAAGGACCGTAGAGAGAGGTCAGAGGGCTCCTCCCTCAAGGCTCCCTCAGAATCTTCTTGAACTTTGCCCTTTGCCCAGAGCATCATTTCAATGAACGCACCAAGAGTATCGCTGTACAGCCCATCACACACCCACCCCACAACCCCCTAAGGTCATTTCTTAATATTTAATGGTGTTGCTGTGGGACTGGGTTTAGGGCATACACACACACACACACACACACACACACACACACACACACACACACACACACACACACACACACACACACACACACACACACACACACACACACACACACACACACACACACACACACACACACACACACACACACAAAGTTCATAGCCTCATTGAGAATATGTGTGTGTGCTGGCTCATTTTCTTTTCAACGCAATCTATTCCCCCTCCGTCGTCGTGACGACAAACCACAGTATCCCTCTTAACCTCTGTGGTCTCTCCCGAGGGGGAGGAGTCAGAACTGTAGCTTAGCTTAGCAGGGTTCCTGCGTATTCTAGATGATTACAGCGGTGGGGGAGAGAGGTCTCCAAGAGAGGTCTCCACAGTACAGGAGAGAGAGAGAGAGAGAGAGAGAGAGAGAGAGAGAGAGAGAGAGACAGAGACAGAGACAGAGAGAGAGAGAGAGAGAGAGAGAGAGAGAGAGAGAGAGAGCGAGAGAGAGAGAGAGCGCGGAGAACAGACCCATGCTTTAACCGTTAGTGAACTCTTCCCACCCCCACCGCTCACCCACCCCACCCCACGTCGTCTCGATGGAACCGGCTGACGAGGAGGCGATGAATGCGGGACTCGACGTGGGCCGAGTAATATGTTGGGCATCAATTATTCAGCAGTATTGACAGCACACCCCGCTAGCGAGGCACCAGCGAAAGCGAAGGACACATTGGCAAGTGCAACGCCCGTGCGTGTGTGAGTGTTACGTTTAGGAGCTACGTTTAGCTTAGTTGTGTTGTTGTTGTAATCATGGAAGCGCTGATGACGAGGGATTTTAATTGAATTCGGTTTGAAGAACACTCCCCCCATTAAACCAATCTAAAGCTGGCCTCTCAAGACCTGTACCGTGAATACAAGACCGTCCTATAGATCCACCCGGAACAATCATCGAACTCCACATGAGAAGCATTTAAAAATACCAACAAAAAAACAAGGGGTGTGTGTGTGTGTGTGTGTGTGTGTGTGTGTGTGTGTGTGTGTGTGTGTGTGTGTGTGTGTGTGTGTGTGTGTGTGTGTGTGTGTGTGTGTGTGGTGTGTGTGTGTGTGTGTGTGTGTTGGATATAGGATGAGAAGGGCTCTCCCCTCTCCTCCCCGATCTGCAGAGGAACTAATTGGTGTATCACACTGGGCAAGTGATTGCACTATCAATAACACCATTATCTACTTCTCCTTTCATGAGCCGTGTGGTGAGTTCAGGTCGGGCGGAGCTACCCGCACATAATACACACAGGACGCATTTTTCAAATCTCTGAGAATAACTATTAGCATATTGTTATAGGGGAGAGCCACAGCCAAATTCGCTTGACTTGTGATGAATACACAGTTTAACCACACACACACACACACACACACACACACACACACACACACACACACACACACACACACACACACACACACACACACACACACACACACACACACACACACACACACACACACACACACACACACACACACACACACCACACACACGCACACACACAGGCACACGGAAACATGCTGAACAACAAAGTGGGCAAAATTTCTCAGCAATATTTGATTATTGTTCGTACTCTTTCGTTCGCAGTGGCTGTGGGCCACTAACTTAAGCTAGCTAAAGTAGAGGTGGTTGTCTCCCGTTCAGAAGACAGCAGTACTGGGCCGTGTGCACCCGTCCATGTGAGAGCTAACATGTGCTGCTACTACAGACAGTCAGACCCACCCGCCAGGACACCTACTACTGCCCAGCTCTGCCCTCTCGGTGTCGGCCCATGATGGCGTGATGTGCTAATATATCTTCTTTTTTTATTGACTTATTTTATTTGCGAGTGGTGTGCTAAAATGATGTATTTTCTTCTTCTTTTCATTTATGTGTGTGGCTAATTTTCTCTCCATAACACGTAACACGTCTCGGACACAAAAAAAGAATGTTATTTCATTTAGTGTATCGAGAGATATTTCCTGTCTTTGTTAGAGGCCTACTTAATAGTGTATATAATATATAGACTAGTCAAATGTCTCGCATCACTTAACATTACTTAATTAATTCACTGATTAATTAATTTGTTAATTAATTACACTAATTTACACAAATTTCTCCTTAAGTCCCGCCTTCCCGCATGACCCCATTGGCCGGTCATGTAGGCTACAACTTAAGCCTTAAACGCAAACATTAGTCAAACTGCATCTCAGAGTGTCCTCTTTCTTTGAAAACCCCAAATATGGTCACCCTAATATAGACAGAACACAGTTATGTTTCACATTGGTGCCATCGTCGACCGACACTTTTATCTGGAGAAGCTGGGTTCCGGATGGCGGGTTCTGTGGCCCTCGGTTTCGCAGAACCTCCGGCTTTGGGTGCGGTGGTCTTTGTGGACCTTTCATCTGGCGTCTGTGGTGTTTTATCTTGCACGGATGGGGGGGGGTGGGGGGGTTCCTGGTGTGCACTTCATCCTGCGAGTCGTTTTCAGACCCATAGCGTACTGGGGAGATGTAACACACTCCTGTGCTAACAAAGATGCCAACTCTCTTTTTTACCCAATTACTTCCCCTGTAGCGTTCCACTGTGGGCAGTGACAGTCCTTTAAGTGTCGTGAAATATTATTCACTGGAATACTTACTCTCACTTGGGTTTTTGTTTCTTTCTTTCTCTCTTTCTTTCTTTGTCACGCTGTGAGGAACTTTAGCTGCATCGGTATGCTAAACAGGAGTCGAGTCGCTATCGAGAGAACCGAACACGGGATGTTTTGTTAACTGTAACCAGAACTACATTGCATCACCCCGGTACCCGTCCCCCCCCCCCCCCCTGTTCGGACTGGGACAGCTCATCCGTCTATTTTCTCTCCTCTCAAACATTGTAGATGTGTATGTATTTTGCTTAACATACATTTTCTCCCGTATACAATGGGCGGACATACAAGGGGTAACCTCCTACTACCGCACTGTAACCGCAGAGGGAAATTGCTGTCCTGTGTGAGCTAAATCTATCCAACTCATCTATATTGTGCATTTCCTGTGCATTAAAAGCAATTCCGCATAGCAATGAACGGGTCCGAAGCCATAATTCATATGAAAGCAGAGCGGGCAGAGTGCACTAGCTTCCACTGGTTTGACAACAATAGGACTGTGGAGAAATCAATAGGACACATAGGACTGGTTTCTCCCATGCAACGGTGAGCAGAAGACAAACACACACGGGACCAAATCTGAAGACACGCTATGCTACGAGAGACGTCTACATCTACAGTCGATACCCGGTGCTGCTGCTGCTGCTGCTGCTGCTGGTGGTGGTGGTTATTTTGTTTTTCCTCTGCAACGCATGCATTATGCATGCGCCATGTGTATGTAAGAAAGAACATGTTGATTATCAAGCATTCCAGGCGTATTGCCGGTCAGATAACCGGCACCACTAAGGCCCGTACACACACCCAGGTCATGCCACTGTACAAAGGTTGTACAGCAGCAGATGACTGCCAAAACAACTTGTTGGATTATTATGCCAAAACACAAATTGATAATTTTTTATCTTTATCTGATTAATTCATTGTTATGGCACGATAGGCCTCGCGTTATGAATAGGAGTTAGAACGGAGTCGACAGAATCCTCCAAGTCCCTGCCTGACTTGATTGTCTCTGTATTGCCTTGAAAGCAGAGGCCGGGTTCCTGTTGAGACCAGATCATGAATTGCGAAGAGCCATTAGTTGGCTCAATGTTTTATGGATAAAGCCAGTGGGGTATGTAAATCCACACACCTGGACACAAAACAACCTGTTACACAAGTTCTGCCCTCCCCATAACCCTCTCTCTCTCTCTCTCTCTCTCTCTCTCTCTCATCTCTCTCTCTCTCTCTCTCTCTCTCTCTCTCTCTCTCTCTCTCTCTCTCTCTCTCTCTCTCTCTCTCTCTCTCTCTCTCTCTCTCTCTCTCCCACATTATCTCTCTGTTTCTGTCTTACTCTCTCTCTCTGTTTCTGTCTCCCCCACCCTCTCTCTCTCACCCTCTCTCTCTCTCTCTCTCTCTCTCTCTCTCTCTCTCTCTCTCTCTCTCTCTCTCTCCTCTCTCTCTCTCTCTCTCTCTCTCTCTCTCTCTCTCTCTCTCTCTCTCTCTCTCTCTCTCTCTCTCTCTCTCTCTCTCTCTCTCTAAATGGTATTGTGGTAGCATTTTGGTACTATAACGTAATGGTATTATAATGTTTTGGTCTACACAATCCACAGCCTAGTTTGTTTTCATTTTCGCAAACATACCCGCGTGTGCCGTTTATAATAAATACAACCTGTCCTGGGTGAATGACAAGCTATTTCGGCATTGAACATTTTTTCAAAAATAAAAAAATTGATATATATATATAATATCAGTGAGTCAACTCCCACCGTCAAAGGAAGGCAAACAGTATTAACTTCTGTCATAAAAAGAAAAGGCGATTTTAAATCACTGTGGTCCAGCCTGCCCGGGAACCTATTCTTGTTTTGCACGCAAAATGACCTCTCGGGAGAACGCCCTATGAGGTAGTTCATGAGGTGGTTCATGGGCGGTATCTTTTCTCATCAGCAACATAGCGTATCAACGGGCCGATCAATACGACTCCGTCGCTGATATGTCTTGCCGTATTACACAGCAAGTATTCAGGCACGTCATCGTTAATGTCTCATTATTGGAAAAGCCGCTGCATCCAATCCTCAGTAATTAGCTGGCCGGTCGGGGGGGGGGGGGGGGGGGGAAGCTCCATCGATTAACATATACGGTGCATCGCTCATCCGATGGGTACGCCTCGCAGCTTATGCTCAGCTCAGATTAAGGCGCATTATGAAACACAGTCGTGAAACGGATGGCATTTGCCGTTTCTCAAATGAGAAGCGGTGGATCAGAGCAACACGTGTAGTCGGTATCGCAGCCTCAAGATTCATGAGTCTTTATTTTTGCCATGTGTAACAATGGAGTACAATGGAATGCTTTCTCCCCATTCACCTTAATATGATACTATACAATACTACAAAACAACACTATATACTATCGACTATATAGTATAAACAATAACAAAATCAACAAAAAAGACCAATAAAGTGCCTAATCAATGATATATCCATATAGCGGGTGGTGCATAAAGCATTTTAAAGTGACCATAGTGCAGCTCTGTAGTGAGTGGTAGCATCATAAATAATAAAACTACAATGCAGAAAGTAAAGTACAGTACAGGAAGTACAGTACAGTGCAGGAAGTCCAGTACAGTGCAGGAAGTACAGTACAGTACAGGAAGTACAGTGCAGGAAGTACAGTACGGTGCAGGAAGTACAGTACAGTACAGGAAGTACAGTACAGTGCAGGAAGTACAGTACAGTACAGGAAGTACAGTGCCAGAAGTACAGTACAGTGCAGGAAGTAAAGTACAGTACAGGAAGTACAGTGCAGGAAGTACAGTACAGTGCCAGAAGTAAAGTACAGTACAGGAAGTACAGTGCAGGAAGTACAGTACAGGAAGTACAGTGCAGGAAGTACAGTACAGTGCCGGAAGTACAGTAGTGCAGGAAGTACAGTGCAGGAAGTAAAGTACAGTGCAGGAAGTACAGTACAGTGCCGGAAGTACAGTACATTGCAGGAAGTACAGTACGGTGCCGTGCAGAAAGTACAGTACAGTACAGTGCAGTGCAGTGCACACCACTCTGGATGAGTGACCATGCTTTGCTGTGCTTCGCCGTACGGCTGCCTGATGGCTCGACTGCTGCTGCCAGCTGCCATTTGAGTGGGGGATGCGATTGGATGCGAAGGTGGCCGGTCAATACGCAAAACAAAGTGCTTCTGCATGACGGAGAAACACTTCACTTTTGCACATGGATCAAAAAAGTAGGTGAATGAATGTTTCTCGAGTACGATATAGAATCGCGGTGTCTGTGGCGCACCCCTCCCCCGCCCCGCCCCCCCCCCCCCCCCCCCCCCCCCGGGGACTACCATACCAGGGACATAGATGGAAGGCTGAGCTCGTTACTTACAGCTCATTAAATTGAAATATATCTTTGCGTTTAACGACCCTTGATGATGATGTTGTTGTTGTTGTGTAGTTGCCGTCTTCTGTCAAGGGTGATGGGTGACTGGCCAATAGTAAACCAGGTCTACAACAATAAACAGGTTGGTAGTGCTGCCAGAACCCAATGGATTGTCACTCACCGGGGACATGCTTTGGATGTGCGAATCAGTGGACTGAGAAAGAAAGAAAGAAATAAACAAATAAACACACACACACACACACACACACACACACACACACACACACACACACACACACACACACACACCACACACACACACACACACACACACACACACACACACACACACACACACACACACACACACACACACACACACACACAGAGCCCTAGCTCTGGGGCGCGCGCGTGTGTGGTGCAATAAGCCGATTAACGGGGAGACAGTGTTGTTGTGCATGAAGTGTTGGGTTAATGGGAGACCGGGAGCGCCTGCTTGGCCCGCGTGCTCCGGCCTGTGAGCATCCTATGCTAATATTTACCTTTTCACTCCAGCAGAGCGGCGCCGGGGCCAAATCTGCATCTCATTTACATCACAATAGTCCGGGAGTACAGGAGAAAAGCTTTTTGAGGGAGAGCCCCCCCCATTAGTCCACAGGAAGTTGGCCGAGTAAATAAGTGGTGGAGATGACGATCGCCGTGGTTGACACCTCTTTGTGTGCCGAGTTGGGTTTTTTAATCCCGTTCGTTCTTGTCAGAATTTCATTAGCGTCAGCCTACCGCCAGGTTAGTTTCTTGGCTTCCCAGGTTCCTCTGGTCTTCATGCTCCGATGTTTCTGGGTTTTTGTTTACTACCGAACTCAAGGCTTCTGTTTTCTGGCCAAGGCTGTTTGTTCAATTACTGGACAGACAGCGTTAGAATTTGTATGCAAATGTGGCCTATGGGTGTTTACCAATTTACCAATCGCCTTTTACATTTTTTTGTGTGGCTTGTGATTGATTGTGCCTTTGCCGACACATGCACAGACACACGCGCGCGCGTGCACACACACACACACACACACACACACACACACACACACACACACACACACACACACACACACACACACACACACACACACACACACACACACACACACACACACACACACACACACACACACACACACACACACACACACACAATAACAGGTGCCTTTAACACCCAAGACAGTAATGAGGAATTAAAATATTCATTAGGGAGATGACCATTAGGGCGAAGGCAGCTTGGAGGCTACACCCCCAGTCAGTTAACACCTCACAACTGTTTATTAATAAACCTTGTGCACATTTCTGACACCCGCTGTCACAGCAACCATTTGCACAGTTAATGAAAGTGCGGCTATTCGATTCTGCCGAATCCGCAGAAAGATGGCAGGGAGAGTGCCAGCGTTTTATTAATTTGTCATAAAATGGTGATGGTGGTGGCGGTGGTGGGTGGTAATGAATGTCCTCAGAGAGACAGACTTGTGAACACAAAGAAAATCTGTCATGTATTAACAAGAAAGTGGACAGCTAAAAACAACAACTTGCTGACAAAACCACATATGTATGCATGTCTATGTCCTTGCGGTTTTCAGGAGAACAACGTTGAAACTAAAGGGTGTTGAGCAATAACACAACTCTTTAATTTACATTTTTGGTAAAAAGGGACTCCTGTAGTG
The DNA here is from genome assembly GCA_027704905.1 of Muraenolepis orangiensis. NCBI lineage: Eukaryota > Metazoa > Chordata > Actinopteri > Gadiformes > Muraenolepididae > Muraenolepis > Muraenolepis orangiensis. The sequence goes on from CM051001.1 coordinate 23,892,606, forward strand.
GATGCAAGTATCATTTAACATAATGGCACCGCAGAAGAATCGATAACACTTTATATGACACCTGGGTCTATAATGCATAATAAACATACTTCTAATGAGTTACACTCTCTATGCTCTCCATAGCACTGTATAATAATAGTTATGACTTGTAAGGTCAAGTAGTCATCATTGTACTTTGCAACATAACATTGTTTTGTTGCAAGGTACATAGTTTAATAGTTTTATATTAATTATAATGGGATTCTAACTCTCTCTCTCTCTCTCTCTCTTCCTCTCTCTCTCCCCCCCCCCCCCCCAATGTAACAGTTAACATAGAACTTGTTTCAGATATTATGTATAATTTGAGTCAATTGTTAAAGTTAGAAAGTTTTTTGAGAGTTCCTCGCTCGTTAGGCGATCCGCCTCAGCGTCACTGGAAGAATTAGAACCTGGTAGTCACCAGTCTATTAGTTGTTATTTATTAATAAATTGATACCTTAATACAGCAATCTAAGATAGATGAGTGAATACTCAAATACAGGACCTGGGATCAGGACACAAGAAGAGCTTCGTACCACACAGACCTGTGATGTTGAGTTAGCTGTCCAGTAGTCTACTCAAGTGCCCACGATTCCTTCGATACCCAATACTTTTATATGTTTCCTCCTCCCAATCCGGTGGCGTCATCTTCTTCTTTGTCTGGTTTCCCCGCCGTATTTCATCATTGCCGTTTTCTTCTTCTTTCCATCATGTGTTTCTATGCGTCTGCTGTAAATCTCGGCAATGTTTGGACACTTCCTCATGGCCTCTTGACCTGGCTGGGTCACGGCGACTGTTCTCCTCGGTTCTCCTTTCCTATGTTAAACACGTACTCCCTTCTCTGTTGTTCCCCCTTCACTTGTCACATGTATTAATTTACAGCAAAAACATTGCATTAGGAAGGGGGAGAAGATTTATGCATTCCCTTATTGCAATCAGGAAGGGAAGAAGATTTCGGCATTCCCTTACAGTGAAAACATTGAGTCTAACAAAGGAAGAAGACTTAGGAGAGACAGTTGGTCAGTTCTAGTTATTTCTAGTACATAGAGGAAATTGTTATTTTCCTACACCCTTAGGTCAACTGACAGTTGACCTAAACCGACAGTTGACCTAAAGGTGAGTAACTGAAAGTTGACCTAAAAGGACCTGAACCAAGACAAACCAATCTCTCTTGTGAAAAGCAGTGGAGAAAGGGAGCTCTGGCATGAAGAGATTGTCCTTCTCCGTCTACCTTCTCCCCCTTCTCCCCTCCTATGAGTCCATACGACGTCATGTAACTGGTGTATTAACTCTGCAGGGGTCCATTTGTCCCTCTATCCTCTGCCTCCTTTCTTATCCCCCCCCCCCCCCCCCCAACCTCCCCGTCTCCTCTGCGTTTCCTCTCCTTCTCCTCCGAAAAGGACGGTCCAAGGGCGGGCGAGAAGACGGCGGGAACCCAGAGAGTCGCCATCGCAACGGCATTTGAAGCTCTGAAGTCATTACAGCACACGCTCCACAACGAGAGCACACAGAGTCACGGGGGGCTCGGGAAATTAAAGGTTCAGGTTGGCCTCTGTCCCGCTGCGAGCCATAGGGAGGCTGTCGCTTTGTTTCCGCTCGCCTACCCCACTGTGCTCTCAGTAGCCGAGTAGTAAGTGCTACAGGGCAGTCAGACAACAGTAGTCACAAGCGAAAAATAAGCACAAAGGTCTTCTGCTGGCTGCAATTGGAAATGAAGGCACAATAGCAGCAGTATTAACGAGACACCTTCTTCTTTCCTGATTTAACCCAAGAGCCCACCCACAACTCCACTTCAGTACATCTTCAGTACACAAACACACACACACACACACACACACACACACACACACACACACACACACACACACACACACACACACACACACACACACACACACACACACACACACACACACACACACACACACACACACACGACCCAAGTGATTAAGGATGAATGACAGACTGGGGAGAGTTGACTGCCATCTTGTCAGTCACTCGTACGCACATATGTGTAACACACACACACACACAGTTCCATGGTATGCCTTTCCATCTCCATCAAAGAACATAAAGAGATTTGTCTGCAGCAAGGGTGATATTTAATTTTTATCCTCTCCGTGGTGGTGGTGGTGGTGGTAATCAGTGGCCTTATAACAACCAGTCCTCCTATTGGTCAGATCTGATATTTTATTCTTTTTTTTTACTGCTGTCCCACAGACAGGCCCAAGCTGAGCTAATCTTTCTCAGGTCATTATCTCAGCGGAAGACAAGAAACCTCCCATGGCCGCACGTTTCGGTCTCCGATACTCCCTGTCGCTTTCTCATCTCACCCCACCTCGGTTTCCAGGGACGCCAGCAAGGCTCTTCGTAAGTACTTGTGTATCATATTTTCTCGTTCTATTATTTAGACAGTTGGAGAACCCAGTGGCTGCAAACCTGGCATGTTCCTTGTTCCTTGTTCCTTGTTCCTTGTTCCATGTCCCATGCGCGCGCGCGCACGCACGCACGCACGCACACACACACACACACACACACACACACAGTTCATGTATAGTATGTGATTCAGAGGAGGGGTGTGAAGCAGCCCAGGGTCAGAGAGAATGAGTGACCCCTGCTGGAGCTGATGTAGCCTCCCCCCTCTTCCTCTTCCTCCTCCCCTTCCTCCCCTTCCTCCCCTTCCTCCTCCTCAAGGACACTTCAATGGTGCACTGGCAAACTCTGTGGACTTGGTAGTCCACAGAGTTTGTAGTCCACTTGTGGCTTGTGGAGCACTCGACTGTTAAAGTGAATTGTCGACCTGAACAGTAAGAGTAAATCATCAACATTAATTTCATTTTTTGTTGAAATTTCCTTTTTTTTATTCTTTATTTTGCAGTACAAACTAAATGTGTTTAAAAACAACAACACATTTAAGAATTAATGAAGAACAATGTGGTTTGGAGTAAACTGATTAAACCGTTTTTTTCTTTGTAAACACATAACTTCCCATTTACAGAACTGGCTCCGTAGTATACACTCCATCTTTATGCCCTAGAAAGATTCATATCTATGTCCTCTAGTTGCTTTGGTTCCAGTAGACTGGGCCTTTTATTTCTTGCCTTTATATTGTTCTAATTTGGCTTTGGCTTTGTTCTCTCATGTGGAACCCAAGGGTCATTTGTGTACAATGGTGGCACTATTAATTAAAGCTATTTTTCACAAACAAACAAGAAAGGGAAAGTCTTCATCCGTGCAGTGGGAATGCATTATTTAAGATGTCGGCATGCTTCTGGCCATTTGGTGCTCCGACATTAAGCGGCAGGCAGCTTCAATCAGAAAAAGCACGACCCATCTCCCGTTGTTGTTTCCACGGCGTCCATGAAGCGTGAGCTTTTGAAGTGTAAACCACAACGCACAACACATCCGCCATGGGAGCGCCCCCCCCGCCCCCCCCCCCCCGCCCCCCCAACACACATCCAAACAAGTTGTCAAAGTGATGATCGGCACACTGCTTACCGGGCACGTTGCGTGATAGACGCTATGCCGCAAGCATGTGGATGCACTTTCAATAAAGGAAAGAGTGTGTGTGTGTGTGTGTGTGTGTGTGTGTGTGTATGTGTGTATGTGTGTGTGATTGGCGGGCTGAAATCTCACCTCTTCAGGAAGCACTACCCCGGATCCTTCCGCTTAGCGCGTCCTCTTATCACCTTTTACTTGCTTTACTAGCGTCTCACTTAGGAAATTGTTTTCTTGTTAGATATTGTTCTATTGTTTGCCAACTTATTGTACTTTTACCCGAGCACTGGTTCAGTTCTTGGAGACTTGTTAGGAATGAAATGCACTTTTGACTTCTAGTGACGAGTTGTTCTCTTACCTGCCTTTGTTGAAACACACTATTGTAAGTCGCTTTGGACAAAAGCGTCTGCTTAATGTCTAATGTAATGGTGTGTGTGTGTGTGTGTGTGTGTGTGTGTGTGTGTGTGTGTGTGTGTGTGTGTGTGTGTGTGTGTGTGTCCGTTCTGCCCCAACCTACAGTAACCTACAGCCTTGGCTTTAATTCCCGGTGCAATCGTGTAACATTTGGCTGGTGTGGGTTTGAAAGACGACTAGTGTTATAACAGACCTATTTACTGAGCTTGGATGTTTCGAAAGAAGCAAACCACATTCATCAAGCTGGTATAAGAATTAGTATGAAGTGTGAAGACTCATATGACCTCCAAGTGAATTCTCTTCTGTCATCTAATTATGAAAGTTGAAAGTAATTATTCAAGACTCATCAAATGTCTGCACCTGCCAAAAAAACACCATACAACAATACTCAACAGCCCATACTGATGAATATTTAAATTGGTATAATTCTTACACGCACGCACACACACACACAGGAAACGGCGAACGGAAACTGTCAGAAGGCGGTCCGAGCCACCAACGGTCAGCGAGAAGCGCGCTAGGAGTTAGCATTAGCAGCACGTGGTCCAATGACCATGTGTCCTCCCCCCCCCCCCCCACACCTTCCCGCTTTGATTAAGCTGCGTTGCAACAGTCGCCTTTATCTCTGTTTCCTCCCAACGATTGTTATCTGGCTGTCAGAGAATAATGAGATGGAAAAGAAAAACTCTGTGTGTGTCTGTGTGTGAGAGAGAGAGAGAGAGAGAGAGAGAGAGAGAGAGAGAGAGAGAGAGAGAGAGAGAGAGAGAGAGAGAGAGAGAGAGAGAGAGAGAGAGAGAGAGAGAGAGAGAGAGAGAATAGAGCAAGATAGAAAGTGAGTTAGAGAACGGAGAAAAAACGACCTTAGGAAACTCCTTGCATGATAAAAGGATAACTTTGCCGCTTTGTTTATCATCTCGGTCGGGGAATACAGTTTGAAAAACACCTGCAGTTGCTGCCGATGCTCGAAATGCTCGAAAAAAAAATCAACATCCAAAATCAAGATGGAGGGGTGGGTTAAGGGTGGGTTAAGATGATGCGAAACGCTGACAAAAAGTATCCGGGAGATGTGGTACATGCAGGTAACATGGAGGAAAGGTGAACATTGTTAAGTTGCATATGCTACCCACACTGAAATGATACAAAGCCCAGTTGAAAATCAGCAGCAAGTTCCCTCTTAATGATGGCACAATTGAACAGGTTGCACTGAAAAGATGCCTGCACTGGAGGTATATGGATTTGCTTTGTTCCACGTGCGTGTGCGTGTGCGTGTGTGTGGGTGTGTGTGTGTGTGTGTGTGTGTGTGGGTGTGTGTGTGGGTGTGTGTCCTCCCTCACACACCCTCTGCCAACCCCCCCGGAGGAGGACTCGAGGAGTGGATATCGAGCACGATGCACAGCCTCTAATTAATCGACTCACACGTAGACACAGCATACAGCAATTACTTTGCATAACTATATCCTGTACAGTATATAAAAAAAAAGCGAAACTGTCTAAATCAGCCCACTGTTCCCTCAGCTCTTGTTTATTTTGATTGCCGCTTCCTCCCATTATGAGACGTCTCAAGCTAACGTTCTGTATGAGTATTTTAATCGAGGACCTTAAGCGTGATTATAGGAACCTAAACAAACATGGTTTGACTGACAGGTTTTGGTAGTTGTGCAGATCCAGGGAAAATTACACTGGCACCTGTGTTGGCTTCTCCACATGAGAGCAAAAATGTGACTTGTTCCATCCACTGAAAGGTTCAGAAAAATAAATCTGTATTATTAATATTTTTTTATAAATAATAATAATACCGTTTTTTTTTTGGTTTTGCGCTTCTAGGGAGAAGCAAAAACAACTGCAACAGCCAGAATAGAGAACTCAGAATATAGAACCCAGAATAGAATAATATGACCCTAAGCTCGGAATCAAGTTACCAAGGTAACCTATCCCCCCCCCTCCGTCCCCCCGCCAGCGTAACAGTGAAGGGAAAGACGCTTACTCTCTTCTATTTACATTTGTCCCTCCCCCGGGAGAAGCCAGGCCTCACGTTGTCCCATCTATAGATCGGTAGGGGTCAAACATTCCCATCGCTTTCCACAGGAACTCAAACCTCGTCCTCCCTTCTGATGGTGATGATAACACAAGGGCTCCCAGGGCGGTGGTCTTGGGAAGAGGAACCGCGTCGGCAAGGCAGAAGCTTTTTATCGTCATTGTGGCGGCAGGTCCTTAGGATTCAGTATTAACCTTTCTTCCGCGACAGGGAAGGTCTTGTGCACTGATTTACGTGACACAAAATGGGCGTTGAAGAACAGGAAAAAAACCTGCATAAGAGACAAAGACTTGACCGCGTGAGGGTATTGTGAAAGAGCTTTGCCGTATCCGTGTTCATTTCATACACGAGCAGGAGGGGGGGGGAGCGGTACCAGAACAAGTTTGATCTGGCCGTAGATCCCCGTCGTCTCATGAAGGATTCAGTCAGAGCTCAGGTTCATCATCTACATTACAATGAGTTGCTCGTCATTTTCTTGTGCAATCTCGTTTCCGAAGCAGCAAAACGGAGATTGGATACTATTACGACTATAATGAGTATTTTGTCATTTAGCAGAGGCTTTCCTTCAAGACGATGTACAGTGCATACAGATACAGGGTACAGCAGGTAGAGGTTAGGTGCTCAACAATACATAAAAGGTCCATGGAGACACGGGGGGCTCGAACGCAGTAGCCCCCCCCCCCCTCCTCATCCCCCTCACACAAGCCCTTAATGTGTCGTAATACTGAATGGTTTATCTTCAACGTGTATACAGATATGCGCTGCACCTGACAGATCCCAGAGTCCCAGGAAGTAGAGTTACACTCCAGAGCTCCCACAGTGTTTTAGAGTTTAATTAATGGCACCTAAACTCCAACTATCTCATCGCAGCCTGTTTGTGATTTGAGAGAGAGAGAGAGAGAGAGAGAGAGAGAGAGAGAGAGAGGAGAGAGAGAGAGAGAGAGAGAGAGAGAGAGAGAGAGAGAGAGAGAGAGAGAGAGACTCGCACACAAGAGAGCGAAGCAGAGACAGAGAGACAGAAACAGAGAGAGTGAGACAGAGATACAAAGACAGATGGAGAGAGAGAGAGAGAAAGAGAGAGAGAGAGAGAGAGAGAGACAAACAGACAGACAAAGAGACAAATAGAGAGAGAGAGAGAGAGAGAGAGAGAGAGAGAGAGAGAGAGAGAGAGAGAGAGAGAGAGAGAGAGAGAGAGAGAGAGACAGACAGACAGACAGACAGACAGACAGACAGACAGACAGACAGACAGACAGACAGACAGACAGACAGACACAAAGAGACAAAGAGACAAAGAGAGAGGGAGAGAGAGAGAGGGATGGAGAGCACAGCTGACAAGACGTTCTGAGAGAAAAGAGAGAAAAGTAGGTCATCACTGGATGGGTGAAATAGTGTCAGTGTAAAGAAAGAAGGCTACGGGCTCTAAGTGTAATCCTCGGTGGGTTCTGAAGAAAGATCCTATCGTACCAATTATGGGCCAATGCAACAGCTCCTCACACGTTTACTGTGGATAAGAACTTCTGTCATTCTTCTTCATTCTGCACGATATATCACGATATATCACGGTATATCATAAAAAAATACCACATTGTAACATTAGATCACAGAGATGCATTTGTGATCAAGAGTTTGAAGTAAACTGTTGTGTTTTTGAAAGGATGGAAGGCTTTGAAACAAAGTTATTTTATCATGATAAGTCTTGTCCAAAGCTAAATATTTGATCAGTTCCTTCTTTCAGCTGTAGAATTTAGCTCTTTGGGAAGCAACACTGTTTTGTTGAATATTATTATATTTGTATATATGCAAGCCTGTATCTCAAATGTACAGTATGTAGTTGCCACAAAAAGGATAAAAAGATAGAATTTCTTTACACGATACAATATAACGTGAATAATTAAGCAGAAGGGAAACAGAATATAGGTACGTGATTTTGAGCAGAACAGTGAACAGCGAGACAGCTTGGCCAGGGCTGGCCTTTGTTGGACAGCCGGCTGCCCAGATGTGCCCCAAACAGGTTCCCATGTGCCCTCGGGCCCTCTGCAAAGCTCCCCATCCCCTTACCCCCCGGGGTCCCGGGGCCATGCCAAACTCTAGACAGGGGGGCCTTCTGCCACCCATCCCGGGCCCAGATGTCCCACGAGTAACGAGCACATGGAGACCGGGTTTGGAGACGAATCCGAAAGGGTCATGAATTGTGGCGTTATCCAGGCTCACCGCGACGCAATTTCCTTTGAGCCGTGCCCAGGTCAGCAGTCCCCGGAGCAAGGAGCATATAAGAACATGACAAGAACAGCGATAAAGACCAGGAGAATAAATCAGGAGTTTTCAGACTGAGAACTTGACAAAGCACTATCCGAATCATGTAATGAAAAAAGGGGTCACCCCATGTTGGATTTCCTTTCCCCCTCTCTCTCTCTCTCTCCCCCCCCCATCCTCCTTCCTCGTCGCTAAACCCATGAAACTGAGACGAATATAGCTCGATCCAGCCTGCTCAATCCATCACACCCCACCCAGTATCACTGACCACCTCACTGACCATCATACTGACCACCTCCCTCACCATCTCACTGACCACCTCCCTCACCACCTCACTGACCACCTCCCTCACCATCTCACTGACCACCTCACTGACCATCTCACTGACCACCTCCCTCACCATCTCACTGACCACCTCCCTCACCATCTCACTGACCACCTCCCTCACCACCTCCCTCACCATCTCACTGACCACCTTCCTCACCACCTCACTGACCACCTCCCTCACCATCTCACTGACCACCTCACTGACCATCTCACTGACCACCTTCCTCACCGCCTCACTGACCACCTCCCTCACCATCTCACTGACCACCTCCCTCACCATCTCACTGACCACCTCCCTCACCACCTCCCTCACCATCTCACTGACCACCTCCCTCACCACCTCCCTCACCATCTCACTGACCACCTTCCTCACCACCTCACTGACCACCTCCCTCACCATCTCACTGACCACCTCACTGACCATCTCACTGACCACCTTCCTCACCGCCTCACTGACCACCTCCCTCACCATCTCACTGACCACCTCCCTCACCATCTCACTGACCACCTCCCTCACCATCTCACTGACCACCTCAACCAGAACACACCCCACCCCACACTGTGCACGACATCATGCACAGTGGGGTGTGTTTAAAGAATCACCTTACAGACCATCTCACTGACCACCTCCCTCACCATCTCACTGACCACCTCCCTCACCACCTCCCTCACCATCTCACTGACCACCTCCCTCACCACCTCCCTCACCACCTCACTGACCACCTCCCTCACCATCTCACTGACCACCTCCCTCACCACCTCCCTCACCATCTCACTGACCATCTCACTGACCACCTCCCTCACCATCTCACTGACCACCTCCCTCACCATCTAACTGACCACCTCACTGACCATCTCACTGACCACCTCCCTCACCACCTCACTGACCATCTCCCTCACCATCTCACTGACCACCTCCCTCACCATCTCACTGACCATCTCCCTCACCATCTCACTGACCATCTCCCTCACCACCTCCCTCACCATCTCACTGACCATCTCCCTCACCACCTCCCTCATCATCTCACTGACCATCTCCCTCACCACCTCCCTCATCATCTCACTGACCACCTCACTGACCATCTCACTGACCACCTCCCTCACCATCTCACTGACCACCTTCCTCACCACCTCCCTCATCATCTCACTGACCACCTCCCTCACCATCTCACTGACCACCTCCCTCACCATCTCACTGACCACCTCCCTCACCATCTCACTGACCACCTCCCTCACCACCTCCCTCACCATCTCACTGACCACCTCAACCAGAACACACCCCACCCCACATTGTGCACGACATCATGCACAGTGGGGTGTGTTTAAAGAATCGCCTTACTGACCATCTCACTGACCACCTCCCTCACCACCTCCCTCACCATCTCACTGACCATCTCACTGACCACCTCCCTCACCATCTCACTGACCACCTCCCTCACCATCTCACTGACCACCTCACTGACCACCTCCCTCACCACCTCACTGACCACCTCACTGACCATCTTACTGACCACCTCCCTCACCATCTCACTGACCACCTCCCTCACCATCTCACTGATTATCTCACTGACCACCTCCCTCACCATCTCACTGATTATCTCACTGACCACCTCCCTCACCATCTCACTGACCATCTATCTCACTGACCACCTCCCTCACCATCTCACTGACCATCTATCTCACTGACCACCTCCCTCACCATCTCACTGACCATCTATCTCACTGACCACCTCCCTCACCATCTCACTGACCATCTATCTCACTGACCACCTCCCTCACCATCTCACTGACCATCCTACTGAACACCTCCCTCACCATCTCACTGACCACCTCCCTCACCATCTCACTGACTACCTCACTGACCATCTCATTGACCACCTCCCTCACCATCTCCCTCACCATCTCACTGACCACCTCACTGGCCGTCTACGGGAGAATAGAAGAAAAAAATAATAATAACAGTCATAAGTAATATAGCAATGATACTTTACCAGACACCAGGCATAATTCTCTGTTTTTATGTATTCATTATAATAATAAGTTGACAGTTTAGGTCTAATGGCTAGACAGTGCTGTGAAATGATCCCCTCACCGTAGGCATGTGAAGCCCACTGAGACATAAACTGATAAATACAGATTTCTGACAAAAGTTATGAATTTATATGTAGGCGTACATTGAATTCCAGTCGTGTTTACGTTCATAAATAACTGATCGGAGTAGGGATGTGGCAACAGCAGAGAAACAGCACCAGAAACATAAAATACAACATTTGCTTGGGATTGAAACCTTGGGGGTATCAAATGAGATCTATACGTGCAGCCACAATTCCATCATTTTCCTTCAAGGTTCTCATTGATTTTGTGCTCTGCCATGAAGAGATGTGTTAGATGACGTGTTGCGTGTTCTTACCCCAACATCCCTATTGGAAAACAATAGAGCCCCCCCCAAAACCACACCTCATCCGTACACTTAGCACGCACATAATACACAGCTACACCTCATACCACAGAATGTTTTAGATCAAACATATTGCTCATGTATTTCCAGATAGTACCGTGTTTACTTATTCTGTGCCTGCCAGTAGTCCACCGAAACACCAGACATCTTTTCAGGGGAGCCCGCTCCCAGTTGTGTGTGTGCATTCACGCAAGACATACAAAAATATACTGTATGTTTGCTCAGGGGGTGTATTTTGCCTCGAGGATTTCCCTTCAGAAATACTCACAAAGGATGCACTGAAACAAAAATATTTATGAACGAGCGCCTTATGGTCCATCAGTTAACCTCGTGCGCCCCTTGAAGGATGTTGCTCAGTTTTTCATCACGGTACACATTTGTTGCCATGGCGCCTTCCGGCGGCTTCCGAGGGCGCCGTGACACTGCAGTTCAGCCAAAGCCAAAGCGGGAGTTCTCCATTCCCTCCACCACCACTTGTTCATGTGGAATACTCCCATGTCAGCACAAAGGTCACAACAGGTATAGCTTTACCGAAGGTCGCCACTTTTCCCGTTAAATGTAAACGCGACGCACGTTTTTTTCCTCGCGTGGTGTGAACTCGAGCCCGGGTTCTAACATGTTTCTGGGGGTGTTGTTGTTGTTCCACCCAGAGTGGAGGGGTTAGAGGTTAGATCGGAGTGCCTCTATTTACCTCAGGCCGGTCAAAGTGATTGCGGAAGCCATTAAATGTGTCTTTCGCAGTGACAGCTTGCAGGGGGGAGAGGAGACGGGGGACGGGGGGGTGTCGTCCATCAACAGCGGTCGACAAGAGAGAGAGAGAGAGACGAGAGACGAGAGACGTTTGGAATGATTCGGAGAACAGGAGGAGATGTAAATGTGGCGAGGAAGTGGAGTACACGGGTTGATGGGACATTTCCTGGGCAATTACCCCCTCCAGGTTCAGACTGCTTCTCATTGGCTGTTCGGGGGAGGGAAACCGTCTCGCTTCATTTTTTGCCGCTAATAGCGAAGCCGGCGCAACTTGACACAGCGAAAATGAATTCTTTCTGAAAGTTTGACGACGTGAAAGGGGACAGGGGGGGAAATATGCGTGGTGGAATTGAAAGGCGAGCGCGCCCCTGGAATGGGGAGAAACACCCGTGTGGTGATGACATGGCGTTGGTTTTGAAATACGGTACATGTGCTCATTAAAGTGTTCTGAAGAAGGACGCTGCAGGGTCATGTTTCGTCCATCTAGAAGGACCACATGTCCAACGTCCAAAAATACTACTGGTGGTAGAAAGACACACCCCAAAACCAACTCTTTGCTCTAGCTTGCTCTCTATCTCTCACGCACACCAAACTTAACACCCCAAATCTGTCTGTCTGTCTGTCTGTCGTCACACACACACACACACACACACACACACACACACACACACACACACACACACACACACACACACACACACACACACACACACACACACACACACACACACACACACACACACACACACACACACACACACACACACACACAAGAAACCAAACTTTGTCAGTCTGTCTGTCTGTCATACACGCACAAAAGCAGAGAGAGCCTTCCAGCTGTTCACCTCTCAAGCACCACAGCCTTCCACACCGCCACTGTACTGCTGACCACTTCCTGGAGGTATCCCACTCGCCCCCTTTTTACACTCCACTTACAACCTGAGATCACCCCTGTCTGGGCTGCTCCTGAACGGTGGAACGAGGTGTTCACCACTCACCAGCCAATGGGTCCAGACACCGCAATCCATCACTGTCTGGCCTCCATTTAAACACAGAGCCCTGGGTCCATCACAGGCAAACTCATGTGTTTAGCGGTGAGTCACTCTGCGTAGCTCCCCGGAGGTCAGCTCAGGAAGAGGAGACACGCTTGCTCTTCGTGAAGAGGAGTACACATTATTAGGCCTTTTGAAAAAAATACAAATAAATGAAAGAACAAATTGTCCGTCTACAGTCCAGGCATTCTTATTTAAAAGCCGTATTTTGGGGGTATTTTTGTTTTTTGCGGTCTCAAAGACTAACTCTACGCAGTGTTGTCTCTTTGTTGTGGAGCACTGGGTATTGCTTCAGGAAAGACAGCACCTCTTCCATTGAACTTTTACGTTTTAATAGTTCAGCCAATGAGCCAATGAGAACACATTTTGTGGGACACTTTGCCCCTACAAAAACCTAACAAAAACCAAAAATGTGTAATCCTTATGCAAACAAGGTTACTGTAAGAGGATATTGAAGGACAGCACAGACAGCAAGTTAACTTCTTAACCCACTCAAGGTTATGGCTTAGTGAGCGATAAGAACTTCCTATTTGATTTGTGAACAGTAAGGTCATCAGACCCTGGTGCATGAGGCCAACACGAGGCAAACTCCTTGTCTCGCGGGAGTTTGAAACTTGTCTAGCGGCAAGTGTCCCCGAGTAGCTCCCCGGAGGACAGTTTAGGAAGACAAAGACGTCTTCATTAAGAAGAGCAAACATTACTTTACAAAGGGCTAAAAGCTGGCTAAAAGCCATTTGTTTTTGGGGGTATTATTGTTGACGTCTTAAAGATGAACCCTAAGTTCTAAATCTGTTTATGGTCACATACATGCCCAGGTGTTTCGGGGACCTGAACCGGGCGAACTTCCAGTTCCCAAGCCAAGTCCCAACAGACTGAGCTTTCCTGCCACCCACAACGTTCTGAGTCCCCTTGTTGTGGAGCACTGGGCTAGTGTAGTACGCTTCTGGAAACACAGCACTTCTTCCATTCACCTTTAAAGTTTTAATTGGTGAGCCGTGCCGCCGGGTACCATCGCAGCGCTACAGTTACAACCTCGGTGCTGATGTGAGGTGCAGACCAGGACACCGCCAAGCGAGAAAAGCTGAAAGCTGAAAGCAGGGCATAGTGTAGCACATTTTACGGTACTGGTTTTGGTACCCGTACATCACTGAATAATTCTGCCCACGCTGTAGCGCCAGCAACAAAACATCTCCAGCAACCACCAGCGTTCCCATTTGGTTTGAGAAACGTATGATGGTAAAATTAGACGTATGTACCGTTAGGGTCGGAGCTAATTCGTCCCAGACTGTCTGTGTCTCGTCCTTCTCTCACGTACAGCTAAAAACCTAAAGTAACGTATAATCAAAAGTACCAGCAAAGGACAGGATATTATGAGCTGGAATTGACAGTGTATTACCATTGTTGACTTGAAAATATTGATTGATTTTCCTGACCATCATGAGTTAATGGTTCTCCTGAATGCAATATGTCCGTGTCCACAAGCTATGAATCATATTTTGGAGAATCAATTATCTCCAAAAGATCAAGACATCTTGTGTTAAATATTGAAACAGATCGACGGATAAACTGATAAAACAACAACTGCAGGTTGCACACAAAAGATGGGCCTGTTCACTGCCCCCGGTTGTTTTACTTTTTGCACATTACTTCAAATCTTCCATTTAAACTCTAAAGTTTTAATTGGTGGCCAAATAGAAAAATGCAGCCAATAAGAATCCATTTTTGCTTGGTTTTGGACGGCAGTTTAGGAAGAGGAGACGTCCTCGTTAAGAAGAGCCAACATTACTTTACGAAAGGGCTTTTCGTACAAAAATGAAAGAACAAATTGTCTGGCTAAAGTCCAGGCATGGGCATCTGAAAGCCATTAGTTTTTTGGGGGGGGGGCATTTTTGTTGTCGCCTTAAAGATGAACCCTACGCTGCGTTGTCTCTTTGTTGTGGAGCGCTGGGCTAGTAGAGTATGCTTCTGGAAACACAGCCACTTCTTCCATCCAACTTTAAAGTTTTAATTGGCCAGCGGTGCTGCCAATGGGAACCCATTTTGGCCAACCCCCCCCCTTACCGGCAACTTACTTGCAACTCAAGGTTGCAACTTAGCGAGTGATAAACCTTCACTTCTTATTCAGTGGCAGCACCGAGGGGATGGCTAGCTGGTGCAGAAATAATACAATAGCCCACCATCCAATAAATAAACTGGAATTTGACATGCAAATGGCAGCTGCGATCTCTGTGTAGTTCTGCATGCATCTTGTTTTCACCACTTGATCGTAGTGAAACAGCGATGGCACCAACACAGCGTTAAAGTGTTAAACTCTGTAGTGCAGAGCAGGGTTATAACGTGCAGTACATTTCAGGGTCCCGGTTTTGGGGGTTTAATCTGGTCAGCACACGTCGCTGAATAATTCCGCCTTGCTGTAGCGCTGTAAGGTAAAATTAGACCCTGGTGCATTTAAATTCGTCCTCCATGTACGTTGGTGGGAGCCAAGGCCTCTCAACACCATATTTTCCCGTCATCCATAATAATTGAAGAACTGCTTCCGTCTTCCACACGCTGTGGATTTCGGCTACACCCTGCACAACTCAAGTTATTTAAGCTTTATTTGGGTCTTCTGACATTAGCCATACATCGTTACATACATCATATATTGGCAAAAATATATACGTGATTGTTTTTCACATGACTTAAAAAATGTCGACAAACTGAGCGCACACACACACACACACACACACACACACACACACACACACACACACACACACTACCAACTATAAAACCCAATATCTGATCCAGTTCCATTCTTGGCGTTTTTTTCTCCCCAACCTTTGAATACATATTGATTGGTTTTTCATTTTCCATGAGATGTGTCGATGGCCGGCTGTTGATGGACGATTCACGTGAGCCCAAAGGGTCCGTGCTGCCATAGCCCAAGCGGGTGCTCTGTTGGGCTCTGATTGAGCCAGATAGCACCCTAACACTGCGTGTGTGTGTGTGTGTGTGTGTGTGTGTGTGTGTGTGTGTGTGTGTGTGTGTGTGTGTGTGTGTGGTGTGTGTGTGTGTGTGTGTGTGTGTGTGTGTGTGTGTGTGTGTGTGGTGTGTGTGTGTGTGACTGTGTGACTGTGTGAAGCATTATGGATTAAGAGTAAAAGGAGCTGGCACATGTGGTCCATATGAACACACCGACTACAAACAAACGTATGTATCCAGGGGTTGGATACAGCGGGCGTGCCTAGCGTTACAACCCTAAAGCCCTCCATGCATTGCATCCCCCATTGACAAAAGCTCAGTTTCTTCAAACCGAAGAAAAAAAAATCAATAACACACAGCACATCTGAAAGATCACTGAAAGAACACCAGGGTAAGCCTTAAAAATAAAATATAAAAATAGATATAATATACATCATAGAAATAAGATAAAAATCCACTCCATAATTCCCCCCCCCCCCTCCCCTGTGTCGGCGTTACAATGCCATCACCTCTCAGCGCAAACAGCAACAACGATCCGATATTAACAATCTCCCATTCTCGATCTCATTGAAAAGCGGGGGTCAGGTGACCTTATTTACAACCCAGGGCCGGGGAGTGGGGGGGGAGTGGGGGGGGGGGAGGACAAGGGTGGGACAAGAGGGGTGTGGGGGGGGGGGTGTTGTCTCGGAGGGCCCATTTACCTCGAGCGCCGATGCTTCTTCTCGGGTCCCTGTATACGACCATCCTTTCTTGGCACGCTTCCCTTCCCCCCGGTCCCCAGTTTGATGCCTGGACGAGCGTAACAAGAAATAACTACATATGATTACATGCTGGGTCTATACCCTTACCTCCCCCCTCCCTCCCCTCCCTCCCTCCCCCCAACACACACACACACACACACACACACACACACACACACACACACACACACACACACACACACACACACACACACACACACACACACACACACACACACACACACACACACACACACACACAGCTGGTCATATGCTGAACCTATGGCTCCGACACGGCTCTCCAATCCTTCCGATAAATCCACAGCCGAGAGGCCATTTGGGATTCCGACAACAAGCGGTGACGTGGTGCGCAGCGCCGTCCGGGGAGCGAGCTGCCGGGGCTTCGGCTGGAAGACACTTTAATAAAAGCAGACCGGGATCCTTCGGAAGCCCCGGCTAAACCGCGCGTCTCTGGAGGGAATATAATATATCAGGACCCATCTGGGGCAAATAAATGTTCATTTGACAGACCATGATTCTTTTTGTAGAAAGACAGAGGGAAAGGGAGAAATAAATAAAAAAAAACGCATGTATTGTCTATTGTGATAGTATTAGTACTGGCATGGCTATGACTATTTATATCAAATTTTGGTAACGCTTTGACAATGTAGGGTACAATCTACCCCACAGTGTAAAAAGTGGCAGACGTACATGGGTGTTGTTGGTGTGTGTGTGTGTGTGTGTGTTTGTGTGCACGACCGTGTGTGTGTGTGTGTGTGTGTGTGTGTGTGTGTGTGTGTGCGCGCGCGCGCGCTCACTGTGGGGGTGACTTCAAAAAACCAATGGTTACCATAGCGACAGGGAGGTAGAGAGCATTACGGTTGAAACGGCTGCTAGGGGAGACATCAGCAGTATTTGTGTAGTTATTGTTTCAATATGTTCCCCTCTCCCTCTCCTCCTCCATCCTCCTCCATGTGTCTCCTGCACACACCACCCCCAGAATTACAAATTACCCACATGCCACTGCATGTGTACTTCACATTTTCCCGCGCCGATCGACCACCTCGGAGCCTCTCTGCGGGCTGTCAATATTTAAGTCGGACAATGTAAGTCACCCCCTTGCGCTGCCGTTAACCATGTTTATTGACGCCATCCCTCACCCACACACCAATATCCTGTTCACCGGCGGAGCTGCGACTGAAACGCAGTTAGTGTCACTCGCCTCGGATGGAATATGAGTGGCGGCGGCGGCGGCGGCAGCAGCAGCTCGACATGAAAACGTACGACTGGATGCCGACACCCTACCCACGCCCACCACTCCACATCCCCACACACACACACACACCACACACACACACACACACACACACACACACACACACACACACACACCACACACACACACACACACACACACACACACACACACCGGCATGGCTTCCGCCCTCCCCCACCCACCCACCCAGTAGCTGCTCCGCCTTAGAGTGTGCTATCAAATAACGCCCCTAACCATTTGAATGGATGACTCAGATCGCACAAGATTTGGTGCTTTTTAAGAGTCAAACTACAAAGCTGAAACATTGCTGTGTGCTGTCGGGGTTTGGCAGCCACAAATCCACACGTATCCACACACATATATATATATATATATATGTACTTGTTACATTGTCAGTGGAATTCTTTTTTTGTAAAAGCCCATCTGAGCCAAGACCCATGCATGCATGCATTTTGCATGGACATGCATGGACAAAACAATACACAGACACACTGTACACATGCGGGCATGCGTTCACATACACACATATAGGCGACATGCATGCACTCGCAAAACACTCACACATACAAACAGTCCCAGGGACCAGCCGACCGGGCCGTACTACATCAGTACGGCCCGTTAAGTAAGACAACGCCGTGGCCATTCTGTCTCATTAAGGGATTAGATACACTTGCTTGGCCTTGGAGAAAAGCTCCATTTATTTTCCTTATTGGATTTTCCTTTGGTTTGCCTCCGTTTTATTCAATTCCACGCTGCAGCTTGTATTCATAATGGGTGTGTGTGTGTGTGTGTGTGTGTGTGTGTGTGTGTGTGTGTGGGAGGGGGGGGGTGGGGGGGGGGGGTGGGGGGGTGGAGGGGGGGGGAGCAAGCAAAGCAAAAGAAGCGATACTGGGCCGGGTTGAAGTATACCAGCATAAGCACTGACAGAGAGGCATCTGCTCATGTTACAGCGGTCAGCTCTGATCTCGTGGAGACAGAAATGTCGTGTGCAGCCAGACAGGGACGGAAATAGTCCACGCGTGGCCATCCATTGCCAAGTAGTGCTTGCGAATGTTAGTCATACTGCCTG
Source organism: Muraenolepis orangiensis (assembly GCA_027704905.1). Taxonomy (NCBI): domain Eukaryota; kingdom Metazoa; phylum Chordata; class Actinopteri; order Gadiformes; family Muraenolepididae; genus Muraenolepis; species Muraenolepis orangiensis. The sequence continues at coordinate 23,911,460 of CM051001.1, forward strand.
CTTGGTGTGACTCTGGTCACCCAGTGAACGCCACCGACCACTTCAACTCGACAAAAAGATTCTAGCTATTCTGACTATTAGGCAAAGTATATTCAAGGAATAGTCTTTAGCAGGCTGTGGCTATGGTATTCCACCCCCTCCCCACTAGCACATCATGTTCTCATAAAACAAAGAATATGAAGAACATAGTTCTATAGTACATAGTATATATTAGCATATATTCTATACATATAATTAATACTATGGTGACTTAGCTGGGGCTGAAGTAAATACTTTGCAGTGGCTTGGTGGACATACAACCCTGTATGTGAAACCAAAGAAATATTTATAAAAATTTGAAGAAGAAGAAGAAGGAGAGGGATATGACAGGCAGCTGGTCTAGAAAAAGAGACAGAGAGAGACAGAGACAGATGGAGAGACAGAGAGAGACACACACACACGCACATACAGATACAAACATGTGAGAGAAATAAATAGTTTCTCTCACAGTAGAGAGAGAGAGAGAGAGAGAGAGAGAGAGAGAGAGAGAGAGAGAGAGAGAGAGAGAGAGAGAGAGAGAGAGAGAGAGAGAGAGAGAGAGAGAGAGAGAGAGAGAGAGAGAGAGAGAGCTTTAGCAAGAGAGGGGGCAGTGAAATAGATAAAGAGGGAGCTACAGAGGGAGGGAGAAATTGAGAAAAAGAGATAAGAAGAGAGAGAGAGAAATCAAGAGTCTGGTGCCTCTGAGCTCCAGGGTCTTAACAACAGATCTCGGCAGGGAAGTTGTGGGTGAGACCTTGCGCGGTGGCTGATATTCAACATCCATGCATTAATGGGTCTTCTTTGTGCTTCACCCCCAGAGAGCCAAGCCAGCGTCTGGGTCTGAATGTCAGCTTCCCGGGGGGGAAAAAAAGAGGTCCAAATGGTGTCTGGGCAGCACACAGTTTGCAGCCATATAAGACCCACGGGTTATGATGCGAGTCGCTTAACAGACTAGAAGTTGCTTCGGATACTTGATCCGATGGGACTTGCAGTGAATTTGTGACATGTGACTTTAAGGAGCAGGTAGGGGTCTCATGGATGCCTACAGGCAGGTGAGGCTGCAGGTGCCGGGGTTTAAACCCGGAACCTTCTTGCCGGGATTCACAACACCCCAACCGCCATCATGTCTCCTGTAACTGATAGGAGCCAGCGACTTTACAGTTTATTTATTTTTTCTTCACTGACGTTTCATTCCATTGTATTTACCTCAGGTGATCCTTTGAGATTTGGAAAAGGTTGTCGGGACGTTCATCGAGGGACGGATCCGAGCGTAGCGGAGGTGATGAGGAGGACGATTAAAGGATAGTCAGGAAGTCGCAAACTTGCAGAACAGGCAGGCAGCCGCCCTTGGTTGTTCATCATCCCCAAACAATTTTGGTTACAGAGCGAACGGTAGAACAAGCTCTGCCAAATCTTACAAGACCACAAAAAATATGGCAGCAAAATAACTAAATACAGAAAACGTTTTTGGGTCTGAGTGGCAGTTGAGTTCCACAATGGGGACGCTGCCTGCAGGCCAAAGTGGCCTCCAACTCCTGTGTGTCCTGAATGTTCCCGCATTGACTTTGTGATGAGAATGTTTCACACACAAGAATGAGTATCGCTTTGGAAACTCTTATTGATAATAATAATAATAATAATAATAATAATGATAAGAGTTCAGGTAGTTCAGCAGAACACACGGCCCATCAGGAAATGACTCCAATCTCAAATCAGTGGCCAGGGAATTATTGTTCTGTGATTTGTGACATCAACTCTTGGCAGCCTAAGACTACAAACTGCATTCAATTTCATACATTAGTGCCTTAAAACACAATTAACAACAATTAATGTCCAAGGTTCCGTGACAACAAGCCAATAACTTGGCTTGATGATAATTTTCTAAGAGTTATCGTCTCTCTCTCTCTCTCTCTCTCTCTCTCTCTCTCTCTCTCTGGATGTATTTTAATTCTTATTTCTTTGTGAAATAAACGCAGCTGAATAATTCAAATGACACTCAGCGACTCAGTGATGTATGAAGGGAGAAAGTTGCAATTAGCAGCACTGTTTACCCCCACGCCGACCGCCCGCACCTCTCTCCACTACACCGGCAGCTCAACACGTCAGGTTATTAGTGTTACCTTGCAACTTGTGAGAGCCAGGCACTACGCGGCGATGAAGGAGTCTGCTTTTTAAAACCGCTCCGAGACCAGATAGCATTTTCGACAGAGGCTAAGGGCCCACTCCTAATTTCAACACACCGTCTCCATCTCATATTTTGGAACACCTGATCTTGCCAGGCACACACTCTAAGAGTCACCGAGGAATCATATCTCATAACTCATAACTGCCTCGCCCCCCCCCCCCTGAAAATAAACTTTTGTCATTTGACTCCTCTAATGCCTCCTCTACCCTTCACTGCGAGGGGCTTAGGAAGAGGACAAGTCCTCCATTACTGAATGATATGAACGCATATGAACGCATTCTGGTAAGCGGCATGAAGCGGTCCCGCTCCGCATCAGACACCGTGATGGACGTGAATGTAGCAGACGACGCCGCCGCGAGCCATTGAAATGGCTACTTTGAGCTCCACCCGAGGACACAGGACACAGGGTGATAAGGAAACTGGTTTATTGCAGAGTTTTATAATTAGATGAACAAGTAGATGAACGGAGCAGATGGTACACGTTAGCCTTCCTCCTGAGTGTGTGTGTGGTGGTGGCTGGTTTAACCCGTGGGGCCTTGATTACCAGGGACCCATAGGTACACACTGCAGTCTCACCCAGCCCCAGACTAATCAGCCTGACTGAGGCCAGGTGAGGCTGCTTAAACCAGCCACCAATCACACACACTCAACAGTTTTCATCGAGTTCTCCCCCCAACATTCAGAGTGGGGGGAGTCTCTCTCTCTCTCTCTCTCTCTCTCTCGTTAAACTACCGTCCCCCAACAGTATACTCCAATAAAGAACAGCAACAAATCGTGAGGATTGAATCCTCTTTATTGGTCACATACATGAAGACATACAGGGAAACGTGTTCTCTGCATTTAACCCATCCTAGTATTAGGAGCAGTGGGCAGCTATTTCTACAGCGCCCGGGGAGCGGTTAGGGTCTTCCTCAAGGACACCTCAGTTTTTACTAGGAGGAGCCGGGGATCGAACCAGCAACCTTCCGGTTGTGAGGCGACCGCTCTACCTCCTGAGCTAGACTGCCGCCCTGCCGAACAGAGAGAGAGAGAGAGAGAATAGGGTGAAGGGGAAGGTAATCTCTCATGCCTGTTTGCTCCTGTGTTACCATGTAAGCTAATAAGCTCAAATAGGAACACTGTGCACTCATGCTCTGCTTTGAGCATGAGGCACGGCCATTTCCCTTCCCCCCCCCCCTCGGACTCATCATACTCACCAGTACGGTTTGTTATGATTTGTTTCGTTGTTTCGAGAAGGGAAATCCTTCACCTTTACATTTGGGAAAAGATCTGCGGTGGCGAAGAGGTCATCATCGAGGTGTGGCCAGTTGAACGCAAATGTAGCAAAAAGCAAGCGGAGGAGAAAAGCCTCCATGTTTAGCAGAGAGTCAGTATTTAACATCCTCTGTATTTACAAACCATCGGCGGTAACCCTGGAGTTCCTCACACGGAATAATTCTGGAGGGTGAAAAGCATTTCGCAAATCCTTATGGCGTTTAGTTTTGTTTTTTTTTCCCTTCGATTTCAAATAATTAGGCTTCAGAAAATAAACATATCTATTACAGTGTAATTGGCTTCCAATTACGATGCATCAATCATGATTAGGAGGAAACCAATGAACCGCCAAACGCGCCGGGATCGTGACCGCATAAGGACCAATCAGCTGCGTGTTAATTGGCCGCAATTTACTCCAGACTTCATTTTGGGCTGTGCAGACTCGGCGATACATCTTTACGCTTCGGTGTGAGACACTCGCTTGCTTCTGACTGACTGACTGACTGAATACACCTAAACTGATTTCAGGTGAACTCGGATGGGCTCTTATCTGCTCCGGACCGGTTTACATGATTCCAAAGTGGGGGAGGGGGGGGGGGGGGGGTTATTAATGTTCCAACGGGACATTCCTCAGCCCTTCAGACAGCTCCTTCTGTCAGCCTTCCGCCGGATTACACGCCCGCTATAGGTGACATGAACATGAAGCATAGACGTGCTCCGCAATTCAAACGGCGTCACCTGAGCTGAGCATGGGAACCCTTGTTTTGATCGTTGAATTGTTGTCATTGTTGACGTGTCTTGTGTCTCTCACTTACAGATAAACACAGACAAGTAGACAGTATATTCAAAAGTACCAGCAAGGGAGACGATATCGTGAACAGGAATTTCAAGTCTATTACTGTCTACTTACTACGAACCGAAAAGAATGACGTTCATTTATTTTCCTGACCATCATGAGTTGATGGTTCTCTGGAATGCAATCTATCCTGGTCCACAAGCTATGACTCATATGTTGGAGAATAAATGGTCTCAGAGTTGATCAAGAAATCTTGTTTTAAATATCGAAACTGATCGACGGAAAAACTAACTGCAGGTTGCCCACAAAAGACCGGCCTGTTCACTTGTCCCCCTGGTTGTTTATACCTTTTTTTTTGGGCACATTTGCACTTTACTTGACAGGCCATGGGATACGCATAGAAAACACTGAAGGAAAAAAGGATGGTCTTTTGTAAAAATGAATAAATATTGTGAATAATGTTGACACTGTACTTCACAGGCAAGTTAAAGAAGAAGGCCAAGAAGGTGAACCCTTTGACGGCTAGAATGAAAAAATGTTTATGAAACCTTATCATAGCCGGGACCTCATCAATCTGCACTCATGCCCAATTGAACACATGTTGATGTTTATTTTACTGTTCTAACTATTTCATACAACCAAACCCCTGTCAAATCAAATCAAATGCCAATTAAAATCTCCAACATTGCTGACACGTGTAGTTGAGCATTATAGCCTAAATAGGCTACAAAATCATTGCATAAAATGTATGGATAAAAGCAGGTAAGCTGTGTGTGTGTGTGTGTGTGTGCCCATGCGTGAATGTATATGTGTCAGGTTTTATAATTGAAAGTGTAAACTAACTTTATATGAAGCCACTGGGAGAAATGACTCCATACCAACTGCAACTTTATCACAAGAGCAGTTAAAACTAGTGGTTTAGGTGACCATTTTCGTCTCGGCTCAGACATCAGCAGAACAGAATTAACTTGTCCGTAGGGTAACAGGGATGCAGACACAGGGATTAAACCAGAGGCCAAAATGAATCATTCAACGCCTGCTGGTGGATGTAAAACGTTAGAATGATCACAGACGGGGAAGAGAAGCTTCTGTCGTCTCCCACCTGACCGGGGAGGACAGTCTGAAAGAGGTGTTTGAGAGTGAGAGAGCATTTAGAGACAGACTTCACTTGATTGAAAGATAGAGTGGAGAGTTGCTCTTTGGGTCAGTGCCTGAACAAAATGTGCCCTTCTGCAGAACACGTCCGGTATAGGACAACCTAAGTCTATTTTACAGCGTTGAACAGCACTGTCTTTTTCCAGAAATCACCAAGGGTGGGGTCCGTACACTTCCAAGCAGGGCAAAAGGGACACAAAAAAAACACAGCCTATGACACAGATTTGCTACATGAGACCCTTTCGGTGACAGTTGGCTCAGCGACATACCTGACTGGGGGGGTCAGTGGGGTCACGTCCCCAGTTGGTCCCAGGCTACACATTTGACCTTTTCAGCCAACTTTATCCCCTTGATCTATTTAGGCAACTCTGTTCGGGAGCTTTTATGGGCTGAGGAGAGAGCTCACAAACGTTTCCATGTGTAGTGAATGAGCGAATGAAGAGCGAATTCCGAATGTGTAGCATAGGTATTGAACCAGCCTACTGGGTTAGCCTGTCACGCGGTTTGAGTAACCAAGCCGAGAGTACGCAGATAACAAATAACGACTTGTCACAAGCCGTGACAGTTCAAGACTCGGGTGTCAGTTTTCAGATCTATATTCTCACATCCGAGTGGGCTTGAAGCGACTCCAATAGAGGAATCACGCTCCCACTACGGAGTTTTTACCGAGATGTCCTAGTCATCGTATGTCCGTCAAGTCAAGGAGAGTCAGGTTGAGTCACAACTCACTGGGCAGCTTCAAGTGTGCACCTCCGATGCGCTTTGTAGTTCTTGCAGTGCATTTTGTATTGTTGTCTCTCAATTCCACTTATGTCGATTTTATATTTTTAAATGTTCTATTGATGTCCCCACATTATTTTATTAGTCATTGGTCTTCTTCTGTAAAACATTTACAGCATTTTGAGCTTGGAGAGTATTAATTATGATAAAATGTTATATTCTAGGTTAGCTTGCATTTTCTTTACGGTTACACATCTACCTCCATGGCCAGTACTATACACATCAATGGAGGCCTAGCACGCAATATGAGATGCACAAGACCCTACCACTAACTCATATCTGGAAGCACATGATGTATGGAGAATATTTAGGAACCTTTCCAAAATAGTTAGCCTGCAGTCAAGTCTTTGGGGCTCAAAAATGTAATTGGGCAAATGCCATAAGGATTAGAAGGGGATAGGTTGAGCGCTATATTTATGCATGAGGTGGTTAGATATGACCAAGCACGTAGCGTCTTTGAAAGGCAGGACATTTCCTTAAATAGCTTTATTCAAATACATTTGGGGTTTACATTTTTGGGGTTTTTTTCGAGACCATTAGCTGAGTTGATGAGAGACAATCACTTTATGTTTGACTTTCCTTTAAGTTTACATTAAAGAGGACATAAGAACGACCATCGCCATCAAACACAGACTAGCACTAGCAACAATTAGACATGTGTTTGTGCATGCATATTAGGTGTGTGTCTGAATGTGTGTGTCTGAATGTGTGTGTATGTGTGTGTGTGTGTGTGTGTGTGTGTGTGTGTGTGTGTGTGTGTGTGTGTGTGTGTGTGTGTGTGTGTGTGTGTGTGTGTGTGTGTGTGTGTGTGTATGTGTGTGTGTGTGTGTGTGTGTGTGTGTGTGTGTGAACAGTGGGGGGATAATTGTCGCTTTAGGCCAAAGAAACAGCACGGGCTGCTGCACAAAGCCGCCTGTGTTCAGCGAGACCCGTCGCCGTGCGCACCGTTCCTCAGTCTGCTGCCCAGGATAAGGAGTGAGGTTAGGCCCCTGAAGGGCCACCCCAGCCAGGGGTCCAGCCCCCTGGTGGAGGCCACTTGATTGGGACGGTGTGTGCCTGCATGGTCCACCAGACCAAGCCTCCTCCGAAGGTAGAAATTATCCGGCTTTATAGTTCACTCCCACAGCAAATCTAACGCTGAGTGAACACCAACACACAGCAGGCAAAAATAAGGGGATATTAAAAGGGGGCCTGGATTTGGACCACAAAGTGTCCAAATTGTTGATTGGATAGACGAGCTAATTCAACAACAAGCTTTTCCAAAAATCCAACCGTGACGGTACATGTAGTAAGAGGCGTGTCTACACCGACAGGACAAATCGATGGCAGCCGACCGGAGTGGCATCCTTGAAGGAGGTATTTCGAGGGCAGGTTTTTCTGGAAGAGGTGTCCGATGTCCAAATATTACTCTTGGCAACCCGCCAAACCAAATGCCCTCACGCTATTAATATCGCTCCTTCTCCTATCCATCTCCATGGCAGAATTCATTGTTATTTCTTCATCAACAGTCGTTAAGTGGCCAAGAGGGGGTTTTAAGCCCAGTATGTGGACAGGCAGGAAGGGTGTCGAAAGACTAATTAAGAACGATCTCCGCGGCAGGAGGATGACCTTTTTGATGACAACCGCGACATTTACCCCCTGGGGGGCCAGGGGCCAGGGAGTGGAGGAGGTGAAGGAGCAGGGGATTAGGTAGCAGGGTTGGCGGGCTATTACACCACCACACCACCCCCCCCCCCCCCCCAAACACCCCCTCCCCCTACATTTTCCCTGTTTGCATTTAGCAGCTCAGCTTATGTATCCTTGTTGAAGTATTTAGAAAAATATACACACACTTCACATCATCGGAACCGATAGTTTATGGTTTGGGAGCTTGGGAATTGAATTGATTCATGGCAAAGGTCTCCTATAGAGACGGCGACGCCCCCGAAAAAAATACCTTCACATGATGGGTGCCCCGGGCCACCAATTCTGCATTTGGCAACAACAGTTTGTCTATATTTGGTGTGCACTCCTCCAGTCCCAACACACACACACCCACACACACCCACACCCACCCACACACACACACACACACACACACACACACACCCACACACATACACACCCACACCCACACCCACACACACACCCACCGTTGGCATGTTCGTCTCTGGTGGGTGACAGATGTCTACTCGGGCCCCAGATGTCAGCTGCCCACCGGGCTAGGTGAGCGAGCAGCTGCCCCGGTGTGGGAAACGATGCAGTCAGCGCCGTGCTTGACAAGAGCTGCTGCCAACAATAACATCATCATCATCATCATCCTCATCCTCATCATCATCAACCACCCCTTTCCCTTCTTTTTCCGCCTTTTCTGTCCCATCTGATCGTTACGTCTACACCCATCCGCTGCGGTCTCTACCGCCCCCATCGTCTGACTCTCCCTTGATTTGAGTTGAGGTCGGTATAGGGGCCGGGGTGAGGGAAAGGTAAAGCGGGGAAATACATCTTCGCCTGGTCCCCGTAGGGAGCCAGCGGCGGAACGGCGGGAACGGCTCAACAACAGATTCAGATTTGTTGGATTGTTGTTGTTTCGAATGCCGTATGTTTCGCGTTGTACAAATAAGGCGGAGTATAGTATATTGAGTATTGCAAAATAAACCAATAACCCAGATGTGTTTACCAAATAAGAGATCAAGGGAGAGAACCAATCGGAAATAAGCTAAAAGGGGAACCTCCTGTCTGCCACGGTCACGCCCGTGAAGATACAAATCTATCGTATCTTTATGATCCCGGCTCTCCGGACAGGGGGAGGGATCCTTGTTTAACGAAGCGGTAATCTGCTGTGTGGATCTACGCCGTATCATACATACAAGCCAAACAAGCAATGGCCTTATCTTAACCAAGCAGTGGTCAGGGGAGCTAAGAGAGAAGCAGATGATGAGATGAAGGTGTGATCGAGTGGTGGTCATCTGATGGCCAAGCTGGAGAGCATACAGTCAGGGCAAAACAGAAACCCATACGCCCACATGCTGAACACCTAACAGTTCACTTGAACACCTTCAGCTATAAAAACATTTTTTTAAAGGGACTTGCTTCTTTCTATAGTTCTTTCAACAGTGATTTCCAATAACTTCACATGCACACAACATGCCAGCGGCAATTTTTTTTATTATTATTTTTCATTATTATTACTATGATTCGTAATGTGTTGTGTTGTTATTCCCAGTACAATTGCACATGTGAGTGTTTCGAAAGGAACGGGGAAATTAAATCTATAGGTGTAGGAATAATCTAAAGCAATTTTCTCCCCATCCTCTAACCTCTGAAATCTCGCGCCCATATAACTGCCCCCCCCCCCTCCTCCCCCCCTCCCTCCCTCCCTTTGTCTTTATTCCCTCGCACCAATTACGCACCGAATACAAGGCAACGCAGCAGTTACTGTTGCTTTAAACCTTCGTGATATAACAAAAAAACACCAAAAAGTCAAACCCCCCAAAAACAATAAACATAAAAACAAAACTCCAACAAAAATGTAATATTAAACTACACCGACTTAGACAAACTTGCCTCCACTTGGCCACTCCGGCGCACGCACGCACGCACACACACACACACACACACACACACACACACACACACACACACACACACACACACACACACACACACACACACACACACACACACACACACACACACACACACACACACACACACAAGGTACAGCCTTCTAGACTGGGTGGGTGGGGTGGTGGGGGGGGGGTTCAAGTTCCCCCAGAAGACGCGCTCGGATCTCTCTCTCCACAGTGAGGCGATGCGTTCCTCGTTCCCATTCTCACACGCCGCCGCTCAGTGGAATTGGTTGACTCCTCACTCAGATCGTCCATTAAGTGATTTCAACTTGGGAGAAGAGACTGAGCCAGATAATGCTCCCACGGGTCACTGGGATTCTATATGCATTGTCTTTCTTATTTTTTCAAGGAGGCTTTATCAGGTAAGAAACGTTTTTTTTTTTTTTTTTTTAAGTGTTGTTTGCTTGCGCGGGTTGTTCCGTTACAGCTTTTTTCTGATTAACTTTTAAGGACAAAAAAAGCAGTCAACGCAATACAGAGTGAATCTTATGAAAGGGTTAATAATCCCTGGCGAAAAGCTTTAGTTCATCAATGAATTGTGGTTAGTTAGGTGTAATCATAGCAGCCTATACCCTTTTACGCACACAAACAAGTCCCGTTGATTTATTTGTTAATAAAAAATGCGATATGTTTATAACTCTAAAGTCACCATAGGCTACTAATTTACATTCATAATTAAATCACAGTGCGATAAAGGAAGAAGTTCGTAACCTGAATAACATGATATTAATCGCGTTATATATCCGGACACCGTTGAGTCGCAGTTAGCAGATTTAAAGTCGGTTTTGTCCCGAACTACCTGTGGCATCGCCGTCACCAACTGTACGGTTTTATTAGCCATACATTTGACCTATATTCACAAATAGGATAAGACACCGAGAAAAAAACAAAACGATTTAAAAACAAATGGAAAACTATGGGGATTTTTTTCGCGACTTCTTGTCGCCAAATCTTTCACGTGCGTAACAAAAGGCGCGCCCCACGCAACGTCTCCAAACGGGCAAATAATAATCATTATTAGAATTATTCATTATTGTAAAACATCAGCGTCAAGCTCCGGTAGTTTAGTCACAACGTCTAGGGACAGACATAACAAAGACGCCTCTGCCAATATGAGTGATCCATCTCTCATTACTCCTGAGCCCCCAGACTGTTTCTAATTTCTAATTTTCCCTCGGTTCACACACTCTTTCTGACTTTACATTTTTAACCAAATCCTTATTACTCATTTATGCAATGTTCTAATGTCCCCGGTTGGTTGGGTCTCTCTCTCTCTCTCTCTCTCTTCTCTCTCTCTCTCTCTTTTCCCCCTTTTCCTCTCTCTCTCTCTCTCTCTCTCTCTCTCTCTCTCTCTCTCTCTCTCTCTCTCTCTCTCTCTCTCTCTCTCTCTCTCTCTCTCTCTCTCACTCTCACTCTCACTCTCACTCTCACTCTCACTCTCTCTTTCCTATTTCATGCCCTGTCAAACCAGGCGGTACCAAAGGGCGAACAACCAATCTGTATAATTCTATGGCAGTGAGCGGTGACTCCAGGTGAGCCCAGGGGCCGAGGAAGAGCCGCCCTCTGGCCTAGGGAGCAGTTGGCACCACTAGGAACCAGAGGCACTCTGACAAAACTCCCCAGCAAAGAACCACGACAAGAAAATACTGGAATTAACGGGAAAGTGATGCAGACGACAAGCTGAAAGATTGGATGGGGGGGGGGGGGGGGGGGGCGAGAGGGGGATGAGAATTCTATACCTGATATATAAGAGCAGAGAGAGGGAGACGTGTGTCCATGGTTGGTGTTTAAAGACAAGAGCCCCAGAGCCTGTTGGAGCCGAGCGCGAGTACAGAAGGAAGCCAACTCTGTGCGTGGGTCTGCTGCTCGCCCCGGAGCTGTTCTGCACCCCAGCAGAACGTGTGAGGGCTCAGAGGGCTTCCCCTGTTTGACTCCCCCGCCCGCCCCCCCCTCCCTGCTTTCAAATCACTGCTGCAAGGGCTTTTCATTTTACCTTCCTCCCAGAGAAACAGAAACACTCAAGGAGCTTATCAAGAGGCTCTGGTTGAATTTGCGCGGTGTGTTTGTTTGTGTGTGTGTGTGTGTGTGTGTGGTGTGTGTGTGTGTGTGTGTGTGTGTGTGTGTGTGTGTGTGTGTGTGTGGTGTGTGTGTGTGTGTGTGTGTGTGTGGGGCCATCTCCCTCCTGGACCATCCGCTGACCATCCACTGGCAGACAATATGTGCTGCGATGGGTGGGCTACACTGGTTCAACAGGTCTAATGGGCCTGTACGAGTGAAAGGGAAAGTGGAGGGCTCATTGAGAAGAGGCAAGAGAATCACAGTTCCTCATTCCCCTCAACTCTCTGTGTCCTAGCCGGGATCCTTGCTGCGCATCATATATATGTGTGTGTGTGCGTGTGCGTGTGCGTGCGTGCGTGCTGCGTGCGCGCTGTGCGCGCGTGCGTGTGTGTGAGTGTGCGCACACACTCCCAACTGCTTGCTTTCATCCTCATCATCCTCCTCCTCTTCCTCCTCCTATGCATCAGTGAGTGACATGCGTCACATGGGTGAAGTATGTACAGTATAAACAACATGGGGGTAAGATGACTCACACTCAGACGGTGACTCAGGCTAATTGTGAACTGGGCCCAGCGTGTCCTTTTTAAATGGGTCATGGGGCTGAACAATGGGGAGAAGAGGAGACTGCGGGTTGGGGGCGATTTTTCTTGGTTGAAATGGGATGGGAATTTGACTTGAATATGAAGGAACAAAATGATAGTGATCGGTTTGTTAAAAAATATGTATTGGGAGTGCATTTGAACTCTTGGGTTTGTGTGGCTCATAAAAAAAGGTCTTAATTGTCTCATGGGGTGCATTTGGTTTTCACGTTCCGTAGTTGAACGCACATCATGGAAATGCATTGGTAAAGTACATTCGTATTTCAAACTATTACCCATCAAGATTGAATTTGTTTCAGAAATTCATTATAACTTGAATATATGGTGGAGTTTGGTTTTATCTCTCTTAGTTGATGGTCAGATCATTATTTATTTATAATTAATTATTCGTCCACCAGCTAAATCTAATTAAAAGCCTTGCACACAATTAAAGCTGTATTAAAATAAATTAAAGTGTTCACCTATACATTGTCTGTGTTTCACAGTACCATCCAATCTTGTAGTTAGTGTGCAGTCATTCTAGAGGCATTGAACTGAATCCAATTTATTTTTTACCAGGTCAATTAAGTCATGTGCTGGTGTATAGAGTTGCTAACTGCTGAAACACTCACAACATTAACAGTTAATAAGAATGCACCAAATAGTGAATTTGTTTAGTTCTGTAATTGTTTCATTGATTGTTGGGGGGGGGGGGGGGGGGGGGGAGGACTCCATGCTGTCTTTTTGAACAACCTCTTGAGATTGATGAGGGAGGAGGGCTGGAGGAGGCTTTTCACCTTTTTTTTTATGTGATATTAATTATATTACCACACACACTTTTTGAGTCTATATAAAAGGGCAGCTGTTGCTCTGAAGCAGGATGATGTTCTAAACTGTCTACACAGTCGATCTAGATTGGATCTTATGCTTAAATGCAGACTGAAAAGGACCAGGCAAATGTTTTTTTAAATTGCTAAAACCACAGGTGTTTCTACTGAAGTCTAGTTCCGAAGCACACACCTGTTTTTTTTAAGCAAAACGCATTAAAAGCTTTGAATGACACTCAAGAGTGAAGAAGAGTTACTCAATGCTGCGTTTTCGAAAAAGCACAGTCCTTAGCCCTTTAATTACATTTCTGAATATATTCCCAGCTGGCGTTACAAGCAGATTCCCAGAGTCTGACCACTAACAAAGTGGTGTCTGAAGGCAAATGCCCAGTGGAGGTGAGTAAACTTGCTTTGGCAGTGAGAGTTTGATTTAATTTATTGTGAGCTGTGAGAGCTCCAGTCTGGGGTGAGAAGTTGTCTGCTCCAATCGAAGTGCACCTAACTGATTTCTGGCTAGTGCCACTCAACTATTTTTGGCTAGCTGTCTTCTGTTCTTTCCAAACACCCAGGGAAATCCCCACACATGTGGCAACGATGGAGAGGGAGAGGAAGGTGCACAAGATATAGGGACAGATGGGATGTTCACATGAGTTAATGACAAAGAAAGAAAATAGATCATTTGGGAAGAGAAGGACCACACGGTTTGCGTTCCCCTTGCCAGCACTGCAGTGGAGCCTTTCAGATAAACTTAATCAAGGGATATACAACATCCTTTAAAATGCTCCACAGATGACATTTGAAGACTTATTAGAATGACTCCATTGCAGTGTCTCGGCAATGTATTCAAAGAGGCATGACCTTAACTTCATTAGGATGATATATTTTTTATTACAGATCCACCCAACTTAGCCTCCAATTTTTTTATGGGTTTAATTTGACTTTAACTTGAGTATAGATGTTCAGTACTCTAACCACCACTGCATGGGAACCAGACAAATCTGGTTTGGGGGTGATGGGGAGTAAGCATTCCTTTGTACTTGCCTGTTGCATATGTATCTGTATCCCCATAGTTTTCCATTTGTTTTAAAATTGTTTTGTTTTCTTGGTGTCTTGTCCTATTTGTGAATATAGGTCAAATGTATGGCTTACAAAACCGTACTAGTGACAGCGATGCCACAGGTAGTTCAGGACCCCGGCCCGGGGTTGCGCCAAATCACAAACGATTAGTTTCAGTCTGTTCTGGACAGTACACTACTACGGTATACATCACTACAGTTTTCTACTTTTTTTTAAACTTTGAATCAACTGTACTCTTTCACAGACATATCGATGCTACAGCATTACAGCTCATCTCTGCTGCAGACTGCAGCAATTGTGTCCAGAGGTATTTTGGTCTGCGCACATTGCTCACACCGATTGGAAATTGAAAACAAACTAGGCTAACCTAAGTATCAGTTGAGGTTACATTGTGTGCTATTGGCATTGTCTCCCTATTAATGAAACCTTGCAATAGTAGGCTCTACTCGATAATAATAGTAGTAAAAATCTCCTTGATATAAGGTAATATAATTGCCCTTAAATGTGGGCAAAATCCTCTTACTATGACCCAGGGTGGACAGATTCTTCCAGTGCTAGCATTAGCGGAGCATGTTGGCAGTGACAGTTTATCTAGCTAGCGAACACTCCTCGCAGCTGTGCTGGCACCTCCAGCTGGAGAGATGTGGCTGATTATCCCCAGTCCATTTAACCCAACACCACGCTTGACCTTTCCATACTGCTATGAAATGAAATGTGCCAAACTGCTGCCTTTTTCCCTGAGATGTTTCAGACGGCGGAGATGAACGTTGCGGGGTTGGATTACGTACATTGGATATGTGTCTGCTCCCTGAGAAATGGCTGTTACAGCAACACACCCTCAGCTCATGACATCAAGAAGCATGTATGTAATGGTGCCGTAAGGCAAGTAGGCCAAGGTTTTTTTTACCTCCTTACACCCCCGCAAGGCCCAGCGCAGCACGTGAGGGTACCATGTTGCTGCTTCCAGTGAAATCCGAACCCCACGCTCCCAAAATAAGGTTACTACAAAGTGTGACTGATGCGGATGAGCTTGTTGTAAACTTTTCTACTCTCTGCACAGACACTCCCCAGTAACTAGGCAGCATTGGAGCGGAAAGGGAAAATCCTCAGAACGCAACACCGTCTACTGGTTAAGCGAGGAATGGCCATCCCTCTGGGCAGTAGAGCATAGAGTTCACCAAAGCCTAAACGTAATATTTTGTATTTTCTTATTTTTCCTTTTTTTACTCCTGCCGCAATCACTCGCCCAGTGCACACCGAGCTGACAAAACCCAGAGGTACAAGAATTCATTTAGTGTGTTTTTTGTATCTCTCCTCCTGCCAACAACTATTGCTGTGTCTGTAAGCTACTATGCAAACACAGTTAATCCAAGATTAATGGAGTGAGTGAGGTAAAGGACGGCAGTGAGTGGTCGTGTCTAATTATGGTGGAAAAAAGCTAAGAAATGAGGACCCTGTGTGCCATTTGACTGGAAAATACACTACTCATATTAATATTGACCAAATACACACACACACACACACCACATCCCAGCAGCAGTAACCACAAAACAATATAAGGGCAAAGACAGAAGAAAATAATGCTAAACTATCCTTTTAGACCTTGCAACAAAGGATGAGGATTCTGGATATATTAATCTGGATGCAGATGGAATATTCAGAGTTTAGAAAAGAGTGAAGCAGCATAGATGTACTATATATGATGTTTTACAAAACACAAAAGGGGAGTTGAGCAAACCTGCAAATCTCTGACCTAAGCAGCTTACCAATGCTACCAGTCAATAACCATCGAGTGAAGCAGCACTTGGTTCCACTTGGTGTAGATCATTATGTGCACCGCAATTAGGAACACGAAATGGAACCCATTCAAAATCCCTCCGTCATTGTGTTAAGTCTGGACAGTGTAGTTCATTATGATTAAACTTAACTATGGGATCAATGAGAAAAACGATGTATTTATGTTGTATCTGTATGGGTTAAGGCCTGTGATCTGTTGTGTGAAATTCCACACAACTGTAGCTCACACAGAGTTACTATCAGCGAAAGTCCTTAACATAAATATTATTATTAGTTATTTTGATGGGAGATACCCAATGACACATCCCTGTGTCTCATCTTCATTGACCCGTTTTGCTCCCTCATTTTTCTTTTTTATGCATGACCAGTGAGGCACAATTTCTTAGAAATCAAGAGCCAGGCCCGGGAAGGATCGTTGAGTGGGATTACAACTGGGCTCTCTGATCACACCAGAAGAGGAACCCCCCCTCACTTTTACCCACCGATGGAAGGTATGGAGGTAAATGCAATTGAATAAACGTCAAGGAACGCTGGAGGGACTGCTAGCTCTCACTAGGAGGGGTATGGAGATAATTATCCAATTTACCTCTAAACCTTTCATTCAGTCACATACTGATCTAGAACCAATAGGCTTTAGCCAATAATCAGTTCCCACAGAGATAACACTTTGATTGATTGGTGGGGTGTTGCGCTCTTTTATTGAAGATTTGATGATAACAGTTGGCGTGTTGGCTATTTAGCGGCACTTAAAGTCATTATCTTCTAGGAAAAGGCCTTTCTCAAGGGTAAAAGCACAGCACCAAACCCATTGAGAGAGGTTCTACACCTTGACTTAACACATTTGTAATTCACTTTGAATTGTAACGCCATCATGAGTTGACCATGTTAAGCAAATAGGTACAATAGGTTTCATACTATTATAAATCTTTTTTTGAAGCAGTATATTAGTCTTAGTATATTAAGCTGTGAATGTGGATGACTTTGGCTTTAGTATTTGTCATTACATAGTGAATTGAAGACATGAAAAGATAAAAAGGGACTGCTGCTCTCTGAGGATCAGCAATGTGGAACATCGAGTTAAACATTTATACAAGCAAGTCTAGTTTGCCGTGCCACAGATTGACATTTATGCTGCTGTTTTGCATTTCCAGCCTTGGGCTCCAAGCAGGATTCTGGTGTACCAAAATTTGATTAATTACCTACACAAGGTGCTCCCTCATTAACACCTCGCTGAACAAAGCTAATAAACATACAGGTAATTAAATACAATATTTGTGGGGAATGTCTGTCAATTAGTGACTATTAAATGAAGCCTACTTGCGTTTGTAACACTGCAACCAGAAATCAAATCAGACCTCAAAAGTCTACAAAAGCAAGAGTTAAAATAATAGAATTTTTTTTATGAGGAAAGTAAAGAGCTTATTCTTCTGCTAACTGTCCATTTGTACAGTTGGTGCACACTTAAATTTTTTTTTTAAATAAATCATTTTAATCTGTTTATACGTGTTCATTGTACACTTTTCTCTTCTCTCTAATTGCGTCTCACTGCAAGTATACACACCCCTTTCCATCTTCTGGCTTCACTTCATATACCTGTGCTGTGCTAGTGTTTTCTTTGTGACTACATGCACTTGTTTTTCCCAGAGTGCTTAGGTATCCTGGCCTTCAGTTTTCGTTGAGGTT
The DNA here is from genome assembly GCA_027704905.1 of Muraenolepis orangiensis. Taxonomy (NCBI): domain Eukaryota; kingdom Metazoa; phylum Chordata; class Actinopteri; order Gadiformes; family Muraenolepididae; genus Muraenolepis; species Muraenolepis orangiensis. The sequence continues at coordinate 23,929,279 of CM051001.1, forward strand.
ACGAATAAGCACTCTGCTTCCAGGATTCAATTCTGCACTGTAGACCTTTTTGTCATAAAGAGACTTTTCCCTTAACCCCTCTTTGACTTGGAGACTAGAGTAAGCTTCCTCCATGCGAGGAAGGTAGTCTTGGTGGGTGGTTGCTCTTTGGCTGTAAGGCCAAACATGAGGTCAATTGGCAGCCTTGGATCGCGGCTGAACAAGAGGTAATAAGGAGCAAAGCCAGTCGGTTCACTGTGGGTGCAGTTACCCCACGTACATTTATTAGCATTGTTCGATTAAACAGTGATTCGATTAGTGATTAGACAGTGATTCGATATATCCAAAATTCATACTGCGGGAGGGAATGGGGAGTAAGCATTCCATTGTACTTCCATTCCATTGTAAAAATGATTGAATCGTGAACCCCCTTCCCCGGTCATGGTAAAGTTTAGAAGGGAAACCAAACTTCAGTACAAAGTCACCCAAAAACCTTTTCTGCAGCAGTTTTGCCGGCTTCTTTTTGAAGGGGTAGGCCTGATCGAAATGAGTGAAATGGTTCAAACAACAATGTATTCGTATCCTTCCTTACACTTCTCCAGAGCTGTGTCTCAAATGAAAGTCAGCTGCCTGCTGTATAGCATAGTGCCTCATTGCACTGTTGCAGTCGTTATCTGTACTGGGCCACGTTTTTGAGTTCATGTGCCTCAGCACCTCACTGACTCCTCTCTGGGCCTGCTTTAATGGTGGTTTTGAGATTTCTTTACTTTCGTTACTGTCGCAGTCAAACATGGTTATGGCTATGCACTATGGTTAGTTCATAGCCAGGGACTCAGTTTAACTGTTTATGATCTCAGGATGGACCTCTTGTGAATAGGTTGGCAAAAACTGCTCCATAATCCAATGGCATGCGCGACTAAAGCCTTAACATGTCACATATGGCCCTGAATGTAAGTTATAGTTAACTAAAAATCTTAAAATCTTCAATCTTAAATCTGGAGGATTTTGAATCCTCTTAATTGGTCACACACATGTACACAGCAAAGCACACACACAGTGAAATGTGATCCATTTAACCCATTCTAGTATTAGGAGCCATGGGCAGCTATTGTATATACAGCACCCGGGGAGCAGTGTAGGGGTCTGGTGCCTTGCTCAAGGGCACCTTTGACAGTGCCCAGGAGGCGAACTTGCATCTTTTTTTCCAAGTACTGGTTGCCGCCTTTTCAGGGGCTGAGAGAACCATAGGTGATCACAACCGCGAGAAAGTAAATTAGCTGACAGAGGACCTGCTGGTGATCCGTTTTCTATTTGATTGGGTGAGATGACGGTGGTTGGTCTCAGTTAATGTTCTTTGTCATTTCTCTTTTTACCGTCAGTGTCAGTAGAGGGGTATTGCCTATACAGTTTTCATTGCCTATAATGGTGCTAAATCAGCAGGGTCCATAGTGTATCCATCCTTAGTAATACGTTTTCCCAGAAACCTAACGGTTCTTTACCATTTCACGTCATTTTCATGTCTTTGATCATTTTTACTCCATGGGACTTGTGGCGTTGCAGGACCCGTCTGAGTGAACAAGATTATCATCCAAGTAAGGCTGGCACACTTTGTCTTTTAGCCCAACTGAACACTCTGAAAACATTTCTTCCCAATCAGGTTGAGTAACTGTGATGGGCATTTGGGGGAGATGAGACTGACTGACTTTTTCATGTTTCTAGTATTTTGCCTTAAAAGGTTGAAAACTGTCATTAATGAGCTTGTGGATGTGGGCTGCTCACTTTGTTCTTTTGGCACAGACATTGAAGCTGGTGGGGGAGTGACAGTGTTGCTTGCCATATCTACCTGCTCCGCTCTGTTGCTTCTGTGGGCCCCACATTCTCGTGGTCTGCTGGGCTCTGGTCACATTTTCACACTGGGCTAAAATACGGTATTCGCGGCATTTGCTTTCACACTGGCAGGTAATGCGCATTCGCTACCCAACTTGTGTGCATTAACTAATCCACCTTTGGTAGGTGGTTTAGTAACTAGTTCGGGTGCAAAGCAATAAAACTACGGGTTTCACTTCCCGTGTGTGTGGGAACAGAATCTTTAATGCGCATTACTTTCACTTCACACAAAACTTACCAGTCTCCTAATTCAATGCACAATCGCTTCTCTATCGTGTGTGAACGAAAACCTGGTATCGAGTACGCAGCGAATCGCAAATTAGAAGACAGTGTGAACATAAGTGTATTCGATGCGCACTAACTAATACGGTATCGACACCCCATAATCCCACTAATACGGGAGTCCATACCGTATGCAGTGGGAAAACGGTATTAAGTTGTGCTCACAACGGTTACCTTGATTTTCATCCTGGCAGCTTCTGCATCCACACTTCTTGCTTACTTTCCGTTGGTGGGAATATCTTGGAGAATCGTTTCTTATTTTAAATGTCCCTTTATTTGTTCTCTGAACTATCATATAGTCAAAGAGCTCTGTTTCTTTATCGGGTGTTGTCTGCGTTTTAAAGATGACTGTTCTCGTCCGCCCACTGGCTGTGTTGAACTTCAGTTCCTACTACACACACAACTACTTCTGCCCTCCCTCCCCAGGCGAGCGGCTTCATTTGTCTTAGAAATGAGGACGTTATCATATATGTGTGGGATCATCCATTGTACACTTAGCTTTTTCTCTAATGGCGTCTTACTGCAAGCATACTGCTCCTTCTGTCCTACTACACCCACTACTGGCAGGAGTCACAAATACGGTTCAACCATCAGTACTAGCATAATAAATACAAGGATTAAGGAACAAAAATATATACTGGTATGATTTAGCTTAAGGTTTTTCACTTCCCCCCCACACAGTGACTGACAGGTTATTCATTATTGAGAAATTAATTTAATCAAATTGGTCTCGGCCTGTGCTCAAGAACCTAATGCTGTGGTGATATGTTGCCCATCACCTGTTTCTATTTGATTATGTGACCTCGTCAATACTTCAGCCCTACTGGGTCCTATGGAGGTATATTGGGTTGGATCTCAAACCAGACCAAACCTTACTCCTATCTGCAGGTGTTCTTAAAATGGGTTGTTTTGGCTGCCTCTTCAGCCTGTGTCAAGTGGATCGCATTATTGCTGATAGTTCATGACTATTTTTGTATAAGCCATCATGGAGTTGGTTATATTGTAGCCATTGCCCACCAGTCTCTATTTTGTTCTATGATTGGGGCTTTTGCTTAAGGAAACTTGCTTTGCCAATATTTAAATATTTAAATCCTAGAAACCCTAGGATTTTCAAACACATTTATAGATTAAAGATTGTAAAGAAGGACTAAAATTGTAAAGAAGAAGAAGTGAAATTAAAGAAGTTAAAGTTCTACTGCCCTTCCCAAATCTTACAAATGTTGACCACCAACCAGCAGTAAACGGTTCCTGACAGAAGCAGCTCCAGTTTATTAAGTTCCTAAATTATGAAATATCATAAACCAAATGTAACTGAGTTTAATACAATTAAACCAAAGTATCACATGTCATGGTACGCTGAGTGGAATCTTTTAAACGACAAATATTTTAAATCTTAAACAAGAAAAATCTCTTCAACCAAGCAGGCAACCAGCATCTCCATTGCATTTTATTATTTTCAATATTATTTATGATTAAAACTATGTCATATCTCTACTTTTAAGTCTGCATATACATACTGTATGCCAGTGTATGGCCTAGTCGGCCTAATGGAAAACATCACATTAATCAAAAGAAAACAAAAATGACAAATAAGAAAACCTTTGGGTCATTTACTGTTAGCGGTTTTGAATTGGGCTGCAGCCCGATCCATCACAACACCAGAACATTCCTCATCACAATATATTACTGACAAAAAACTAAAAGTTAAATCATCACAGGGTTCCACACCAAATCAATCCATCAATTGGAGATGCTTGTTATCTCACACCACACAGTTGGCCCTTTTCTTTTCAAACCTATCCATAACACCGCTGCAGAGATATAAATCTTTATCTTTGCCTTCTATATCTTAACTTGCCTTACCAGAGTCACTGCATGTGTCTCTTGGCCACCCTATAAAATGCCTGTATAGTTGTTTGAAATACTGTTGGGATCACATCCTCACCGGATGAAAGATGGTTTGTTTAGTTTTGGCCCAAAATATGAGCTACACTGGGTTGAATACATTTGTAAAAAGTTGAGAGGTTATTCTAGCACTGGGGGTAATCATTTTGCCTTCTTCACAAACTATTTATCTTACAATATTTGTTTAGTTTTTTTGTTGACATTGCACTGTATCTCTGGGTCGCAAATGGCCAATAACTGTTACACGCCTCATCCTCTTGTTGTAACACATAAAGAGGCCAAAGAAAGATCCTAAAACCATTCGAGTTTACTCTGTGTACTGGCCTCAGTCTCTCGGATGTCAGAACTGAGCCTCTGAGACTAAAGGGCCGGTAGTTTGTGTAAGTGTGTTAGACATTCACTTCAAATGAAAACATCAAACCTTACCACCTTTCCTCAACCCTCTTCCTTAATCATAAATGACTGATGATGTATTTCCTGGCTACACACAACCCCATCTAGAGGAGTGTAAACCTTGGCTCGTATTAAAGCCGCCGCGCTAAATAATTAATAGCTCACATCATTTCATCTGTACAATATTTCAGAAAAAGCAGCTAAGCATTTCAAAGTAATTAAAAACATCCTGCGCAGGGAGTAATGGCAATGCTCACCTTGACCAGATGTGGGAATATAAATATACAAAATGAAATGGATAAATGCCTTCCTCTTGCCTATTGCAGGGAATTATCGAAGGTATTTTGAGGGATTACAAAAGTATGTAAATAGATGGGCAAAAATATCGTAATTTCTGGAGAGATTACAGAGCAACATGAATACAAAATGTGATGGGCTTTGATAAATAACAAAGACTTGGGAACCCATTCCACAAGGCCTGTGTAATACCAAGGGGTCTGGAGGAGAACCAGCCTAATCCACATATGTTCTTTCAAACAAAGGCCAGAAATCACAAGGATTATACTGAATACTTTGCCATGGTTTCAATGTGAGCTGCATTGCTGTAGGTCGTTTTCAAACCTCTGATACAGTGATTCTCCCCCGGCTAGCGCCCCATGAATAACCCTGGTCTGGCTCCTTGCTGGCTTCACGGTCGTTGTCTTCAGCCAACAGTCTGGATTAAGCCAAACTGATCGAGGGTCACGCCTGCAATCTTTGGTTTCTTTTCTCGCTGGTCGGCGTAAAAATATTTTTGGATTATGCGAGTGCTGTGACAACAGAAGTCACAAACGTATGTATTCGCTACAACTCAGAACACTTATTTGTGTAGCTGGACTGCAACTTAGCCCTTAAATTGTATGGGCTAATCCATTCAGCATGTTTAAATCGACCACCTTATACCGTCATTGTATTGCTAATATTGCCCGTTATCTCTATTGTGCAGCGCTTTGTTACCTCAATTTAAAGTTTCCCTGTACATACAGAAAGTCATATTCCTTCTCCTAAGGAGTAGCGTGGCACAGATTTGTGGGCCATTTCAACCAGTTGCGTGTTCATTACCAGTGAACAGCGTCTCCCGTCGGCGCCAAGCTTTTTCCAAGGCCCTCTTACAGCGCTCTTACGGCGATACGGCCCTCAGGGCCAAATTACAAAGAAAAGAAAAAACATCCACAGAACATCTTTCCTTCCTCTGCGCTAAGTGGCAAACCTCCAACTCAAACTCAGCGTGGAAGCGGAAGGATATATCCGTATAGCACAGAAGGACGTATTAACAGGATAACAAACTTAAAACCAATGCCAAGTGAATGTTTTTTGCCTGCCGGGCAGTAAGCAAACCACAGAGCAAACCGACGGAACTGCGATATCACACCAGGCGATTTACATAGAGAGTGATGAAAGCTGCCTGCTCCATGCATATTCATAGAGTTACATAGCAGGGATATTATACTCAAGCAGACTACAGCTCCTAATGATACGTTTACTGTATATACACACACACACACACCCTTGTGCAGAAAACCACAGCGTGAGACATCCCTCCCCAAGTATTTTAATGTGTGGGTTGTGGGTAGAGATGCATGCTGATGAATCCCTAGCAATGCCCACCGAACACACACACACACACACACACACACACACACACACACACACACACACACACACACACACACACACACACACACACACACACACACACACACACACACACACACACACACACACACACACACACAGTCTTCCATTATGTCACAGTTACCCTCGCAGCTCAATCACATCTGGAATCCAATCTCACTCCTCCCTAATCGCTGCATTTCATTACCTTGACTAGATCAAGAGGAGTCTACCCAGCTTTGATCATCATAGAGAGTGTACATCTTCTTTTTGTCCACGCTGAATTTGCTTTGCTCACGCCAAGGTTGGCGAATACAGGGCAACGCATGCACATGTGCACCGTGGTATATTGCTAATTAAAATTTTCCTTAAACAGATGCATTATTGGGTCACGGGTGACGCGGCATTTACATGCTGCGGAACTGTCCTCTGGGCAGAGTAAAGTAGCAGTAACGACGTTGGATGGAGGAGGAGGAGTAGTGCTGAAGTGCACCATGGTTAGATGCCATGTGGAAAGAGTCAGTCCTTCTCAAGGAGAACACATCAGAGCTCCCCCCACCCCCCCCCCCCCCCCCGGCTGTGAGTTAAGGCCTTTTTCTCTGACTACCATGAAATCCAGCTAGCGCCTTTTCGCACGGACTGACAGCAGGAAATCTACACAGATACCAGATTTCAAGACGTGGAGAAACTCCGCCTGAATACGGACAGAAAGAGAGAGATATGAGGCATGGCGGAGTGTTGGGAATGTGGTTTCCTGTTGGATTTGTCTCCTTTGGTGGCAAAGTGTGGCCAAAATGTGCCGTTAGTGGCACTTCATACCTGCCGCCAAATTTTTGCATAATGCAGCGTTTCAGATCCAGGCTCCTGGATGAAGAGCCATGATCCAATTCTGACAATTCCAGCACTTTGTATCTGTCACACCATTATTGCACAGCAGCGGGTATACCCAACACAGATTTAACACATTACCTTTTTTATGCCTGACATGTATGCTTCATTTATGATTGTTTTATTTTGTCATTTAGCAGACACTGTTATTTTTAGGCGACAGTGATTTCAGATACATCAAGGAGCAAATAGGGGATAAGGTATCTTGCTCAAGATATTGGAGATCAAACACCCTAGCCAAGGCAATATTGCAAAAAGGGATTTGTTTCATCATGGTTCATGATCAATCAAACGTGCATGCTTTATCGAAAAATGGTATTCACCAGATAATGGCTGAGGGCGGCCATTGGCATGTGGTTGAAGATGCTGAGCTGGAGAAAGAACACTGGTAGCCTGACATTGTCGAAATAAATGAATTGAAATCAAATCAAACCAAGATAGGGGCCGTTTGACATGGAAATGAATCATAGAATAAGTGCTCCGGGTTGAACATAGTGACAGTGTAGTGCTGTAGTGCTGACTGCTTGGGAATGGGCTACAGTGGAACAGATTATGCCCAGAGGTGGTGGTGGTGATGAGGATGATGGTGGGGGGGGGGGGGGGGGGGATCTGGGTGCTCTCATTGCAGAAGAGGAGACCGAGCCATCACGGGCATCAAAGTACGGCCTGTTGGCCTGTCAGCCGCTGCCACGAGGCATCCTGGAAGCGGTGTTCCATTGCTCTGAGGCTCTGGAGACACCGAGCCTCACGCCCACCAGATCCACGATTACCTTACAAATCAGGACAAATTAGGAGCGACAGCGCTCCAGAGTTTGTGAGCGCCCATTTACTTGGCGGGTTAGCGTGGATTAGCGTCTACATTATACTACTCATTAAACCCCAGGGTTTGCATTGAGGCAGCGAAAAAGCACTTTTCCATGCAGCTAATATTCGTATTAACATTGGCTCATGGCTAAAGTCATTATTTTTTTATTACAAAAACAAATGATTATAGCCGAACACTAAGGGGATTAAAAACAGTTTGTAAAGCGAGAGAGAGAGAGAGAGAGGGGGGGGGATATTAAGATCATCCCCAGTAAACATCACACTTTGATGAGTGCTACTTGCTCACTCCCTGTTTAATGCAACAATAAGTCTTTCATTTTTCAGTTTGCCGGAGCTAAAGTTTGTGCATGCTGAGCGTCACCGCAAGGCGGACAGAACCAGTGGATCATGGCCCTGTAGCTCTGAAACTCAAATCTATTCAACTGGGCATGTAAGCAGCAAGTAAAGTTGTACAATTATTTGCAGAATCATGTGATTTCTTTTGAAACAAAAAAAAACTAACAATTCCAACCCATTAGCTTTATCGAATATCCATACATCCCCACCAAGATTATACTTATATTTTGACCATGACATTCAAAATCTGCAACCGTGTTTTGATGATACAAAGGACTTCTTATTTTGATATCAAATTGGCACATTTTGGACATAAATGTACCTTGGTGTGGTCATGTACCATGTGTTTTACCACATTACTGGCCTTCAATCATACTAGCAACGTCCATGGACATTCATCTTACATGGCATGTTTAGCTAAGTTCCTGAGGGATAGCCTCTGGGCCCTCCCCCCTTGTTTGTGTGCTTACCTGATTGGAATGGCGAGCAGGAGGAGTTCTGCTGGCCTGCAGGTGGCTTCCATATTTCCCATCATTTACCACCCGTGGCGGTGACTTATGTAGCCATGCTCATTCTGGCCAGACGTTCCCTACTGTTACACTGATCAATCTCTCGTGTTTCAAGCAGCCAGTGGTATGCCTGTACAGGACTAGTATTGGCCACATCTGTAAAGGCAAATTGTGCAATGGTGAATTTCAATGTGCTCCAAATCCTACTTCCCAATGAAGCTCATTGATCAAAAAGGGAACAGCCGTTGCCATGGGCCATAATATACAGTGATACGGTGAGTGTCTGTGCAGGACACCGTAGACCAAAAAAAAATGACATGTCAAGTATGAAGCTGGAGGTTGATGTTGATGCATGTACTTTTGACAAAACGTGCAACAAAAGTGACAACAATGGGTTTGTATGTTTTTATAAGTCACATAGATCGCAAGCCATGGTTGTTGTTGGAAAAATACAATAATACACAGATAGAGTTATAGTAGTACAGTACAGTAACAGAGCCTTTAAAATACAATAGAGCAACAAGAAATGCAATAAGCTGACTAGGTGTAGTGTTCCCACTATGTGTGCACTGGCGCAATCCATGAGAAAACTCAATCCATGAGCCAGGAAATGAGTGCCTTGCTCCTTTAATATGTCAAACAAACCCAATGATTGTCATTACTCATATGAATATGTAAATCACCACATAATGCAAATTAAATCATACAAACTAAAAGTGCTAACATAAACAACACCAATTAATAGAGAAATGCACAACAATGTAAACTTACAACCATTGCTTTCTGGCCAAACTAACTGGTCAAACAATTCCACCAGCCACTTATTTCCTACTTCCTGTGAGTCACATCCTGTTTCCTGTCGCTTACATCCTGTTTCCTGTAATCTTTTAGCTAATTCATTAATTACAGAGTCACTGGGCATTCCATATCAATGTAAAAATAACTCACTCACTGGTGAATGCAACGAAAGGTTTGAAATATATATATATATCAATATACCCTACAAAGAAATACTACCAACAACACCAAATCAATCTAAGTCAGTGTCTGCGATCAGTAGGTATGAGAATGTTGGCTGAGTGAGTGTTGGATGGGCATACTAAATATAAGAAAACATGTGGGTAGGTGAAAGCAGTCTGTCAAGAGACGTGAATGGCGTAAAGTGAATGGATCCCCAGCCCCTGTTTAAAGACTTGTGTGTATGATCAAATTAAGGAGGCCACACCCCGTTCCACAACCCTCCTGCTGGTCAGCTGAGAGAACATGCCATGCACACACACACACACACACACACACACACACACACACACTAAATGGTTATTTTTCTCGAGGCTTTTCAGCAGCACATCTTGATCATCATGGATGATAATCAATATATATATAAATGGTTTTTTTTATGGTGATGTTCAAGTGGATAGTCTGAAAGTAGTAAGAAGTAGTAAGACAGATGTTAAGTCTCAAATGTGTTTTCCCTTTACCCTGAGGTAAAGAAGGAATTGTCTTCCTTGAATGACTGAACCAAAATCCATGTGTTTAGGGACACATTCAAATAGTGTGGCCCCAGCACTTCCTTTAGGATGCCACATTCACCTAGGTGTCGTGTAAACATTGATAGAGCTAACTGGCAAATCTTAGACACACACACACACACACAGTAAAAACAACACAAGGGAGAGAAAGTATAGTATTGTTTTAAGTATAGTATAGTATTGTATAGTATCGTTGTGAAAATTCATACTGCGGGAGGCAATGGGGAGTAAGCCAGTTCCATTGCAAATGGCAAATAAAAAAACATCAGAATCAGAAATTCTGAATAGATCTGAATCAGAATTTCAACTGGAAATTCTGATGGACATCAATTCAGAAAAGTATTTCGCAAGTGGGAAACTAGAGCGTCCTTTAAAATAGGATTTAATAGCCGGACAACCCATTTGCCTTCATGACGCTAATGTCCCTCAGAAACATGAAATGTGTGGTCTTCTAAATGGCGCCAATGTCCCCTAGCGCTCCCATGTTAGCTTCTGGGGAAGAGAGCTGCGGTCCCATTTGAGTCCCCTGTCTGATCGGACCAAATGAAAGGCAATTACCAGCATATGTTCCTGGAGAGGAAGGAAGGCACGCAGTCTGATTCGGTGTAATTCAACACAGGGAATTGTGCTCGCACGGGGATTGAGCAGTAGAAAAATAATAAGTATTAAGGAGCACAACAAAAACAATATTGTGTGCCTCCCTAGTGAATACATCGCCTCGTTGGTTTGGTCTGGACTGGTTTTTCCACTGTTTTATTTTGTTTGCTGGATCCAATTACTAGGATTTGCCAGTTAACTCTATCAATGTTTACACGACACCTAGGTTGTCGGCATCCTAAAGGAAGTGCTGGGGCCACACTATTTGAATGTGTCCCTAAACACATGGATTTCAGTTCAGTCATTCAAGGAAGACAATTCCTTCAGGGTAAAGGGAAAACACATTTGAGACTGAGACTTTGAGACTTAACATCTGTCTTACTGTTGTTTATCTTTTCAGATTATCCACTTGAACATCACCATACAAAAAACCCATTGATATACATATTGATTATCATCCATGATGATCAAGATGTGCTGCTGAAAAGCCTCGAGAAAAAGAACCATTCAGTTTTGTTCGGTAAGCCCTGGTGTAAATAGATTTCATAGATTGCTCAATATAGTACATTAGCAATGCCCTGGCTTTTACCGTTGTTTAGTATCATGTCTGTGTATTGTTTAATCCATGTGCTTGTGTGAATCAGCATTGCTCAGACCTTCTGACGAGTGGCCCTTCTGTAAGAATCTCTCAATGCGTCGGTGAACTACGGCAGTAGCTTATCAAGATCCAGTCACATTGCAAGCGTGACATTGCAGTCCTCACGAAAAAACCCAAAAGCACGTAGCTATCATTGCATGCAACATTTATCTGATTCAAATTCCCTCCACAACCACAACCCAGGCTCTTGTTTGTTTACTCAGGAATCCTGTTGGATTTATGTTATAATGCATGTCGATACTGCCTTCCCCCCCCCCCTCTAGAATCAGAGAAAGGTGTTTGCTGCTTTGTATGTTGACTGAGGTTGTGTTTGGTGCTTAACCAAAATCCTCACCGGCTGCTTAGTTCCAATCGGGGAACTCCCCCCCCCCCCCCCTCCCCCCTCTGAGAGCTGAGCCCATTCCAGAAATACAACCATGGTTTAATAAGCATAATAAATAATTTTATTTATAATGTGTCCTTTTTCATTCAACCAATTTCAAAGTGCCACAGGCTAAAGTGAACCTATATTGTTATAACTATAACTTCCCATAAGTGTTTAGTTGCTGGGTAATCTGATTGTAAAGCTTGTGAGATGGGCTCTGTGGTATTCTATGTACACACGATGTCACGTAGCTGAGCTGCAGACAGAGCACCTACCCCTGAGTCTTGGTGCCGAGGATGACTGTCGGACAGGAACGGCTTTAGCACAGAATGAGCAACTGCCATACTAAACTGTTAAAACCTTATTGGATTTTGAAACACTGGTCAAAGTCTGGTGGAAAAATGTCTTTCATCCAGAAATGAAATATGGCCTCTTTCAGTCCAGACGTATTACCTTAAAACGCCATCTATGGAATGTTAACTAAAACAAAACAAAACAATGTGCAAAATTACATTTTATTGTTTTACCATCTTTATTGTTGAGACACTATTCAATCTTCAAGATTCAAGATATGTTTAAGTACAATGGAATGCTTACTCCCCATTCCCTTTACTATAGTAATTTCCTTGTGATTTATGTGACAAATTTAACAAAATTGAATCCTTGAAACTTGACTGTTAATCTGGCACATTTGTATAAGAGTACTTGTTGATTTTGATCTATTTTAAGAAAATGTGACCAGAACCTACCCCCAAATAAAGTCTAATTGAAATGAGGACAAATATTAATGTGCTCTTTGTGAACAAAAAAAGTGAATTGGGAGGAGAGCTGATGCATAGCTGAACTAGCATACACTAGCAAAGGTAGCACTAGCCACCCATCAATTAGAGAGCCCAGGGGGGAGAACACTCACAGATTGGTCCTTTCCCCATGAGAGTTTTAAGAGTTATTTTTAGCTTTTCATTGTCCACTTCAGGGACTTGGTCTTTGTGGGTGCCATCAAATCGTATTTGAGCATGGGTTGGTTTTTTTTCCTCATAAAAAAAACATTTATTGTATACATATTTGATGTTCAGAATGTGTTTTTAACAGTGAAATCTCAGTAAAAGGACCATTCACGCAGTTGCTTTTGTATTGATTGGACAATGGACTGAGCAGGCGTTCCCATTGACTATTAAAACCATTGATATAAAATGTGATCAATATTTGTGCTTCTCGCACTTGGTGCTGCAACATTTATACAACTGAACTCGCAAAACAATGTAACTATATATTTTAAAGGACAAAAAAGTGTGAATAAAATGGGCCGAGTTTGATCCTGTGTGAGGAATCACAACGATAGGCTATGAAGCTAGCGTATGTTGACACTGTTAACCATTAACGTAATCCTAAATTCAAACAAGGGCTCAGGGCCGGTTCTAGGCATAGGCAAGCATAGGCGGTCGCCTAGGGAGCCAAATGGCCAGGGGTGCACACAGGTGCTAGGAGGGCTATCAAATCATAATCTCTCCCTAAGGGGCGCCTTAATGCCTAGAGCCGGCCCTGTGTGGCTATCGTTGTCTTTATTAACCAATGTGTGTGTTCTTTCTTTGATATTCCTCCCCACTGTCTCCAAGCTAAAGTGTCTGACGTACCGCCGGGTCTGCATGTCACCGTGACGTTTCACTGGAATTAAGCACTTAAAATGTGTGCTTGTCTAACAGCTTTGACATCACAAGATTGAATTGTTGATTTATAGTTCTTGAGGAGGAGCCTTGGCTACATTGGCTTACAGTGCAAAGCCTTTCTCCGTTTGCTGGTGTCAGGTGATTGTTTTACTGGAGTGAACCCTTGATCAATTCTCTTGACAGAATTGCAATTTAATGGACACCATCCTGGAGATTTGCTAGCGCCTCTGTCACACCAGGCCGTCTCCATCAAACCGTGTCAGAATGTCACAAATTGCTTTGCAAGAAATGGCATCCAAAACGGATATGTTAATATTCACTGTATGTAAATACATTGACCAGAAGAATGTCCTTATGGTCATGCCTACATCGTATTTACCATTTTAACGGAGCTGGGGGGGGGGGGGGGTGAAACGAAACATCTAGTAACTTCATTAATAAGTCATTTCTACGCACACAAGTCTGTGTGGCTGTGTGCGTATCTGTGTTTGTGTGTGCTTCCAAGGAGTGGAAAAGCATGAAACGGTAAATGAAAGACGTAGGGAAGAGAATATAGTGAAAGGAAGACGGAAGATCGAGAATATGGCGGACCTGGTGCGGTAGGATGATGATGATGATGATGATGATGATGCAAGAGGACCAGGAGAGCTGGAAGTTCACAGCATGAGAAAGACTCAGATATGGGCTGAGTTCTACAGAAACAAAATCATCAAAGGCTAGTGGGGAATGTGAGGCAAACTTTATCAAAATTAGTAAGCTGGTGTTCCTGCTTGAAACTAGTTTACGTGTTTTCTGTGAATAGGAAAACCTTGGCGATGCTTTGAGATGCTGTTCTCCATCTCTTATTTTTCTTTATTTTCCCACTTCTGGATGTTATTTGCCGTATAGTTGTGCAAACCCAATTATTTCTCCGTTACTCCATCGCTTCTATAACTCACAGGCTCAACAAAACTTCAGTGTTGGGAGTCCCTGTCACAAGTCTCAGCCACGGGTTGTCGAAATCCCCCCCACTTCCCTCGACAGTCTCTGTGGATTTTAACACACCGTCGACAGCCCTTAGAGCCCTGAATCCCAGGCTCGGTACACAAGAGAACACAGGGGCTCTTGCTGCCATGCCTCGGCCTCCAGAGAAAATTGAACCGGCCGTGCGGGTACTTCACAGAGGCAAGGGATCACGATTGATTGCGAGCTGTTAACAATCGCATCAAAAGCGCGGGGTGTGATCAGCTGAGGTACAGCGGGGCCCTGTCACAGGGGAGATCCATCAAACACGTATAAAGGGCTTGCTTTCTGCCTTTCTTTTCACATTTCCCCCGCTCCCTCGTTTTCATCCTTCATCCAGTCTATTTCCTCCTCTTCCCCAGTTTTTCGTTCCATCTCTCTTTTCATTGACCCTCTCTCTCTCTCTCCCCTCATTTTCATTCTATCTCTCTACCCTTTTTTTCTCTTCCCCTTTTTCATTCTCTCTCTCTCTCTCTCTCTCTCTCTCTCTCTCTCTCTCTCTCTCTCTCTCTCTCTCTCTCTCTCTCTCTCTCTCTCTCTCTCTCTCTCTCTCTCTCTCTCTCTCTCTCTCTCTCTCTCTCTCTCTCTCTCACACACACACACACACATGCCTTCTGCTGCATGCCCTGTTGGCCATGGCTGTCAGTGTCCCGGTGTCTGTGGTTCTCTCTGTGGATCTACGTCTTCCTCTCTTCTTTGGTGTGACAGTGAGCGCTTCCGATTGAGCCATCACCACCGGTCTGACCCTCTTCTAACAAAGCCACATGGAGCATGGGGAGACAGGCGGAGAAGGACAACTTTACCTGTTCCTCTATGCTCGTCGCATCTGCCTGAGAACAATAAGTGCCGGACAAGATATCTCAATAGCTTACGCCTTTGTTATTTTTCTTCTTTTTGTACCGCAGCCAGGAAACGTCCACCTGCATTTTCGACCACTCGAGCACTTATTATGACAGATACACAGATAATAGACTAAAACTGCTCAACTTTTTTTCCTCATGAGTAAGCCCGACCTCTGATCTCTCCCTCACTGCCTCTCTTTCTTCCCTCTCCTCTTCTAGTTTCTCCCCCCACGTTTTCCCCACTAATCTGGCCTCTCTTTTTATCTTTTCCCCCCACTCTCTCCATGGTGGTGGTCACGTCTCGCTGGGTGCTGGTGGGTCGGTGTCAGACTGAGCTCCTGTAGGGAGGAGATAAAGGACTCGTCTCCATCCGACTTTTTGGACAAGCTCATGGGAAGAACGTCCGGCTATGACGCTCGCATCCGACCAAACTTCAAAGGTACGTATAGGATGGTCATGATGGACCGCACGGCTTCACGGGTTTGGATTTATGTGTAGTGATTACTTACTGATCATTTAATGATATATAATGGGGGACAGGATAGTCTTGCACAGTGATCCCCAACAAAGCAGCTTCAAGGGGTAAGGTTTGGATTTTCCTTAGTAATACTTACAAAACTGAAATGACCCCAAATATTGATAATATTATTCATTATTTGTTACATTGGTTGATTGTTGCTAACAATAAAGCTAAGACCAGAAACAGACATACGCCTCAGCTTCTTCTTTTAAACGCCACTACAATATTAATAATGATGCTAAGTTTATTATAGTGTGATATTAAGGTATAAAGGAAAACATTTGAGGTTTGTATCAATGAAGGGGCACTTGGGGCTGGGAACCACTGGTCTACTGGTTAGGCTGTTTGACCCTTTGACAAGCCGTACCCATCCACAGTCTACCTGCAGGCATCTTTGTGTTTGGGGGATGCTAATGGGACACAAGGGCAAAAAAATAAAAACAATTCTGGAGTGAAAAATGAAAATAGCAAAAACAGCAAAAAACGAACTAAACTAGAGGGCCCTCAGTAGACCGCATACCTCTGCCACACAAAAAAGACTCCCCTGGATCCGGATTCCGATTGTTTTGTCCAATTCCGTACATAACTTTTTTATCTCGCTAACAAACAAACAAAAAACATAACCTCTGGTCCATATCCGATGGTAAAAATCGATTAGAGAAGTGACTCTCAAACACTCAAAACCACTGAAGACCATAAACGACTCCATCGAGGGTTTGCTGTGCAAAGATGAGCGTACAGGACAAGACTGACCTCACTAATGAGACACATGTCCTACAGAGTCCTGTGTAGAACTCAACCTTCTGGCCAAGATTCCGTACACCTTGAGCAAGATGCCTAGCCCTGTATACTTGCTTAATAATGACCTGTTTCTAAATCAGTTGCCAGACCCCTATCCTGCTCATTAATGGCATGTGTCGAAATAATTGTGTCGTTCTGGATTAAAAAAGAACAATCTGCTAAATGCCTAAACAGTAAAGGATCCTGCTTGGTCCGATTTAAAAATTGTCCCCCTCATTTTAAATGGCCCATATAGTGCCTATACTATTAGTAGCCTGTATTCAGGTTGTGTCTCTCAAGGTGAGGGGTCTCGCTAGTGTCGTTAGTGTAGATGTTGTTGCAAAGATGGCGGATATCTATATTTTTTGGGGTTTTAAGTATTTTAACATGCAGTACAAGCATGCATGTGCACCGACCGGCGTGCCAAGCAGTGCTGAGCTACTGAGCTACTCTGCAACAGAATATCTCAGGGACCTTGCCAGCCTCATCCATATTTAATGTCGGCTCCTCAACTACAAAGTTCTCCACACTGTGCAAGATATCCATCTGAATACTGTGTGCACCGTAGCACTTCAAACGGCCCCCTAATATTGTAGTCCGCATTTTTTTTTCTTAATTTCTTTTCGACGATTTCAAGTCACTTGCTGCTTTAAGACTATCGGATAATCTTAATCGTTTATATAAGGGGTTGGGGTTAGAGCAGAAAGCTGATTGGTATGGATTGTAAGTCGCCATTAATAAACAAACACCATAAATATATGTATTTGTATATATAGTGTGTGATATAATGATGGGGATGGGGGAGAGGTCACTCCATAGAGTGAGTACCGGAAATACTTAGTGATGCATAACCATCCTCTCATATATATAGTCCTTTTTGAGGGACTTTTGAATGGAAAAAAATATATATAAAAAATTATGAGTGCAATTGTAACCACTCCAATTGTATTTTTTTCCTTCTCAGGCCCACCGGTGAATGTAACATGCAACATTTTCATCAACAGCTTTGGCTCTATAACGGAAACCACCATGGTAAGATATGATACATATAAGTGTCCAATGAGGGATATGCGTGGAATTCTTCACCGACACATCACGATTCAGTGTAATGTCCTCATGTTTCATAGATAATATCTTTCCCCCGTTAAACAATTTCCAACCATTAATTTCTCATTTACCTCCTAGTTATAATCCAATCAGTGTTGGACATTTTCTCTCATTGTTTCCTGGAGCATATCAGTGTAACCTTCAAAGGCCAGTGGGGTCAGTGACGTGCTGATAATGAACTGTCCACTCCGCAATTAAAATGTGCTAAAAAAAAATGCATCAAAAAAAGGAAAAGGAAGAGAGAACAAAAAAAAATAAACCTGGACCTTTTACTTTGGAGTGCGGTGGCTGGGTCAGCACAGACACAAGCATCGGGCTGTTAAATATCATCCAGGGAGGGGGCAGCAGGGGGCCAGGATCTGCACTGAGGTCAGCAGGAAATGGAAGATGACAAGTTGATGATGTCACCATAAGCCCTTGCCAGAAGAGAACTTTTATTGTGATAAATTCGGCCCTCAAGCCGCGGGTTTGTTATTTTGCATGGGGCTTGAAAAAAAAAAAAAGCATGTGTCCCCATTGAAAAAGTACTACTTTTAAATGTAACCATCACTGTCTAGCTGTGGTCCCTACTGATAGAGACTTGACCTTGCCTCAGTGACTCGGTTAGGTCAGAGGTCAACGTTGTCCACTTGGGTCCCGGCGTGGTCAGAACTAACGGTCACTTTGTAACACGTGATGGGGCTCTATCACTGCAGTGCACTCAAAAAAGTTGAGACTAAAGTATTTTAATCACTGTATGTGTGCAGATGGAGCACCCATATCCATTCATCTTGTGCATCGATTGATCTTTTTGTCCACGCCAGGTCAGAAAAGCACTTTGGTGAGAATGGCAAGACGGAAATAGTCATTATCCCCCACTAACCGTATATATAAATATATATATACACACTTCAAAATCCAATGCTAGACAAGAACAATTAGGATCATATGCTTTCATCAGTAACCATCTCCACTATCTTGCATCATCGGATATTACCGCTATGATACTACACACTTTACTCAAAGTTATGTTTCATCTCTATAGCCAATGTGTCCAATGCCAAACTGGTGTTATTGAGTACAGTGCACCACTTTTTAAATTTCTGTTAAAAATATTCAGACCACGGAAGACGACGCACAGCGATAACGAAATGTTGACATTTGTATTCCGTTTTTCGGTCTATTTCGTACTGACGCGCGTGAGTTCCTCCTGCAGGACTACCGGCTCAATCTCTTCCTGCGGCAGAAGTGGAACGACCCGCGTCTGGCGTACAGCGAGTACCCCGACGACTCCCTGGACCTAGACCCCTCCATGCTGGACTCCATCTGGAAGCCCGATCTGTTCTTCGCCAATGAGAAGGGCGCCAGCTTCCACGGGGTCACCACCGACAACAAGCTGCTGCGCATCTTCCAGGACGGCAGCGTTCTGTTCAGCATCAGGTTGTCCATCCATCCGTCTGTCTGTCTGTCTGGGTCATAGTCAAGTAACCATCGTGCTGTATCTCTACAGTAACATTCTGCATTATATGATGCAAGTATACATGACAGAAAAAAAAAAGTTCATCCCTTTTACAGCTTAATGTACAGATAACAATATAAATAATGGATGGTAAAAACCGCCCTTTATCATCAGTGTGATTACATTGTAGTGTGGGGCAGAAACACAGAAAATAAAAGCAGGTGACACGTTTAGCCGCTTGGGAACTCTTTAAGGCTAAACGATTGCCGTCCAGATCGTATTCAGCTCAACACCCCTGGAGGACTTCTCTAATTTCCAATTGACTGATTCAGAGTCAAGTCCTCCCTCAAACAAAGCCCCCCTGTGTCCCGCTTGTCTCTCAGACTAGAACCAGGACTCGAGTTGGCTAGCATTCAGGGAGTTCATTCATCAGGGGTGTTGCGGTTCCGCTCTCTGGAAGAAGAAGAGAAAAACAATGCACCTTCCCTTCCGCTTTGGAGAAGGAAAAATGCGCCAGCGTGTATCGCACTAGCGGATCTTGTCTCGCTCTGGGCAATGCATTACAGCTGGCGATCACACAGTTCTACCCTGAGTTCCTAATGGCCCCTTGGCGTCCCCCAAGGCTCCTGGAAGGCTTAATGCATCAGCAATGCAATAAATAAAACGGAGCCAATGTGTTCACCAATTAGTTGGCTGTTAGCGTCGGGCTAAGTTAAGTGAGCAGCATAACTCACTGTCCATCTTTCACTTGTTTAATATTGAGGGAACGAAATAGATGTATATACATACAAATCAATAAAATTGATGTTAAGTTTTGAGGTCCGAACCGTAAAATCGTGAAATCTGCTGATGTAGGGATGGTGAATTCACTGCACTGCTTGATTTCCAGTTTTTTTCCCCCTAACTATAATTTCCTCTGTACTGACTTTACCTATTTATGTTGTTCTATTCCCTCTTACTATGTATCTCTCTCTCTCTCTCTCTCTCTCTCTCTCTCTCTCTCTCTCTCTCTCTCTCTCTCTCTCTCTCTCTCTCTCTCTCTCTCTCTCTCTCTCTCTCTCTCTCTCTCTCTCTCTCTCTCTCTCTCTCTCTCTCTCTCTCTCTCTCTCGTCTCTGTGTCTCAGACTGACTCTCATCCTGTCCTGCCCTATGGACTTGAAGAATTTCCCCATGGACATTCAGACCTGCACTATGCAGCTTGAAAGCTGTGAGTCTTCCTTCTGCCTCCCCTTCCTTTTCTCCTGGTGTTTTTCGATCCCCCTCCACCCATTTCCTTTATCTTTCTCTGCTATCTCCTCTCTACCTCTCTTCGCCTCAGCCTGCATGTGGATGGTTTATTATGGTATGCCTCAGTGCATCATATCTCAAGAGATAGATGCTGTATAATCTCAACACATGTTTGACATGATTAAGGTTCTATGTGCAAGGTTTCCTTCAGCAAAACTAAAATATATATATTTTATAATAACGTGCTATACGTTGCTGGTAACTCTAATGTTCTTCTCACTTTCTTCTGTAATGCAGACGCGTTTCATATGTTAAGGCCAAAGAAGGGCATTCTCTCTTTTTCGTGCCTTCGGCACAGATAGCATCTGACCCGGATGAAACCAATTTCCAGAATATAAATAATAGATACTTCATTTTGGTGACCCTTTTATTACGTGACCCTGATCCACTGCCTAGAGGTGACTGCATTTCACCCGGTGGAGACAAAGGGATTGAAATGTATCCAAAGAGAAACAAGTGAACTACTCACACAGTGCACTAAATGCATTGCCCCTGTGGCTTTCCCCCCCGCAAGTAGATAAGTCCGGCTACAGGTTGGAATCTCATTTGACCATACATAAACAACATATGTAAAATATTAATAATAAACATAAATAAGGATACGGTTATAAAAGTATAACCCCCCCCCCCCCCCCTGTCCTCAAAGTGACAAAACGCTTTTACTGTGGAAGTGTATTTATGGTAAAGAGAAGCCGCTCAGCGGTGGGCTTCAAGGAAGCAGGAGGGTCCGGTGGTTTAGCATCTGACACAACCATTAGAGATCCCCCTCATCATTTGCGACAAAAGGCCTACCGAGTCCACCTGGTGTCTTGTACTGACACGTGTTAGCGTGTTAGCATGCGTCCCCAGGGTGTGCTCACCTCTGCTATGGCACAGTCTGCCACCTCAAGAGAGGTCTCTGGCTTTCTCTGCTAATGCCCCTACTCTGGAAGGGCTATCCAACACATATATATATATATATATATATATATATACACAAGTTACGACTTTTTGAGTTTGTAACTCGAAGGTTTCAAGTCTGAAATATATATAAAACATAGTTGTCTGGAACGCGGAATTAATGAATGACACAAGATAGATCCTTGCATGATGATAACGCTGCCCCAAAATCTCTGATTGAGCTCTGCTGATTGGTTCACAGAGCCTCTGGCTAGACCCGCCCTGAGGGAGGATGGTCCTCCCTTACTGCCGTACACACTCATGTGAAAAACCAGGACTCACCGGCCACTCGGGTCCGGACTTCAATGGGGAGCTTGAGGAGGAAGTCATTTTCAATTAGCGGTAGGGGGCGCTGTTGGTATTTTGACACGGGCATGATTGTTGTGCCTTCAAAGTGTTAAATAGTAATATTCTCAGTATTTTAACAGATGAATCTGTTACATTTAGCTGTATTTATTTTTCTCTGAAATGTTCTTCCTCCACTTCCTCAATGGACGAGCAACCACTGATTTTTATATATATATATATATATATATATATATATATATATATACATATATACACACAGAGAGAGAGAGAGAGAGAGAGAGAGAGAGAGAGAGAGAGAGAGAGAGAGAGAGAGAGAGAGAGAGAGAGAGAGAGAGAGAGAGAGAGAGAGAGAGAGAGAGAGAGAGAATGGAAGGAAAGAGTGGAGGTCTTGGAGAGACCTCAACCCTTTAATGCCAAAAGGCTTAAGTATATAAAAATAGAATCACACATGAGCTTCAGCCCTTATAGCCACACATCAAAGTTCTGTGTGTATGCTGTCAATCTCACGCTGCATTGACTTAAAGCCACTATTCCCCGGAAAAATCCCCCTTCAGGGATGCAGCAATACCAATAGTGATTGTGGACCAAATATGTAAAAACATAAGGGAAGGGCAGTATGGTTTTCAGGTAGATATATTATTGTACATTGACCTCAAAGGACGTACTAAAGTACTGAGTATTCTATCATATCCGCAAATTAATTTAATTTAATTTCCTATATTGTAACTTCCATTCAGTATAGGCAGTTGAGGAGGAAGGAGAGATAGTGCGGTATAGTGGTATAGTGAGGTTTGACCCTGCACCGAAAGGGTCTGGATTTGAATCATAATGTCTGCAGTCTGCCTGTGCGAGATGCCTGTTTAATGACATGTACCTATCCAAAAAATATGTAATACTTTGCTGTACACGTAATCCACTATAATAGAATCCACTGTAAGCGGCTTTGAATAAAACCACCTGCTCAATGACTACATTGTGTTGAAATTCTGTCGGATGTTGGATTCACTTGCGGAAAATGTTCTAGGCGCCTCTCTGTGGCATATCTCTGTGAGACAAAATAACTCTGACGGAGACTATTGCCCCGAATCAGACGGCAACCTTCACAGGGTCGACCACCACTTCATGAAACAAATCAAGACGTTCCCGTGCTATTCAAAGAGTCGTAACTCTTATTTAGCTTTTTTAATATTCCAGACATTCATACGTTTATTTAAGTCTTGACTTTTCTCGTTTATTATGCACCTTGACCGTCCTGTTGCATATATCTCCACTGCTCTCTCAGGGCGAACATTGCTATTCTGTATTCTCACAGCCGGTTGAAAGTCGGATGTGAGAATGAATGAATGAATGCATCCTCACGAATGAGATAAGTGTGTTTTGGTGCTGCTGCTTTTTCTGGCAGGTGGTAGCGGATAAGGAATAATATCGTGAATAATTGATGTCTTTGTAATTGAGGGGGGGGCCCAAAGGGGAGCTCCATAGTCACACTATCATTCAGATGTGTCAGGAATGTTGCACTGTTGTTGCGTGGCCCATGCATTTTTAATACACGTGTAATCAGGCACCCGTGAGGAGAAATAAGTGGAGAACACCAAAAAGGAGATTGTATGTATGTTGGCCTGTGTGTGTGTGTGTGTGTGTGTGTGTGTGTGTGTGTGTGTGTGTGTGTGTGTGTGTGTGTGTGTGTGTGTGTGATAATTGCGCCCCTCTTTGAGTGGCCATGTCCGTCTCGGCATGGCAAGCTGCTGGGTGTGTTTATCCTGCATAAATCACCTTGTCAGACTGCCACCGGTTTGCACATCTTCAGATGTGTACACACGTTTACGGTAGGGGGAAGTACAAGGGCGTGTGTGCACTCGCCTCCGAAGAGAGCAGCTCGCTCAATATGTGTGCAAACATCTCCCCCTTCCCCTCTTCTCCCCTCCTCCCATCCTCTCTCCTCCCCTCCCATCCCCTCCCGTCCTCTGTTGTCATGGGGCAGATATGCTCCTCACGTGCGACCTTATCCGACCGCAACCTTCAAACCGTGGCTGTAGCGGTGGCGCGTGACCTTTTGCGGTGACAAACGGTGCGGGAGGCGGCATCCGGGGACGGGCGGACGCAAGGACATTTCATCACCGTGTTCCCCTTCTCCCCGTCCTCTGGATTCAATAACCTTTTCTTTTTTTCTCCCTTTTTTGTGTGAATTTCAATCAGCGGCTAAAATCCTTGCCAAAGTTGTGTCTCGCGTTAAATCGAGTCACAGAACTCCTTATGTCCGAAAGAATTTTTTTCTATATTGGGGTTAGGATCAGGGTTAGAAGAAAATGGATATAATTATGACTTTACTCTCCCCTTGTCCTACTGTTTCTTAATTGCCGCTGGCCTCTGTCCACAGTCGGATACACCATGAATGACCTGATCTTCGAGTGGCTGTCGGAGAGCCCTGTGCAGGTGGCCGAGGATCTCACCCTCCCCCAGTTTGTGCTGAAAGAAGAGAACGACCTTGGCTACTGCACAAAATACTACAACACAGGTGCGTAATGTACAACTACTACACATGTTCTGGGACCGATAGACACACCGTTCTCATCCCAGTTCTGGACAATGGACAAAAGTTAGTCTACAGTTTCCAGTGGAGGCCTGGTTGTCCCATGTGAGCAACCCCATTAATTTATCAGGGAAACTTAGTTGAAAGGTGGAAGTCCACTGCAGAGTTGAATACAACCAACAGAAACATTGGTTCCCTTTTATCCTTTAGCCTTCATGAAATACTAAAGCGTACTTCATGACAAAGTGAAACACAAATAAACACCATGAAATACCGACTTCCCCAGGAAAGTTCACGTGTATCGAGGTGAAGTTCCACCTGGAGCGGCAGATGGGCTACTACCTGATCCAGATGTACATCCCGTCCCTGCTCATCGTCATCCTGTCCTGGGTGTCCTTCTGGATCAACATGGACGCAGCGCCGGCCAGAGTGGGCTTGGGCATCACCACCGTGCTCACCATGACAACACAGAGCTCTGGCTCCCGCGCCTCACTGCCCAAGGTTAGCAAAACGATCGCCATTTCAAAACGGGTGATTAGACTGACTTGTTAGTTAACTAGTTAGTTAGTTTGTAGATAATAAATGTGGACGGCCCGACCAAATTGAAACACTGTAGTAGTCACGCCGTGTGGATGTGTGGAGGTCCGTCTGGGCAACAGTTAATGTTGACGGCTGCGACCGAGAGATGGCTGAGCTTCATTGGTGCTCAAACACTCACTTTCACTTAAAGCACTGCAAAGTAATTTTCTGCTATGTTGAATATGTGTTGAAGTATGAGAGATGTGTGTTTTTAGGCCTGTATGACTTCCAGCATGCCATTTGTGAGGGACTGTATCAAATAAAACTGACTCATTGTTTTTCCCTTTCAGTTAGAAAAGCGCCTCAGAGTTAAGTCTCCCTGCTCGATGCTCACTCAGCAGGCGTCCCTGAAATGTTTTGACACGTCTCTTCTCACCAAGGACCAGCCCAAAGGATTCCGGGGCCTCAGAGCTGACCTGACTCATGGCCATGTGTCAACGGCCCACAATCTAACGACTCATTAGAATTTCTAGGCCGTCCCAAGGATGTGGGTTACTGGACGCCAGTGCTGAGGAATGGGGGCGGAGCGTGGCAACAAAACAACTCTCATTAGTCCCGCGGGTGTCATCGATCGGTTAGCGGGCCCTCTGTGACCTTGTTCCCTCCGCCCCCCTTTCTCTCAGGTATCCTATGTGAAGGCCATTGACATCTGGATGGCCGTGTGTCTGCTGTTTGTGTTTGCGGCGCTGCTGGAGTACGCGGCGGTGAACTTTGTCTCAAGGCAACACAAGGAATTCGTCAGGCTGAGGAAGAAGCAGCGCCGGCAGAGGATAGTAAGTGTAAATCACACACATTCGTAATGGTGGCCCTGAACTGCAAATCACAACGACAAATAGGACAACACAACAACAAATCGAAAAACACAACTCAAATTGCAAAACAAAAATTACAAATCAAATTGACAAAAGAAAAAACAAACGACAAATCAGAAAACACAACAACAAGTATATGGATAACGGATAAGCCGAAATATCTGCGCTTGCCTGTCTTATCGAGATTTAGACGAGTTGTTCAATTCCAAATTCATCAGTGAACTCCCCTTCCGTACACACAAAGATGAATTTGGAATAAATCAACTCGTCAAAATCTCGGTAAGACAAGGGAAGTGAAAATGTACACATATCTCAGATATCCCGGAGTATCCATTTGACTAATTTAACTCCTACCAGGAAAAGGTGCCAATTGAGAAAGATCATTGCTGACAAGGATTGGACTGAGGAATTAACTGATGCCACGACCGTTGGCACAGCACAGGGGAGAAGGTTGCCTTCGGGGCTTCCTGCCAGAAAGCCTTTTCTGGCAGGAA
>CM051001.1:23957889-23962889 GCA_027704905.1 Muraenolepis orangiensis
CCCAGCAAACCTGATTAAGCCCTGGCTCCTTTCCCACAGCCAACGTTTGCCGTCCCATGCATGCTAGTTCCAACCCAGCCTTTCTAAACCCTCCTGCCACGCTCCACCACACCCATTTTCAACCGTACCCCCTCTGACCCATGCCAACTTAATAACTTTAAGGATTACCCTGGAATGTCCCGCCAAAATGTGTCCTTTGTGGTGTCTTTGGTGCCGTACGTCTCAGCTGTCATGGTCTTGCCAAGAATGTTTTTAATCCATTTGGTTGTTGTTTTTAACCTTGTATCTTCTAAGTATGCTCACCTGTAACAAGCGCAGAAGTTGAACTTTCTGTTTGGATATTTGAGTTAAAGAACCCATGGTTAGACTTAAAAGCATTGCCATTGAACATTTTGGCATCTTGAACTTCTGAGTGCGTCTGCTTTTTATTCCTGGTGTTGTACAAGACGGGAAATACAGATAGGAAGAAAAGAAAAACATAAAACCCTCGACTAAACACTTTCCCAATGACTGTGTGCTGCAGGTGAAATCTTGCAGACCTACAATATATATTTCTATCCAAGGTCGTGAATCTAGCTCCTAAATAAGATTGGAAGTCATCCTAACAAATCAAAAGAATGTAAACAGCGACTGTCGCTTCGCATGATGATCGCTGAGCACTGACCAGAGAGATGAGAACCTATTATCTTTTGAAGGAATGCACCAGTAGATTTCAGCGCATGATATACCGGATGCTTGTGATAGGAGCAGAAGGGATAATTAAGGCGCGGCTGGAAGTGCCACTGTCTCTTTGTTTGACCATTGCCGGGGTGTCATTTGTCATTGGGACAACATTCGGGGCCCCAGCTAAGTTTCCCCCTGGCGATTGATCATCCGCTCTCGTCGGAGCAGACGAGACAAAGGAGGCGGAGGATGGAGATTGGGTCACAAGCGGCTAAATACCACCGACACAACAAAGCATCCAACTCATTTAAAAGTCAAAAGCTGTCTGTCGTTCTCCTGTCTTGCTTATTTTAAATTCCCAACATGGAGTAAGTGCTTATTGCATTTTATATATCTTGATGAGATGAGTCCCAATCGCTAATGTTTAGAGGTCAACAGGGCTTGGCATAAATACAACTGTATTGATATATTGGGGTTTACACCGGTCTAATTTTGTAGTTGCACCGCATATTGACGGCAATGAGTCTTCCAAAGTAATCACTAGAGAGCATTTCACAGTCAAGGTTGTCCGGAAATCAGAAGGCCAATGTAGGCAGATTACCTGGGGGACACCAGGGTCAGGGAGAGGTCAAGCTAGACACAGAGAGGAGGGAGAGCAAGAGCATGAACGAGAGAGAGAGAGAGAGAGAGAGAGAGAGAGAGAGAGAGAGAGAGAGAGAGAGAGAGAGAGAGAGAGAGAGAGAGAGAGAGAGAGAGAGAGAGAGAGAGAGATAAACAGACATAAGGGGTCAATGCACTTAGGAGACCTCTCACTGACTACTGATCACCCGATTTAGATCGCTCATCTCCACCGCCCCCCTGCCAAATGAACTGTCAGAGTTAAACAGGATGTCTATTAATATTCTCTTCAAATGGGAGGGAGCAAGGGGCTCATTCAGAATGTTTATCTTGTTCTGCCGTGGCTCTCACCCCCCTGTGCTCTGTCAGAGGAAATGTAAATGAGTTAGGTTTCCTCAACAAACTTGATCTCAGGCCGAAAAGGAACTCACAAAGTCTATCGTTTTGGAAATGCATATGTCCCTCCGTAAAAGACCATACGTAGGAGTGTTTTCCATAATGCACATTATTTATTCCCATGTCACAAAAAAAGGTTTTGGACACTTGGCTAGTGGGTTGATGTTGCAAAAGATAGAAGAAGAAAAAAGTGTTTTGCTATGATGCGATGTACCGGAAATTGTGGGTGTGTAATTGTGGTGCGTAAACATGCTTAATGCCATTTAAATATCAGTTTAAGTTGGGGACTGACCCTGTGACAGATATTACAAACATTGAAATCGTATATACAAATGAACACCTGCATCGCAGCCTCTGTTGCCTGTTCTGGCCACTGGGGGACATTTGGAGGGACATGCTTTTAAGCTGGTTCTTCTTTATGTTGTCGATATATCATCCTCTCCCCCCTCTCCCCCCTCCCTGTCGCACACTATCGCCTCTCCCTCGCAAATTGCTCCACACAGTTTTGGCGTCCGCCCGTGAAACCGTCTTGTACTGTCTTGAACCGTGTTGTAACGCCAGTTGACAGCGACACAGGGTCAGTGACCGATTCTTATTACATTACACTACATACAGTTGCAAGAAAAAGTATGTGAACCCTTTGGAATTACCTGGATTTCTGCATAAATTGGTCATAAAATGTGTTCTGACCTTCATCTAAGTCACAACAATAGACAAACACAGTCTGCTTAAACTAATACCACACAAACAATTATATGTTTTTATTGAACACACCATGTAAACATTCACAGTGCAGGGTGGAAAAAGTATGTGAACCCTTGGATTTAATAACTGGTTGACCCTCCTTTGGCAGCAATAACCTCAATCAAACGTTTCCTGTAGTTGCAGATCAGACCTGCACAACGGTCAGGAGGAATTTTGGACTCTTTCCTCTTTACAAAACTGTTTCAGTTCAGCAATATTCTTGGGATGTCTGGTGTGAATCGCTCTTGAGGTCATGCCATAGCATCTCAATCGGGTTGAGGTCAGGACTCTGACAGGGCCACTCCAGAAGGCGTATTTTCTTCTGTTGAAGCCATGCTGTTGTTGATTTACTTCTGTGCTTTGGGTCATTGTCCTGTTGCATCACCCATCATCTGTTGAGCGTCAATTGGTGGACAGATGGCCTTAAGTTCTCCTGCAAAATGTCTTGGTAGACTTGGAAATTCATTTTTTCGTCGATGATAGCAATCTGTCCAGGCCCTGAGGCAGCAAAGCAGCCCCAAACCATGATGCCCCCTCCACCACAGTTGGGATGAGGTTTTGGTGTTGGTGTGCTGTGCCTTTTTTTCTCCACACATAGTGTTGTGTGTTCCTTCCAAACAACTCAACTTTGGCACTTTTAAATGCTTTTTGCACAATTCAACATATGTATATATCATCCATTAGTCATTACAGTACTGTTAAAGTATAGTGTTGTTTATAATATATAGTATATAGTGTTGTTCATAGAATATAGTATAGCATATCATTGGTAGTATATAGTGTTGTTTATAGTATAGTATTATAGTATTGTTGTAGGAAATTCACACTGCGGGAGGGCATGGGGAGTAAGCATTCCATTGTACTTGTTGCAAAAAAATCATCTTGAATCTTGAGACTTTTCCCTCCCTGCTCAGGAGGAGGAGCTGGTGCGGGAGAACCGAGGCTTCTACTTCCGGGGCTACGGCCTGGGCCACTGTCTGCAGACCAAGGACAACACGGCGGTGGAGGGGGCCACCGTGTTCGCCCCGCCGCCGCCGCCGCCCGCCGCCATTGCCACCTACTACGACCCCGACTCCCTGCGCAAGCGCTTCGTGGACCGCGCCAAGCGCATCGACACCATCTCCCGGGCCGTCTTCCCCCTCAGCTTCCTCATCTTCAACGTCTTCTACTGGCTCACCTACAAAGTGCTGCGGCACGAGGACATCCACGGCGAATAGCAGGGGCCGCTATAGCGTGGAGCCCGGGGCGGCGGCGTTATACCGGCCACACCCCCTTTTTTTAACCGCCGACAGCCGTGTTTGTTTGTTCGGTTTTTTTTGTCTTTCGTTTCTGTCCTTTGTATCGTTTCTACGGAAGAGTATTAGGGCCAGGCATTAAAAAAAAAAAATGAGAGGAAGATTTTTTATTTATTTTGCATGTCGAGAATAAAGTCAAAATGTCGAGAATAGAGTCGAAATGTCGAGAATAAAGTCAAAATGTCGAGAATAAAGTCGTAATGTCGAGAATAAAGTCGAAATACAATTTCGAGAATAAAGTCAATTTCGACTTTATTCTCAACATTACGACTTTATTCTCGACATTTCGACTTTATTCTCGAAATTGTATTTCGACTTTAATCTCAAAATTGTATTTCGACTTTATTCTCCACATTTCGACTTTATTCTCCACATTTCGACTTTATTCTCCACATTTCAACTTTGTTCTAGACACTTCGACTTTATTCTCGACATGCTAAATAAATAAAAAATCTTCATCTCCTCTCATTTTAATTTTTTTATGCCTGGCCCTAATACTCTTCCGTACGTTTCTATCTTTTACGTTTCAGAACCAAAACTGCCTGTCAGATCTACATCAGAAGTGAGCGAGGGGGGGGTCGGAGGTCTACGTTGGTTTCGATGCTGTAAACTTTGTGCTCAGGTGCATCTTTGCGGATCTCAGATGACGCGTCGGAGCGGAAAAAATAATAATACAGGAATAAAAAAAAAGAAGATAATAATAATAATAATAATAATAATAATAATCGATTAGGTGGATTATTCATGAATGGGTGTTGTAGCTGTGTGTCGCTTTGCTCTTTTAATCTGTTGTGGATTTTGTTAATTTTTTTGGGTTGGTTTGGTTTGGTTTGGTTTGTTTGTTTGTTTTTTGCCTGGATAGCAGCAGGGACAACAGAGCCTTAGATGAGTGAATGGCGTTTGAGACGAAGGCCGATGACATCGCTGAGTGGCCGAGATCCGCTGACTTGAATTTTGACACCATGCGTCTTCGAATGAATGTTTTTCAAACTCAACATGTGAAGACATTTTTTTTACAACTCTTAGATTGCCACTCAAAGGGGTCATGAGGAGGGCTTGCTCTTTGATATTTCGATGGGGGTGGTGATGTGTTTTAAGTACTTATCAAGAGATTATATATATATATATATTATAGTGTATAAAAACTGTACATAAGACAAAGCTGTTCAGTGATTGCACAGAGCACAAATGTGTATTTCCTCTCTACATTTTCTCAAAATTTAAATAAATTGATATTCTACCAGGAAATCACAACTCCTTCTGTTCCTCTATGTATAACCCTTT
>CM051001.1:23965389-23987889 GCA_027704905.1 Muraenolepis orangiensis
AACAGATCCCACATAGACTGAGTCCGAACGGCCTGCTGGGATTGGCTAGTACTTGTTTCCCTCCCAACGCGTCCTTGTGATTGGCTGTGAGGGCGCAAAGTATGCATGTGACACTTACTTTTTTGTATTCTGCATAACATAAAATAGGAGAAAGCCTTTTCTGCCAGAAACCCTAAACCTAAAGTGGGCTAGTTGTCTTGCCTAAACCTAAACAAGTAGTTGTGTCGCCTTACCCTAACTAAACGGCAACAAAAAAAGTCTTAAGCTTAGGCTTAAGTTGTAGCCTGGCATGACTGGCATGCATGAAGGCGGGACATTTTTAGGTCCCAAAAAGAGGAAAAAGAGGATGTCTGATCTACCCTGCTTTTACTATTAAAGTGAAAAAGAGCATTCACTCTTCTTCGTCTTCTTTAAGCTTCTTCGGACAACTCCTCTCGCTGCGATGCTCTCCACTGCCACACGAGGCAGGCAAACAGAACTACACCGTGGTATAAAAATGACTGATTTCCGACGTGGTCCTTGAAACTTATTATCCTGCAAGGTGGCTGAATTCAACATCACATTCACGTAATAATGCATCTGACCAGGCTTCAAGTTATCCTATGTAATGTAACTATCCTATCCATGTAATGTAACTACTGGCAGCTAGGGGTGCGGTATAGGTGTTGACCACAGTGAGAAGCGAACGGTTTGTTCGAAAAACAACAATGACGGGCTTTATCTGAACTGGAGAGTATTTCTTAATTTGAAAGAACAGCAAAGAACAGCACTGCAGGCTTTTCTCGATGGAAATGATGTTTGCGTTCTACTACGTCATATGGTTTGTTGATCTCATTGGTTTGACGTTAGCCCGTGATAGACGTGATAGACAGATGGTTCATCAGATCACCTGCCAACATTTTTGAGAAAGTGCCAGCCCTTTTCCAAACAGTTTCGAAGGACTACATTCCCAGATGGTTCTGTGTAACAAACCATCTGGCACCTCAGGTTATGCAAACTATTTTTTCTTCTCAAAATTAATTATAAGACATTTTAATCATATGTGTATTAGACGAGGTAGGTGTATTTTAGACTAAGATAAATGTATTCGTACATGAAGAGGCAAGAGGAATGTCTTGACAAGAAGCTTGACAAAGATGAAGAAAGAGTGAATACACACATTCTGCAAAGCGGGACATTGAAAATATCCAGTGTTTTGAAGTCAAACACGTCTTAAAGGATAACTTTCGATTTCAACAACCAGGCCCCTTTCATTCACATCATTTTGCTAACTAATTTTGATAACTAGCCAAGTATTGAGCAAGAAACGTCTTCAATCTTACCCTTTGGGGCGATAGCGTCCGGTCCTCTAAAAGTGCTTGTATTTGCCAGATGGCTCAGATAGTTATTGTTAAGTATCTGAAAACATTATGAAAATAATAATCACTACAGAGAAATATCACTTTTATTCTTTACCTTTCGGCCTGTTTGTAATTGTGTCTTACCAAGTCTCGCTCAATGAGAAGTCTCTCTCTAAATCTCGTGAGAGTTGGGGAGAGGAGTGCTGGCAACAGTTTGTTGTGTTGGGCTACAGAGAGTAGCCCAAGAATAGCTTTGTGTTATCTAAAATATTTTCATTCAAGTCATGGCTGAATATTTATATATATTATTATTTGTTTTTTTAGTAATACACATTTTGTTTTGCTTCTTCTGTTTGGTTCTTATTTTTTAATTCACGCCCTTACAATTTTACTAGACTGCAGGAATTTAAGTCCGTCCGTGGTTGTTTCGGGAAAAATCTCCATATTTCTGTGGGCTCAAGGTTGGCAAGTATGCTTAAAAGTGATATTTTGTATACTTTTGCAAATAATCAGTTTCATCGCCTGGACTACTTTGGATAATAACAAGCTACAAAAGCAATAAATGTTTTTTTAATATCTTCCACTTGATGTTCGATGAATGCTTAGGTAATAGGCAGGACGCAGAGCGTCCAGTTCAGAGTCTGTTTATAGAGTCAGACATGTGTGTGTGTGTCAGCGTATGTGTGTATGTGTGAGCGTGTGTGTGTGTGTGCATGTGTGTGTGCGTGTGTACAAGCATGCATGTGTGTGTGTGTCTGTGTGTGTGTTCAAGTGTATATGTCTGTATGTGTAAGTGTGTGCCCGTTTGTGTGGGTGTGTTTGTGCATATGTTTCTATGTGTGTGTGTGCATGTATCTGTGTCGGCATGTGTGTGTGCATGTATCTGTGTCGGCATGTGTGTGTGTGTGTGTGTGTGTGTGTGTGTGTGTGTGTGTGTGTGTGTGTGTGTGTGTGTGTTTGTTTCTGTGTGTGTGTGAGTGTATCTGCATCTGCAGATACACGCAAGCACGCACGCACGCACACACACACACACACACACACACACCTGCATGTGTGTGTGTGTGTGCGTGCGTGTGTGCTTGCGTGTGTGTGTTGCTCATCCTGTCCAAGGCACTCACTGCGTCTCATGAGGATAATCAACATGCGATCTCCTCTCTCCATCCCAGCTGAATGTCAGGGGTGCCAGCGATGCAGCACAACGTGTGAGCACCAGAGAAGAGGAGCACACACACTCTAATCAATACAGCGCTGTCCCTTAGACTGTTGTGAGCCGGTCTTAGCCTGTCACAGCCACAGAAAGAAAAAAAACAGACAGCCAGCAGGGGTGAACACTGCAATACTCAAGTAAGGATACCACCAAGCCAAATGAAAATGTCACCTGAAGGTGTCAGGGGCTGCCTATCGCCAGGACATATCACTGGCTTAGTTTCGAAGTTTAAAAAATACACAGTGAACTCGACATATATCAAAAATATTCGATTTTAGTCACATTTTCACTCAACTACAATTAAAAATAACAAACACCATTATTGATATATTCCAAAAAAAAAAAAAGCGTTCCACTCGAGGGGGTCATTACATACGCATCAACAGATATGTGCCGTTGATCATGATGGATGACATGATGCAACATGAGGATTGTGAAGATGAGGAGGAGGCTCCTCCTGATCCTCCTCTTTTCCTTTCCTTCCTCCTTGTTCCCTTCCTCCTCGCCCAAGATTGAATTTCCCAATAGGCAAAGCCTATTGGGAAATACTTAGGATGCCACAACACGTAACCATTAAGAGGAGGAGGGAATCTTGACGTGATTCCATAGGCCTGCCATGGCCGGAAAACACCTTTTTAAAACGGTAAGAGGTAGCCATGTTTTCTGAGGGTGTCGCGGTCCTCATTTGTCACGTTAGTGGTTTGTGTCTCAAAAGACAATTGTGATAATAGTCACACATGTGCTCCTGTATCTCATTGCAGTTCTTAGAGAGATGGAGTGAGGGAGAGAGAGAGCGAGAGCGAGAGCGAGAGTGAGAGAGAGAGAGAGAGAGTGATGCAATAAAACACAACCATCAGCCGTTGGTTTTTCTGTTTAAATCTTTCCACTGAATTTACTCTCTGGGTTCAAGCTGGCTGACGGCTTTACACACCGCTCCCCGTTTTCTCCCTGGATCTGTCTCCCACTCTCTCACACACACACACACACACACACACACACACACACACACACACACACACACACACACACACACACACACACACACACACACACACACACACACACACACACACACACACACACACACACACACACACACACACACACACACACACACACACACACAACCGTGCACCAACACACACACACATTCAGCCCCATCTACTGCCTAGCCTTGTCATTGTAGTAATTACAGTGATTATTGACTACAGAGACAGGCTTTTTTTTAAATTTTACTGACGAAACCTCAGGCTGTTCTGACTGACCATTGCATAGATAGGCCAGCACCGTCCCTTTAACATGTAGCTCCATCCTCCTCTTTAGCCTCCTCTCTCCCTGACTCTCTCCTCCTCTCCGCTCGACATGCTGTAGGTAGCCGGTTCTAATTTGAGAAACAAGCGGGGAAGCAGGCACCGCAAATATCTCTGAGGAAAAGACAGCTGCTATCCTGCTGTGTGTCTATGTGTTGTCTCGTTGACTCCCCTCCATAGTGTCTCTCCATCCCACGTTTGTTGTGCTGCTCTCGAATCCCTGCTACTGAAAAACATTGAAGAACTCTCTCTCTCTCTCTCGTCTTGTCTATCAGGCCTCTCATCCAGCCGCTGCTGGGACCCAGGAGAGCAAGCAGAGGAGACGCTCTCATGCTCTGTGGAGGTTGGCAGCGACTTCTACGCCGAGAGGGAAATAATTATATCCTAGAGAGACAGTGTATGTACGGGGGGGGGGGGGGGGGGGGAGTGGTGTGTGTGGTGTGTGTGTGTGTGTGTGTGTGTGTGTCAGGCTGTGTGTGCAGTGGGTGTGCAGTGTGATGCATAAAGCAGTCTGTACCTTCAAATGATAGCGGAACGGGAAGTCAGATGTCTGTGGATCTGCAGTTGAACAGCCATCGACACTGCGTTGTTTTAACAGCGTTCCTTGTCAAAAATAATGGGTTTTCATTGTCTCGCGGAAGGACTGCGAAGATAACACTGGAGAAATTGCAAGAGCCCTATGGGGCCTGTAGGAGCCAATTAACACTGTGGTATAAAGGTAGGAACCATATGTTTGTGGTTAGAGGTTCCGCCGGAAGGCCACACCGTTTTTGACCACACACACACACACACACACACACACACACACACACACACACACACACACACACACACACACACACACACACACACACACACACACACACACACACACACACACACACACACACACACACACACACACACACACACACACACACACACACACACATTTGCAAAAGGTATTGTGTGAACCGTAATATATGTATGTGTATGTATACATATGTATGTATGGTGAATAGGAAAATTAAGCTCTAGTTAAATGGACACCAGTAAAAGGAAATAAATGGACTGTATTTCAACTGGACTAATTGTATCAGACTATTATTCACCTGGCAAACTTTGTGTGCGTCAATTACGCCAAGATAGCGGATCCTCAGAGGTTTAAAGCGTTGGCTTAGCCTCTACAGGGACTTTCTATATGTCTCATGTACCAACCACAACAACAACAACATATGCCAGCTGGTGACAGCTGTCCTTGACGTTTGCCTGTTTCTATTTTTCATTAACTCAAGAGAGAGAGATGACCTCATCAAACATCCTCTGTGGGGACTGAGGTCGTTGACAAACCCGAAAGGTCATCTCTTCTTTGCTAATTAAAACAGGGGTGGGGAAAGCGGAAGAAAGAGGATGCTCCCTTGTTAAATATCATGTGAAGAATGGCAGCGTAAGCACGATAATGAGTGTGCGTGTCATGTCTCTTAAGGTTAGCCTGCCTTGGCAGGGAAGTGAAAGGCTGAGTCTGGGTTCAGTCCCCCCCCCCCCGCGCCCCGCGCGCACACACACACACACACACACACACACACACACACACACACACACACACACACACACACACACACACACACACACACACACACACACACACACACACACACACACACACACACACACACACACACACACACACACACACACACACACACACACACACACACACACACACACACACACACTTCCAACCCTTCTCCTTATAATTGGTGTCTAAGAGATGTCAGAAGCCGCTTTCTAAACTGCTTGAAAAATGGTTGAAATTACATTTTGTTTGGTAAAGTTTAGTGACATTTAATTATCTCTTGGGACTTCATATCAGTGCATTATTTTATTTATATATAAATTATAAATGTTACCTGTACCTTTTCTATATCAAGAATTTATGTTAAAGGCCAACATTTTCATCATATTTGATTGCCTGATTGCTTTAACATAAGAGAACAGAAGTAGAACTTCTTCATTTTTTAATTTGAATGGATTTAATCACTTATGAACCTTTATCAAAGCTAAGCAGATTAAGCTAATAGTCGTTACGGTTTTCAAATCGACTCTTTGGTTCTAATCTTCACAATGCTCTTTGCTCGTTAGCCATGGGGTAGAAGCAGGTGGGAGATACTTCTCAAGGGTTCAATATGCATGTATAGCAGCTGCCCCTCGACCACAATGTTGTGTTTTGCTGCTTACAAAATATGTTTTTCTCTGATGTCCCCATGGGGAATACGCAGTACGATATGAAGTATCATTAATTTACACATAAAGCTACTACACTACACTGTACACTTAAAACAGACACTAAGGAGACAGGCAGAGGGCTTTTTAATTGTGTATTGTAGTC
Source organism: Muraenolepis orangiensis (assembly GCA_027704905.1). Classification (NCBI taxonomy): domain Eukaryota; kingdom Metazoa; phylum Chordata; class Actinopteri; order Gadiformes; family Muraenolepididae; genus Muraenolepis; species Muraenolepis orangiensis. The sequence goes on from CM051001.1 coordinate 23,971,615, forward strand.
GAAGCTTTGCCGCAAGTGATTTCTTGAGTTAGTTTTTCTTTGGGTTACAGGTAAACACAACATCTTCGCAATGTTTTGTTTTCTGTGCAACCGTTGCGGAATAGTAATGATGATTGTCTAGACTACAACAAATCCACTATTCCCCGCGAGTCTGGCTGCCGTGGTAAACAAAAAGGAAACATGGCGATTCTGAGAGCTAAACCAAAAGCTGATAGTTCTATATCTGCCGTAATAAAACAGCAGAACGTCCTTTTCTTATCACCTCAATGATGCAGCTTGCATTACTACGGTATTACCACGTTTGGGGGCAAACGACAACAACCTGGGAGGGAGGAATGTTCTGGAAGGTGTGGACGGCTGTATTTTACTACATGCTGAGCACCGCTCTGTCACGTCCCATCACACCCCCCCCACCCCTACAGTACACAACAGAGCAGCGTAACTAGTGATGTGCCACTTTAAATACAATGGCATGGAAACTGCTGTACCAGCCCAAAGTGGGCCCCGTGTAGATATAGAAAAATGTGCTCCTCCAAATGCCATTTGTCACACAAACAGGACCCTGTTGTGACATGTTGTTGGTTTCTTTGCTTCATTTTTCAGAAGGCGAGTCAGAAGGCACAGCAATATGTTTGACGGCGCTTCAATTGACGTGCGGGGGGTGGGTAGTGGATGTTGACATGGTTCATTTAAGCAGCGTTCATAAATTTTTACGATAATGACGGGAAAACTTGCAGAAAATCGGTTGACTCGAGTTCTGAGAGGCGCAACTCTCCCAGGTATTTTGGATTCTCGAGTGAAAACAGTGTTTTAGAAAATGATTTGGCTGTCAGAAAATAATTGCCTGATGGGGAGAACTGTGCAATGTGTCCTCTAAATAGAAAGGCTGCCAGTGTTTCTGATTCAGTTACAGATAAACAACCATGCGCCGGGAAGTTTGTATGTTTTCTCCAGTAATTGATGACAACCCATACTCACACTGTGAATGAATGCAGCTCTCTGTTCTTTGGTTGACACATACCTGCTTATTTGTTATTTTTTTGTTTTCTACATCTCTCATGTTTAATTCTACAAATGGACTTTCTCTTTAGATTTTGGAAAACCCAAATCCCCGGATCCAGAAGTTGGACAATGGACAAAGCCAAACTTCGTATCTACACACAACACATCTGCATCTACACACAAACCAGTCAGTCACACAGGGTGCCTGTTTTGTTACAGAGATATTCGTCGGGACTCGGAGAGACGTCTTCCCACAGGCTACGGCTAAGTGTAGTTCATCAATGCTGGCCGAGTTTGTATCCACTGGGTTTCCGACAATGAGAAGACGATGCCATTGTTTTAGTCCGTTGTTTTTAATTATGAAAGTACAAGTACAATTGTCAAAGGCAAGGGCCTACGAGCTGCATATGCGGGACATGACGAAGAAACTGATCGTGAGACCGCTAATGGGAGAACATTGCCCATGTGCAAAAAATGTTAATCTAAAATGTGATTTATGAGACTAGGTTAACCCTAACATTTACCCTTATTTGAATACATTTAATTTCTAGCTTTTCCATATGATTCCACTGGCACAAATGTGATGTGAACCGTCACAAGAGTTGTTATGACAGTTGGGAACAACTTGAACCATAGGAATATTTGTATCGTTTATTTTTCAGATGATAAAATACAGAAGTATCCTTTCTTCCCCCAAAGCTTAACCTCGTAATAAACCTAACCTCAGGAAAGTTTGTAGATGTTTTTAAAAAACTGACTTGAGTTTATAACACTATTTTGAGAGCCAATGTAAAATAATTCTTATTATATTTAATATGCATTTCCTGGTTACCGAAATAAAATAACGAAAAAATACAATAGAAAAATTTCCTGGAAGGAGACGAAGAAGGAAAAAACGACTCATATTCTTAATTGATTCAAATTCCCTGATCTTTGTCTCATGGCTTTATAGAACAAAATAATGAAATTCCTTTTAATGAACAAACAGGGCCCGTTATTTCCCTGGATGTCTCATTGTCTGCCGCCAAGACCCCCATCTGTTGACTGAGCTTCTCCATCCGTGCCCAGGAAGAATAATAGGGCTTGATAACCCCATCTCCTTGGGCTATCTCGCATTTCCATCGCCAAATGTAGCTGTGTGCAATCCATTGACTTCATGTAATAACAAAGAAGGTAGATAAGGAATAGGTTTGTGTGTGTGTGTGTGTGTGTGTGTGTGTGTACAACTATTTGTTTTGCTTCTAAGAGCCGAAGAAATAATAAATAATAAATTGCGGTGTGTAAATATATTACGAAAAATCACCACGTCCACATACTACAAACTCAGAAGATGGGACATGGGGCTCCTTTAACCTTGGAGAAATATTGAATACAAAAACAGTACAAACTCAGAAAGAGGGTCATTATTTATGCTTGTTTGATCAAGAGTAGGAATATAATACGAGGCCGTTTTCCTTAACAATGCCACTTTTCCAAAACAGAAAGCATCTATTGGGGATGGACGCCTTCCTTTCAGCTGAAAATTGTGTGGTTTACAAACATCAACGGCGTCAGACAGGAGGCGATTGTGGGGCTCTGGACATATATCTGGACATATATATTTTCACATGGGAATGAGCTATGCTGTGTGAAAATGTATGTTACATGTATGTTACTATATTGACAAAAAATATGTGTGTGGTGTGGCGATGGGGGGGGGGGGGGGGTACTGGGTTTGATTCCCCATGTCTGCAGTCTACCTGTAGGCGTCCAAGATGCTTATTCCTGATACCTGCTACCATCTGAATTTATTTGAGGTAAATTTGAGTATGTGTCAAGCAGCAGCCAAACACAGAGGACACCGGATTTAAATGGTTAATGGACTGCATTTACATATTTATATTATATAGAACTTTATTCCAAAGCGCTTTACAATTATTGCCTGACATTCACCCATTCATACACACATTCATCCACTGACGGCGGAGTCAGCCATGCAAGCCGACCGCCAGCTGGTCAGGAGCAGTTAGGGGTTAGGGTGCCTTGCTCAGGGACTCCTCCACTCTTTGCTAGGAGGAGCCGGGGGATCAAACCAGCAACCTCCAGGTTGTTCGACGACCGCTGTACCTCCTGAGCTTCTGCCTCCCCCCCATGATATAAAAAAGACAATAATTGTACGATGAATGTACAATGTCTTACTTTGCTTGCCATTGATGTATTTTTGTACCGTTCTCTTTGGTTTAGCAGCTCTGAGAACACCAACAGACGTATAGACACAGCTTGATCTAATTATGAGGAGGCGCATTGGGACTGTCAGAGCTGCTCAGGAGCGAGATTAGTCTTGGCAGGCCCCAAAGTGCTTTTGTTACAGCCAACACAATGAAGGTCACTCCATGTGGACTCCTCTTTACTTCCTTAAGGACTACACGCTGAATCACGCATCGATTACACCATTAAAATTGATTTATTTTTCTTTCTCTTTCCTCTCAATATACACCGGTATACAGTACTTCCAGCTGGTTCCCCCCACCACATCCCACCCCCAACCCCCATTGGCGTGGGCTGCCCCAGGATCAGGGCTAATAATATTTTTGATCCAATCGCAAGGAAGCCATTATCGAACGCAATTTTGTTTCAGCGCGGCAGCAGAAAGAAATTGTAATTAGAGACATGGGGTTGACGTGGAAAGAAACGTGACACGTTTTTAAAATTAATTTCACTTCCTGGCACTGTGGTTTTTTGAAAGCACACAAAGTTCTGCCACAGTGGGAACAGCATACAATCTTACTGTATATAGCAACTTGCGCGCACACACACACACACAGTGTAGGTGAAACAGTTTGCATCTTTTTAAGGGTAAAATATCATTTGTTTGTTTCTCCATTAAAAGAAAACCTTGGCAAGGAGAAAAAGCGAGTGCATTTCTCGCACCGCATACTGTATCGGGTGAATAATTTATAAAGCTTTATTGATACAAATGAGTTGCGTTCAATGCTAACGAGCTTTAACATCACCATGGAAGCAGGAGTACCGCTTGGGCTGAAATGAGGACAGACCCAGAGACAGAAAGTGAGAGAGAGAGAGAGAGGGAGAGCGAGAGAGAGAGGCAGAGAGGCAGAGAGAGAGAGAGAGAGAGAGAGGTAAGCCGATCATCAGTGTGCACCATTGTAATGATAGAAAATCCCTCACACAGACAAACATTGCTTGGGAGTGAGGAGGTGCAAGTGCACAGGAATTTGTGCTTTTAAAGCACAAACGCACCTCTCCCCGTCCCGCTGTCCGTCCGTCTTCAGACACATGTTTTGTCTCCCAGACTATATACGAATAGGCACACAGAATATGCATGTGTGTGTAACACTTTCGATGCTAAATCTATACATTATTCAACGTACCACCAGAGGAGTGGAACAGCACAGTGTGTTTGCCAATAAACTGGAAGGAAGCGTTTAAAGTGACAGTTAATGGTGGGGGGGGGGGGGGGGGGGGGCCATAGATCAACTCTATAGTGTTGTAACTGTTTGACAACATAGAGCAAACGACAATACACACACACACACACACAACCCGCTCTACGCCACATAACAAAGTTGCCAGCGTAAGTCAAGACGTGACACTCTCCTCAATTCCGCGACAGCGGAGTGAAGAAAGCCGCAGTGATGGATGGCGGGGGGGAGCTCTAGCGGAGCCCACCTATCAGCCATACAAATTAACTACTGAGGTGAGGTGTGTGTGTGTACAATCCGTGGATCACAATGGTGAACAATATGCAAACTAGCTTTGTATCCACATAATCCCGATTGGTCCATCTGTCAAACAAGGGAGTGTGTGTGTGTGTGTGTGTGTGTGTGTGTGTGTGTGTGTGTGTGTGTGTGTGTGTGTGTGTGTGTGTGTGTGTGGAGTACATCCTACTCAATGCAATATGGGATGCGGTAGTGTGTGACAGCAAGTGATGAATTGTTTCCATCAGGACCATCTCTCTGTGTCACCTCTGATGATTGTTAGGGTTGAAACACACAACCCTTGGCATTTACCGTTAAAAACCGGGTGAGCGGTTTACGGTTTTACGGTGTTACTGCTTAAAATAGAAAGAGTGGTTAGGCATTTACGATTATAGATGCAAGACCATCACAGACCCATATACCTATACATATATATATATATATATATATATATATATATATATATATATATATATATATATATATATATATATATATATATATATATATATATATATATATATATATATATTCAACCTTTAAAGGGCCACTCAGAAGAAGTCAACACATTTTATCATTAAAAAAAAAACGCGTTAGATGAAAATAACTCTAAATTTACACCAAAAACAGATACTGTGGTGGCTATGTGTGTCATTAATTCGAAGCAGTGGGATCAAGTTCAATCTATACTAGCTCAGGAGGTAGAGCGCTCGCCTCACACGGTTGTTGGTTCGATCCCCGGCTCCTCCTACCTCTAACCTGTCGAGGTGCCCTGAGCAAGACACCCTAACCCTAACTGCTCCTGTGTGCTGGCTGTCTCCTTGCATGGCTGACTCCGCCGTCGGTGGTTGAATGTGTGTATGAACGGGTGAATGTGATGCTTGACTTGTAAAGCGCTTTGGATAAAAGCACTGTGTCAAAAAACCCTCCAGTACCATTGCATCCACACACACACACACACACACACACACGCGTCTCTCAGGGGGCGGGTCAGACACTTTGTATGAGGCCTATATGCTTGGTATGAGTACTTCCTCGTCCACTGTACACGCCGCCTTTCAAAACAGTGCAATGCGGTGTGTAGGCCTACTTTTGTTTACACTTTTAATTGGCCGTGTGGCCAAAGCGCTTGACAATGGCCTCGCGTTGAAACCCATTATGGGCTGGTTACACTGGGTGAGATTTATGTGCAACGTCGACTGCGACGCGGATCCCGATAATTGCATCAGGTAGGACGGCTCTCGAGTGTTCCCATTCCCAATGTTAACGACCCGGCGCGACCCATATCGTTTTACTAGACCGGAGCCCCCCGCCGTAGTTGGTCGCCCAATGGTACACTAATACGACCCCCTATTGGACTTTTCGTACAATATGCATTTGTCGCACTATCTCGGTCTATCTCCCCGTCTACCTGCAGTGAGCGGTTGTTCATGCAGATGGCAGACGTGATGGCGCAGGAAGGCTGGAGGGACGCCGGGTACGATTACGTCTGCATCGACGACTGCTGGCCGTCCCGGCAGCGCGACGCCTCTGGTCGGCTGCAGGCGGACCCGGGGAGGTTTCCGGGGGGGATCAAGAAGCTGGCCGACTATGTGAGCTGCCTGGTCGTTATTCGTGGTCAACTGCGGGTCTACCGCGTAAAAATAGGAGGTGTAGGCTACGTTGGTTGTATTTAAATGCACTAAGTGAAATGGGCTAAAGTACAGCAGGTTGCTTTTGCTTTTGCTTTTGGCTATAGGGCCGTTTATATAACCAGGGAGCGTGCCTGTCTGCCTGGAACTATAGATCGCCCCCAAAATCGACCTTCGGTAGGCCTACATATTGCACATTCTCCCTACGCAAACAGCTTCACAGTTTCATACATATGTAGACATGCACATATATATAATAAATCGAAAACAAGTCGATCAAGCGTCGCATGTCTTCCTGGTATACAAAGGCAACGATTTGTTTCTGTGTTACGGCGCCATCTACGGGTAACAGTGTATTACTACAACAACACAATCACAACGTCGTCTTACAAGTCAGTTATTCTTCCATACAAGTATTCAGTTGCTTTAGTACTTGTTTTCTATACAAAAGAAACGAAGTAGAAACCTACAACCTACAAAGTTGCTAGTGTGTAGCTCCCAGGTCCAGCAAAAATATACTACTCTTAAGTAAAGTCCAGTTAGACTTCGTACAGAAGACCTTAAAAGCATCACATAAGCTGTGTGCTGAGAGTCAAACAGGCACCACTAGGCTACCAAGTCAGTTATGGGTTTGTGGGGCGGCAGTGGGGCAGTGGGGCGGCAGTCTAGCTCAGGAGGTAGAGCGGTCGCCTCACAACCGGAAGGTTGCTGGTTCGATCCCCGGCTCCTCCTAGCAAAAACTGTCGAGGTGTCCTTGAGGAAGACCCTAACCCTAACTGCTCCCCGGGCGCTGTATCAATAGCTGCCCACTGCTCCTAATACTAGGATGGGTTAAATGCAGAGAACACATTTCACTGTATGTCTTCATGTATGTGACCAATAAAGAGGATTCAATCCTCACGATTTGTTGTTTGTTGTAGTATCACATTGTGACACATTTGTCTCTGCCTTTCTCTCTCTTTTGGAGAAGAGCCCAGATGCAACTATGTGCTGTCATTTCTTCAGAAAATGTGCACCTCGAGTGCAGCTTAAAATAATAAATAAAATATCTCATTTAGGTCCACTCCAAAGGCCTGAAGCTCGGTATTTACAGCGATGTTGGGGCGAATACGTGTGCGGGCTATCCTGGAAGCCTGGGTCACTACGAGACGGACGCTCAGACCTTCGCAGACTGGGGTGTGGATCTGCTCAAATTCGATGGCTGCAACATGAAGAGGACTCTCATCCCAGAAGGTCAGCTTTAACGGGTCCAGAAATGCAGATTATTGGTCTTGTGAGGGCTACACACAATCAAACACTGAAAAAAGCTTTTTTTAAATGACAAAACATACTTTCTAACCACATGTAGTCGGTTTAAGTTTTACTCACAAATTTACCAAATAAAAAAACTGCTTTTGATAAAAGTATCTGATCGGACCAGGTTAACAGCACCACTCCTTTGGAAATATGTTTCAAACTTCATTGTAAACAAGGACACTTGCCGATGTTTATGTACACACTGAAAACAACCGCTTTTGATTGGCTGCTCAAGGTTACAGGAACATGTCGAAAGCCCTGAACGCCACGGGAAGCAGCATTGTTTACTCCTGCGAGTGGCCATTATACGAGTGGGCTTTCCACAAGGTGAGACAGACATAATTATCGAGTCTCTGCTCCATTCAGGCCAGAGCTCATACCCCATTGCATACGTCCGTAGTGAGTGAGTGTGTGTGTGTACACGACTCGCTATAATCAGAGTGACTCCATGCTTTCCCTAGCCCAACTACACGGCTATCAGTGAGACGTGTAACCAGTGGCGTAACTACGCTGACGTCTACGACTCGTGGAGCAGCGTCAAGTCCATCGCTGAGTGGACGGCCTTGCACCAGGACATCGTCGTTCCTTCGGCTGGCCCGGGGGGGTGGAATGACCCTGATATGGTACTGTTCTCTCTGCCCCCCCCCCCCTTTTCCAGATGTAATTCTAATGTGGTTTAACATGTGTTTATAGCACCCATCTGAAATTATTAAAATAAATATTAATTTGCCATTTTAACGACACCCACAAATATAGCTTAATGTACACCATAGGAGCGGCAGTAGCTCATTCTGTTGGGACTTGGCTTGGGCCGAGTGACCAGAAGGTCACCGGTTCAAGTCTCCAAAACACCTGTCCACTGCCGAGGTGCCCTTGAGCAAGGCACCAGACTCCTACACTGCTCCCGGGTGCTGTACATGAAATAGCTGCCCACTGCTCCCAATAGAAGGATGGGTTAAATGCAGAGAAACAAATGTCACTGTGTGTAGTGTACATGTATGTGACCAATAAAGAGGATTCAATCCTCCAGATTTAGATTCAAGATCCGATTACGCCTTTCCCCATCCTGCAGCTAGTGATTGGAAACTTTGGTCTGAGTCATGACCAGCAGGAGACACAGATGGCGCTGTGGGCCCTGATGGCCGCTCCTCTAATCATGTCCAACGACCTGAGGAGCATGTGTCCGCGCTCCAAGGCCCTGCTGCAGAACAGACGCATCATCGCCATCAACCAAGACCCCTTGGGCAGGCAGGGATACCGCACCGCCACAGTAGGTCTCTCTGGGTCAAATAGGAGGGCCCTAAAACATTACTGAATGTTATTGTAGCGGAGCATATCGATAATGTGTGCTCAAACACATTTGAAATGGTGTATACTCTTTAGTAAGTGACTGAACTAAGTATAAATGTTAATTTAACTGTTTTTACCTCAACAGTTGGGTTCGTTCGAGGTCTGGGAGAGGCCCCTTTCGAACAACATCATGGCTATAGCCGTGCGGAACAAGGAAGAGATAGGAGGTCCGCAGAAGCTGCCCATCACTAAAGTGCCTGGGTGGAAGATGTGCGACTTCCTGTGCAATGTCACACAGATCCTGCCTAAATTCAATGAGCTGGGCATCCAAAGGCAGCACACTACTCTGGCAGTTGCTGTGAATCCATCAGGCGTAGTACTGTTGACCATTCAGCCCATATTAGACTAGGCAGGTCTTACTGGCACTTTTTTCCATTGCTCACTCACTATGAACTTTCCAAGATTGAAGACGGACAATAAAGTGTTGACATTTTACATGAAAAACCTCTTCAAGTGTGAGTTTGTGATAACTGAGCCAACTCCTATCTGAACAGCATTTGCTTTTCTACATTATATAGTGTGGGAAGGTCAGGCTGGGTAGCCACTTTCTTTGGATTTAGAAATGATTTCTAGTTACTAGAAATGACCAGTGACTGACTTAAGCCATGTTTAAATACAGTAGCCTAGCATGATATTTAATGTCATCCAACTACACCATCTACCCCCACATACTGCTAAGAGATTAAATTGATGGCACCAAACACCAACAAGTTGTATACATTGTTACTTCCCTCCCCCTCCATGGGTCCTGTCCAATCAGCCTCCAGCAATCACCCTTAATCATCACCTGTATCCTATAAAAACATGCTTATATAATTGTAGCATTTGGCCCAGACATTTATGTTGGAAAGTCCCGTTTTTGGTTTGTTTACCATTTCTATTGATTCCCTGGGAGAAGGGCTATGTAAGACACCCACGGGTTTACATACTGCATGTAACTCAATGTATATATACACACTAGGTAAGAAGTGAACGTGTGAACTGGTGTCACCCCGTTTTCTATGTAGCAGTTCAGGTTCCTGGATAGTTTAGATTCAATAGGGTTATAGTTTGGTAGATTACAGGTTGTAGGGAAGTTCAGGGGTTTTCTTTTGTGTAAGGCACTGTTCACTCTGTCCTTCTCCCTCTTTTGTTAGCAATTGTTGTAAACTGCATTATTTTACGTGTGTGCCACGCAATAAACCCTTGTCCACCAACCTTGTAATCCGATGATGTAACAGTGTATGTATAGGCAGGCTGTTGTGTCCTACCGCTTTATACCATCCGCTAGTGGAGGCACGTAACCTGCATCAGGAGTTTCAGCTTTTCCAGTTGACCGCAATGCATGCTGGTGGCAGGTCTAGAAAAGCTAGCACCAACTCAGCTTTATCCAGAATATGTTAGTCTAGGACCTCTGAAGTCCTTGCTTATGACAGACTAGAGGCTTTGAGAGTTTCGTCACAAGCAACTAAATTAATGAAACCCATCTTGGACAGTGGTTTGTTTTTTATATTTAAGACTTCAAAATAACTTCCCAGCAACATAAGTGCAATAAGCACTGATTATTTCAGTTTTAACAGATCCATGACTAACAGCTGCTGGAGTTGGTGCTCACTTTATGGCCCACCGGCCCAACATGCATTGAGGTCCAACCGTAACCCCTGATGCATGTATAGTAACACATTACACAAAGCATTGTTTGGGAGCCTAAAGAGCCGGCTCTTATTCGGTGAGCAGAGCCAGGAGATGCTTCCAAAATGGCCATTACCCATCTGGAAATATGATAGTTTACAGATTACGTGAGAGCTCCTGCCATTTAAATTGTGAGGATCAAATTGAAATGTGTATACACCATACACTACTTGAGAACAGAGCGAAGGGAAGAAAGACACAGAAAAGTGATCATTAGTTTCAAAATTTATTAACAGTGACGACCTCCAGAACACATAGCCACAGCCTAGAACTGGATGACCTGGCCCTGTAAAAGAAACCATAAAAAGGTTAAAAGGTGCAAGAAGACATTAAATGACAACGCTCCCTTAGACACCCCATCTAAAAGAACAGCAAGACCAACATTTAATCTAAATAGTTATACAAACAAGACACCAATTTGACTCAATCAGGACAGTGACACAATGTTAAACTAAAGGAAACTAAGGTGCCTGGAAGCCAATATTTAGTTATGGCAAATTAGATTCCATATCCCAACAATGCAACACAACAAGCCCCTGTAGTGGCAACTTAACCAAGCCAATGATAGGTCCAACTAATTGATGAGTCATCTGAAATTCACTAGGCAAAAACATGGCTGCTTTTGGTCATGTGTGATTAAATTATGGCCACAGCTACAACTGCATAGTAGTCCCAACACTAGTCACAATTGTTCTAATCTGTCGAGTTACCCTGTCGAGGATAATTTAAGTTGGTTTAAGTTTAAGTTGTTCCCTAACGACTACTTTGCCAGTATTCACTGGCAGTTGGAAGTTTTAGCTGAACACTTACAGGACAGTGCCACTCCTAAGAAACTCATAGCTTTTATCTACAGTTTGTGCATTTAATAGGCTTGAATAATGAAGCCGTGCTTATAGTATACTAAGGACAAAGACTACACATGAGCCCAAATTTAGTCTTTAAATGCTCAACACTGTTTAGCCCAGGCAACTTCTGCCACACATACAGAATATAAGGCCGTGTTTTGACGAGGCTTACCTTTCTCTTCTTGTCACCACCCAACTCAAAGTGCTTGCATCTCTTGATGGCCAGCATGCGCTTTGATCGGCAGTTGGGCTCTACACACTCCAGCCTCAGCACAATCTTCTTCGTGGTCTTAGCCTGTTGTCAGAGAGATACACACAAGTATGAAAGTCACATCACCAACTGGACAACTGCTTACCATCAAGAGGTTAAGTCACTGGAGTGGACGTTACCTTCTTTCTGAAGATGGGCTTGGTCTGGCCACCATAGCCGGACTGCTTTCTGTCGTATCTCCGCTTACCTGCAAGAGATTAGAGACGTTAGATTGTCAAACACTAATTACACAACTTAAAATAAAGGCAGAGGTTCAGTTTGCGTGTGCATTTTCAATGGAAACTGCGAATATGGGCATTTACAGTTTTGGCAGGAATGAAAGTAGTTTACAGTTTGACTGGACATTGCTGACTTATTTCACTTAAGTTGATCATTTCTCTATGTTTCCCCATTAACTACAGAACCAGCCAGGCTAATTAATCCGTCCATGTGGATGTGACCATGAATGTTTCAGACACGATTCTGTGTAAAACATACCCTGTGCGTAGAGGGAATCCTTTCCCTTCTTGTACTGGGTGACTTTATGGGGCGAGTGCTTCTTGCACTTCTTGCAGTACGTCCTCCGAGTCTTCGGGACGTTCACCTACAAACACACAAGTCAACATGAGCAGAAGGCCACTAAACTCCAAACGTGACACATGATCTATAGAAACGTTAGAACGTTTAAGACAACTGCGAGTTGGTGCGCGGTGTCGAGATTCTGCACCCGAAATGGTATTATTTAGCATTAAAAACCGTCAGTTAGCTCCAGCTAAGGATAGCACCTGGTATTCGCAAACAGCCAGGGACAACACGAGTGTGTAGGACCTTCCAAACCGTTAAAAATGGCTTGATTCAAGCGGTGTGGTAACTGCGATACGCCCCATCGAGGGCAACATGGTTACACAAAAGGAACATTAAATGGGACTTCAGAAGACCAGTATGGTTAAGGCCCAACACGGTAGTCAACGGACAGAGCCACAATACACCTAATAAATGAACAAATCGAAAAAATGATGTCCCCAATGTATGCACTAACGAAGGGAATACACATGTGTATGAACAGCAAAAAGGCAAATGTGAATTTAACAATAGGATTGTAGTAGATTGGGAAAAGTAATCGCGAGGAAATATTCCATACCATGGCTGCGACCCGATGCGGAGGAAAGAGAGAGACTTCAGCAGGAAGCAGTCCTATATTTGAGCGGCCGGCGGTCCAATCCGAGGTGCGTATTTTCTAACGTACGCCACCCAGTGGTTAAATAATGGCATTGCAGTATGTCTCGAAAAAACAGACGGTATCAATCACCGGCCCCTCCTCTAGTGCTAAAGTCACTATTTTAAAATGTTTTAAATGTATTCAAACAAAACATAGAAGTTTTTTAGAAATGAATGTTTAACATATAATCACATAACTAAATGAATCACTAACTAACAATTTAATGAATGGATGTACACACTTCCGAGAAAGGTCTAACACTCAAACAGTTGGATGACCAAAACACCACAGTCAGTAAATATAAAGAACACAGTTAGTTAATGTTGAGCCACTTTCCACTTATCACAGAAAGAAACAGGCCAGAGAGTATATGAAAATGAGCAGGAAGAAAAAGGGGAAGCAAGTAGAGTCAATTCCTCTCAATGGGTGGGGTTTAGTTGCTGTACAACATACTAACTCACGTTACATGGACGAAAGGCTACTTAGGCAGAGGTACCCACCATTACATCCTTTCTGTTCATTTATTCGACATATGGTTGTCATTCAGGTAAGAGACGCGACTTTTGAATAGCCAGTATCCGCATTTACTTACTAATCCAAATTAACGCAATTGTGTTAAAGGTGGACACCATTTTTCATCACTGATCAAACATAAATCATTCATTGATTATGTTCATCCATTATCTTCATGGTTTTGTAACTAAATTGTAAATTCTGATTGGGTAATCTGTGTGTATTTAGGACCAATAGGGCCACTGTTTCATTGTGAATAACCTACTAAGGTCGACTGGGATTTCCCCACCCTTATAACATTTACATTTACATTTACATTTAGGGCATTTGGCAGACACTTTTATCCAAAGCGACTTACAAGGTGTACATTAGAATCCAATATTTACCACATGCTATTACTACTACTTGAACGCATTTCAGTTATGTTGTTTCTCTGGACTTTTGTTACATTGTTATAGTATGCACTATGCAAGGTTGTATACCATGAAACATGTGTCTACCTACTGCTTTTGAACTGAGTGGCGTTACAAACAAAAAACATAATTTTCATAAAAAGGAAATGGAGATTATGCCACCTATTCTCCTTGTTCACCTGTTAGGCCCACGGAGGCCGACCTTTTGAATATGAATTTTGCCATTTCAATATGTGCTTATAATGATTGAAATGTTCCGTTGACTGACTGTTCTGGTGGTGGCATATCATATCAAATACCTCTAGACAGTGAATGAATGAGATATTTGGATGAAGACAGAGTAGTCATTCTAATTTGCTGTAAGTGAACACTGATCTGCCAGGAAATGTCCAACAGAAACTTCTTTAGACGTTCATGTTGAACCCAAACGTTCAGCTCAAGGCTGGCCTTCTCGACTGTTGGGAATTCAGTTGAACTGTATGGGTGGTTTTCCACAAGGTGTAGTTCACTTCCCGCCCTTGCTCATACCTTGTTAACTGACACGGTAGGAAGCTTGGATGATTAGTGATATTGAGCTGGTGATAAAGTGTGAAAATATATCAATTCCAAATATAACATCTTTCCTATGCGAGGCACTGTTCTCTGTGGCAATGTTGACGACAATGTTGCCCCCCGCCCCCCAAATTCCATATGGGGCTAAATTGCATTGATTGAAACTGTACCAATTATAACAATTATACAATATAACGATACGACCACAGTAAGAAGGCCAAGCTCAAGTTAGATCACCTAATGCGGTACAAAACAGGTCGGGCTGTGCCACAGTTTCTTCTCTCTTCTCTTCTCTTACAGTGTAACTGTGATGCAACTTCCCCTTTAAATATGTCTGTCAGCCACACTGAGTCACAAGCATCAGAATAATAGCGACAACAACAACAAAACAAGCCCTTCTGCTCAGCAAGATAACAGAGAGTATGGAAATGGTGTCAGCTACAGATAGGTCGACGCAGTTCCTCTACCCAGTCCAGATCAACAGAGAGATTGATGACAGAGAACAGAATGACAGGGTTCTCACAAATGTGTATCGGGAGTGTTTACCGCACTATGTAAGTAACTATAGTGCCGTAGTAAGTTGGCGGAAACTAAATAAACGAATATCATGAATGGTAGTTCCCTACAAAAGTAAAGTGCTGGCAGTTGAAGGGAGGTGGCGTCACCGTTCAGAGGATAGCAGGAAGTGCTTACATGCTGAAAATAGGCCACACTGAACAACATTCAAATTTGCATATAGTCATTTTCCGCATTTCATTTCAAAGCGAGTGATACCGAGAACATTGATACAGAGTACAGAGTAGCTAGGACTCAGAACGAGGTTAGTGCATTCGTCGTTTTTTCGGTTTATCTTCTATGGTCATCTAGTGTAGATAGTGCACCACAAATGCAACATAAGCACAGATACGACACATTACATTCTGCAACATGGAGTCCACATTTACTCGCTTTTCCTTTTTCTTACTTTTGCAATTGTGTTTCTTCACGTGTCCAACCTGCTCTGTTCTATTCCATTTGACTCTACATTTGGGACCACAATATTGGACAACTCCAACCTAATCTATCAATGTAATATCTTGTATGCGAGTTTGCATAAGTAAATATATACCAGAAGGGCTTCTATGCAAGCACGCTATGTATTCATGTATTTATATTTCAGATTGTGGATAATACTGATATTGCCTGCAGCTATTATTCTTCGGTATTGGTTCACTGGGCTCCAATCACTAACTTGTTGGTTTTGTACATGGGATGGATCCAGGTAACACACAGACCGCTCTGCTATTCCCATCCCTAAATGATTAACTCATTCACGAGTTAATCATCCGTTTCACTCTTCCCTGGCATCACTGGAAGCTTTGTGCTGATGCAACGTACACCTAAAGCTTCACAAGGGCGCCATTTTAATGCACAACTGGACGTGCCATCATGGATGTCAGTGTTTAGATGGATGAATCAGAGGTCCTTTGCCTTAAAATCTGCATGTACAACTATGACTACACTAGACTAAATGGACTGCCTTTATCCAAAGCGCTTTTCAAATCAGGCCTCACATTCACCCATTACACACCTCAACATTTTTAGCTAGGAGAAGCCTGGGGATCGAACCAGCAGAGGTTTGTTAGGCGACCGCTCTACCTCCTGAGCCCCTGAGCTACTGCTGCCCTAGACTAGCCATGTGTGCTGGAAAGGGGTTTGCTCGGTGCAGAGAAGCTTAAGCAGCACTGTGGTGTGTTGGACAAAGGTGATGGAGGTGGAGGTGATACAATTGTTTAGGTGTGAGTGGGTGGCTATGTAGTGCTGAAACAAACAGCCATCAGGAAGTTCTGCACAGC
>CM051001.1:23992889-24410389 GCA_027704905.1 Muraenolepis orangiensis
GTATGTTTACCTGAACTTATTGTACTTCTACCTGAGCACTGGCTCAGTTCTTGGAGACTTGTTAGGATTGAAATGCACTTTTGACTTCTGGTGACGAGTTGTTCTCTTACCTGCCTTTGTTGAAACACATTATTGTAAGTCGCTTTGGACAAAAGCGTCTGCTAAATGACTGTAATGTAATGTAAGTGCATGTTTTGGGCAGTAGCTCATAGCAAATTACTTACTAACACATCTATCTGAATCAACATGGTCATAGTTCATTTCGAAATTACACTTCAGTAGCCTACTATTTTCAATGAGTACTCGCTCAGCTGTGGAGCTACCACTAGAGGGCGTCGATTTTACTTTCCCTCCTTATAGTTAGGGTTCAATGTCACCTTTTACTCACCCGCCCACTCACTCATATGTTGCTGTATGACAACAACACAGGAAGCTATGTCATGAGAACCTGGTGCAGCTGTACGGTGTGTGCACCAAACAGAGGCCCATTTACATCGTGACTGAGTTCCTCTCGAATGGCTGCCTGCTCACCTACCTCAAGGAGGGGCTGACGCAGCATCCCACCAACCTCCAGCTGCTGGAGATGTGCAAGGACGTGGCCGAGGGAATGGCTTATCTGGAGTCCAGTCAGTACCTCCACCGAGACCTGGTGAGATCACCATCCACCCATCATCACTTACATACATACATACATACATACATACATACATACATACATCACACACACACACACACACACACACACACACACACACACACACACACACACACACACACACACACACACACACACACACACACACACACACACCACACACACACACACTCAGATAGGAGATACCCAACATACCACTGCGTTACTTAGGATGTCAATGCAGGTATTGGCACTTTAGTAGGTCTCTGATGATGATAAAGGTTTGCTGATATAATTACCATTGGTAGTTTCAATGTGTGTGTGTGTGTGTGTGTGTGTGTGTGTGTGTGTGTGTGTGTGTGTGTGTGTGTGTGTGTGTGCGTGCGTGCGTGCGTGCGTGCGTGCGTGCGTGCGTGCGTGCGTGCGTGCGTGCGTGCGTGCGTGCGTGCGTGCGTGCGTGCGTGCGTGCGTACGTGCGTGTGTGTGTGTCTGTCTGTCTGTCTGTTTTAAGGCTGCGAGGAATTGTTTGGTTGATTCCAATGGCACGGTCAAGGTTACAGACTTTGGATTGTCAAGGTACAGACATTTATATTTGTATTTATATTAAGTATGACATTTGAGTACATACTGTATATGTGTTTGTTATTATTTATTATCATTATAATTTATTTATTTTAAATATCACCACTATCTTTGCCAATGCCTACCTCTTTTTACAGAATGAAAGAATGGTATATTTGACTCCCTTTTACTCAGTCATAAATGTGAGGGTTGATGTATGTGTGTTTTAGTGTTTGAAAACGCCACACATAAATCATATATTAAAGAAAGTATAATATTTGAGGCTAACTCGTAGGCCTCCAAACCTAGAATACCTTTAGGATACAAGGCTGCATAGTTAGCTGTGTACCATGTCCTCTCTCTCTAACCCTGTGGCGTCAGGTACGTCCTGGATGATGAGTACACCAGTTCAGAGGGCTCCAAGTTCCCGGTCCGCTGGTCCCCCCCTGAGGTTCTCCTCTACCGTAAATTCAGCAGCAAGTCTGACATCTGGGCTTATGGTAAATCGTATAATATATGTAACATTCAACTTCACGCGTCTGAGTTCAATCATTCATGAGATGACACTCTGTTTGTCTTTGTAATCAGGGATACTCATGTGGGAGATCTACACGCTGGGCAGACTTCCCTACGATCGCTTAAGTAACCAAGAGATCGTGGAGCAGGTGTCCAGAGGCATGCGCCTCTATCGCCCCCAGCTGGCCAACGACAAAGTCTACAGCATCATGACCAGCTGCTGGACAGAGGTGAGTGACGTCACGTGACCACTGGCGTCACGTGACCATTTATTATATAACTAAATGTAATACTTTAGTTATAAGACGACACGTAAGTGCTAATGTTAATTCTTCATATCTTGTGGGGTTGTTTTTTTTTTTTTTGCAGAAGGCGGACGAGAGACCCATCTTCCAAGAGTTGGCACTTAATGTTCAAGATCTGCTTTACGAATTCCAGTAGGGATTAGAGCTGGAAACAGACACACAGACACAGACACACACACACACAGACACACACACACACACACACACACACACACACACAGACACACACAGACACACACAGACACACAGAGACACACACACACACACACACACACACACACACACACACACACACACACACACACCGCACACGGAGGTGTGGATGTTAATATTGATTGATAAGTTAATATTGATGGAGTATGTTAGGTTTCCAGGATGTAATAAAAGATACAGTCTAGAAGCATGGTTATAGGTTACGCTTAAACTCATTGATTGAACAGCCATTTTTAGACACTTAAGTACTTTAGTACTAGTCATTCTATTGTTTGTGTTTTAATAGTCATAATAATAAAGGCCTATATTATATCTTCTGGCCTTCTTCAATTGACTGGTTTAGAATGATCTATTGTTATCATTCGAATGTTTGCCTGAGAGATTTGAATTACAATAAAATGTGATTTATTGTGATTTATTTAGTGTGTTTATAACAATACATTTGTATTGTTGTGGAAACAATCCGATTGTATATTGTCCTTGTTAGGTCCGTGGTAAGATGGCATTTAGTTGCAGTGGCGGCTGGCCCATAGGGGGCGATGGGGCGCCGCCCCCCCTAAACCACACGCACAAACAAAATAAAAAATAAGAAATAAAAAAAATATATAAATTGTCAATATGTGTGTGTTTAAAATATGGAATGCACCCAGAAATATGTGTAAAATATGATTTTAATACATATGCTTTTCCTATTACACATATGCCTAGTACACTGCAGCCTTAAGGGCGCATTTGTATGACGATGCTGCTGGGGCGCTTTTCAAATCGCCCCACGGAGGCGGGTCTCTGTAGCAGTTTAGCCAATTGCTGATTCAAGATATAAACGAGTGACATAAAATGTAGCCAATCAGCGTCCTCAAAACGTCTTCCCGTGGGGCGCTTTTCAACTCGCCCCACGGAAGACGTCATTTGTGTGCGTCACAGTGTACTACTAGGAAAAGCATATTATGCTCTGTCTCTGCGGGCACACACACACACGCACATAGACGCACACACACACACACACACACACACAGACGCACACGCACACGCACGCACAAACACATACGCAAAAACACACACACACACACACACACACACACACACACACACACACACACACACACACACACACACACACACACACACACACACACACACACACACACACACACACGAACACACACACACCAGTGGCGGCTCGTCCATAGGGGGCGCTCGGGCGCTGCCCCACCTGGTTGAGAAAGGAAAAAAAAGAAATTGTGTTTTTAGATTTTAGATTTTTTGACCCCTAAAAATAAACTAAACATGTTTAAAATGAATAATAATGACTCATTTTAAGTATGTTTGTGTTTAAAATGCACAATAACGTTAATATAGCAAATATAAATCATTTTTTTGTGCGTGCTATTCTCCCCCCTCGTTTGTGATTGACGTCACTCTCATAGAAATCTAGTACCTACCTCCAAACCTGGGCGCAAGACCGGTGCGCCCACTAACTCCGTCACTGCGCGCAAGCGGCCAATGAAAATGGATCAAGCAAATAAATGTAGCCTATCAAGGGTCCTAAATACGATATGTGGGGGCGCAGATTCTTGCGCCCAAACAAAGAAACCAGTCACGCACTCAGTGCGCCACTCGTCACTCGTCACCCAGTCGTCAAACAGAATAGACTTCCGTTTCGAGGAGTATTTTCTTTTTCGATTTCTAGCTAGCTACCATGGATAATAATAACAATACAGAGTAGAATGAGTAACAGTGAGGTTTATATTTATATTATGTATAGTTTTTATTTTGTATTTCTTTAATTCGCCCTCTCGGTCGTTTACATGGAGAAATGGCGCCACCGTCTGGGAAAATGCGGTATTGCACAGCAGATATGATGAAAAAATTGCGAATTTTTTATCCCCCCCCCTACTTCGGGTGTCACCGGCCGCCACTGACACACACACACACACACACACACACACACACACACACACACACACACACACACACACACACACACACACACACACACACACACACACTTACAAATATATGTCAGTGTTTTTTGTCAGTGTGTGCCGATATATATATATTTTTGTTGAGTGATTGATAAATCGAGTGATTTAAACAAGCATGTATATATATATATGGATGTCGCGATCGTGAAGTCCAACGGGGGGTGGGGGGGGGGGGTCGCGATCGTGAAGCTATATAGCTGGTAAAATGGTATAGCCCCCCCTGGTGAAAAATGCACCAGCCGCCAGTGAACCTACTGTTCAGGTGGGGAACCAGTTTGTTCAGCAGTGTTTTAGTCTCTTTTGACTCAATCCTTTAGGGGTTGAGAAGAGAGAGAATAATAAGGGGGTTACCAGCAGGCCCAAATGTGGATTTGAATACAACATTAAAACTGTTTGAGGAAATGAAGGCGTACTATCTGCCATTTTTAAACACGAAAAGCTACTTAATTAATATAAAATGCCTGCATCCACAAACGCGCGTGTGAGCATTGTTGCACGCAAAAAAAATCAGCGAAAAATAAAACGGACCGGCGCGGCCGTGAAACAAAGAAATAAAAACCGACCCAGCGACGACTACCAATAGAGAGACGGGAAGACACAGGGCCGCGCCGTGATTGGCGCATTCACGTTGCTGCTTCCTGGACACTGTCTCCAGTCGCTACACGTGAAGGTCAGGAACCGAGACACTTTGAGGCAGTATTGTACCATTAAAGAAGGGGTTTCGTGTTGAGAACATGGAGGCACAAGGAGCCACGGCCGACCCTCAGCTTCAGCAGTTCATCGAAGTTGAATCTCAAAAACAACGATTTCAGCAGTTAGTTCACCAGATGACTGAAGTGTGCTGGGTAAGATCCTTGCTATGCTAGCTTACAAGCAGTTGATAATCGTCATTTTCCATTACTTAATGAATGACCCGCAATCAATGAGTACATGCGTTTAGTTGTCATAACGTAACGGCTCATAACAGTGTATAGTAGCGAGCTGTGCGGGTCGGTATTGCTTTCCATCTTTTAAGTTAAATATTTCATGCTGCAGCTTACAACGCACCTCATCATTACAGCAGTTTGTATTATTGTGCTGTTTTTCCTCCAACCTCTTGGCTATTGTACTCCTGCTGTTGCCTGACTAACCGTACCTCCCCCCCCCACCCCCCTAGGACAAATGCATGGATAAACCCGGTCCAAAACTGGACTCCAGGACGGAAAGCTGCTTCGTTAACTGTGTGGAACGATTCATAGACACCAGCCAATTTATCCTGAACCGGCTCGAACAAACGCAGAGGAGTAGAGGCTCATTCTCAGAATCCATGTCGGACTAATTTCTGTCCCAGGAAAGGACAGACATGCGTACAACTTTGCCTCTTGGTCCCTTCGCACCTCAGCAACCTCAGAGCCGTCCCAGCATCTAAAGCGTGTCACGTTTGATACAAGTGCCTCAAGCAAACACACGTATCTGGTCATCCATAGTTGTTCACATTCCCAAGGTTGATTCTCCTCCTCCCCCCCCCCCCTGTTGTCAGTGGACGTCTCTAATGTTGCTATTTGCTAGCCAACGTTTCATGTTGTTCTTGACAGCCGTTTTAAACCGGATTAGACACCACAGCTACACAGCACTCTTGGCATGATGTGAACCTGCATTGGATCAGCATGTGGCTCCAGCTAATTGTGGAAGCCTATATGACAAAGACAAGATGGACACATCATGAAATAGTCCACATTACTGCTGTTTTGTTCCAAATGAGCAAGAGTTATGTTTTTATTGATAACATGATATATTAACGTAAATGTACATATGCAATAAAGAATACGTATGTCAATTTAAACACCCGTCTGTTTAAGGCACATCACGTCAGAGTATAGCAAGGGTGTTATTTAATTGACTGATGAAATATATACACACATTCAAAGGGTGTTTTGTACTTAAGAGAGAACAGTCTTCATTTAAAGCTAGTATGGCAGGGTAATTCAGTATCTTGACAAGGAATAGCAGCAAGGGATAATGGAGTCATCGGTACAATTCAAAGTAAACTTAAGAAATACTGCAAGTAACGCATGCTTTCCCAGTAACAATTGGCACATTGGTGAATTGGAATGTTAACTTAAAGTAAGTTGCGATTGTATGATTACACATTCAGAATTCACTCAAATCGATAATGTCTTTGATAATGTCTTAAATAGGGAATAAAAATTCAGATAGATAAACATTTAGATAGTTAACAATTTAGTCCATCAGTCATGTATGCTCAAAGCAAGCAGCTGCACGTGGTTCAGTGCATCTATGCATGAAGCGGATTGAGCAGAATGTCAACGCGACAGACAAGATTGACGGGGAGGAGGGGGGGGTCGATTGACTAGACCGTCATATGGCTATCATTCCTCCTCATGGAGCTCTCGGGTGTAAACGTCCCTGTGGCCACCTTCTTGTCCAACTTGCCGTCGTGGGCGGGAACGGCCATGTACGGATGTTGCCGCCAGGGCGTGCCCTGCAGGCCGCTCCTCAGGAACAGCGGGATGGACTCCCACGTGAAGGTGATGTCCTTGAAGGCGTGCAGCAGGAAGATACCCATGATGATGGTGAGGAACCCGCTGATAGTGCCCACCACGCCGTCCGCGGTCATCCTCAGCCACTCCTTGAAGAGGATGGCCGAACACACCATGACGGAGGTGGTGAAGAACACGTAGTAGATGGGCGTGACGATGGACGTGTTGAAGATGTCCAGCGCTTTGTTCAGGTAGCTGAGCTGGATGCTCACGCAGATCACCAGGCAGACGATCAAGCTCCAGAAGAGGGGCTCCCTCAGCACCGCCGTCCCGGCGAACAGCTCCTTGATGCCGATGCCCAGACCCTTCACGCAGGACACGGAGAGCGAGCCGATCACAGAGCAGATCAGGATGTAGACCAGGACGTTCTTCTGGCCGTACTTGGGCGCCACGGCAAACATGAGGACCAGGCTGATCAGTACGACCGCCGAGGCAAAAACAAGGAAGCCTAACGAGGAGTATAAAAACAATAATTATTCCAAAAAGCTCCAGTGCATTCATGTTATCTATGCTTTAATCCTCAGGAACTGTTGTTTGACAATCTAGGCAAAAGGTGTTTATTTTACTCAACAAAAAAAACCTATGCCTTGCCTATATAGGCCCAATTCCAATGTGTGTCAAGTCTATTATTGTGCTGTGTCCATACCAGGGTCTTTAAGCTTCTCAGCCATGCTGTTGAGTGAGGCCACCTCCTCCTCTTGTGGTGCATGGAAGACCATCACCGTGGAGCCAAAGATGCACAGCAGGCAGCCTACTTTTCCGTGCATGTTTAACCTCTCGTTCAGGAAATAGGTGGACAGCACCGCACTATTGAGAGAACCAAACACAAGAGTACAACCATTTGTTTGTAGCGACAATGCATCCCTCTTTAAATGTCACATGAATGTACACAGAATATATCGGCCTGCAGTGTGGAAGCACTGTCCATTTTGGTACATTTGGTACAATGTATTAGATTAGCTTCTAATGTATTGTCATTGCACAGCACAAGTACAGTACAGAGAAAATAATTTGGCATCTAACCAGAGTGCAAATGTTACAGTATAGTGCATGGTAATATATAATGTTAAATAAGATGAAAAATAGTCGTATGAGATATGTGCAGAATTATAGGTATATATATCTACACACAGGTAAGTATATAAATATCAACAAATGTCAAGTAGTGAGCAGGGGTATGCAGTTGTATCAACAAGATAAATATATAGAAATGTATACAGTCGGTCATGAGCAGGACTATGCAGTTATATCAACAGTTGAAGATTAATATATATGTAAGTACAGTAAAACGGCTGTCATCGTGGTACAGAGTTCAGAGAGATGACAGCTGAGGGGAAGAAGCTGTTCCCTAAGCCTGCTCGACTTGGAACAAAGGTTCCTGCAGCGCCTCCCGGAGGAGAAGAGGGCAAACAGTCCATGGTTGGGGTGAGAGGTGTCTGACAATTTTTCGTGGGTAGTCTTTATTGCAGGGAGGAGTAATCTAGCGTTGGGCGGTTTTCACCGCCCTCTGCCGGTCTGAGATAGTGAAGTTGCCGTACCACACCGTGATACATATGTTGGTGAGTATGCTTTCGTGGTGAGTATGCTTTCAAAAGTGTAGTTTCCATACCTGGAGTCGATATTCTTGGTGAGACTGTACGTGACATAACTGTCCATCTAGCTTCACCTTTCATCTACTCATTACTTCCTCCTAGTTCCTGCTTTTGATCCATTCTCACACGTGACACCAATTAAGTGAATGAGAGGGACAGTGACCAAACAGGAAGATAGCATACAAGCAGTAATATAAACATTTACCTCACAAGTACACTCATGGCTCCGAGAGGGGTGACCAGGGTGGCTGGTGCAAACGCATATGCCGCAAAGTTGGCAGCCTCCCCAACTCCCACTGAAAGTGAGGGACAGAAATGACTATGCGTGGCACTGCACAACATAGTAGGAAATTGTAAAGTTTTGATAGATGAAGATATGCTCTTCTCGCGTGTGTAATATGTGCTCTTTAAAACAATGTTCACTTCAAATACACAAAGTGGGCCTGGCGACGAGAATAGCCATCCCACGCTCCTGATTAGAATACAAAGGCGTCAATGTATAGCCGCAGTGTTGGTAACAGCCAGGCGTTTGTTTCGTAGACGGCTCTAACCAACATTTGAGTATTCATGAAAAGGTAGGACGGCATACAATGATCTTACTCGAAATCAGTCCTGCCCACCAAAGCCATTCTTTAAGGTACGAATAACCCCCCTGGCCTGTGAAAGAAAGCAAGACACAGCATTGCATGTATGCAACCACTTTGCAATTAAATTCCCATAGAATCATGCGACAAATCCGGTCGTTTACGCCTTATTTAATACAATTCAGAATCACTAATTTTTTTTATACATTCTAGATTCCTTGGAGTGAACGTTGATGTTACCTGCTCGCATTGAACCCTTGCTGGCCAATCGAAGCAAGCCCTTCTTTTTCAAAATAAAACTCGCCCCGATGAAGGCACTCGAGCCGATGGCCAAGGACAGCCCAATGTAGAACTCATTCCGGTTGACATCCATCTAAAAAACAAAACGACAATAAAACGAGTGCCGCCAAAGTGTTACTGAATAATAAAGTAGCAACAGGTCGTCTATAGTCGGGTTACAATAGCCTGCTGGTCTCAGAGTTGAAGATCACATGACGGTTGGTCTCTATTCGGACCAGTGTGTGTGTGTGTACTAGATTTACCCATATATGAAGAGATTTTCACTAGCTTGCTGATTTGGTTGAATCATTTGTAAAAGTCATTGTATTACACATGATAGTTGAGACATTACCTTCAGCCCATTCGTTAACGTTGAAAGAAGTCAAGTAAGCGACGCACTGTGTGTGTGCGGACTTCCTGGTGACGAGACTTCTCACTGGAGTTTGACATACATTTCAGATAGTTGCTTTTCAGGTATTGTTCCTCAGACCTAAAAAAAAAAAAAAAAAAAGCCTAAGTATCCCCTCTCCCCCTCGTCGATAAAAATGACATAAGTATCCATATTGAAGTTAACAAAATAAATAAATAAATTGAAATCCGACCAATACGATTTTACACAGCAGATGAACTCAAACAACACTTCTTGTTGTTACGCTATGAAGACTGCTTTTTATACGTTTAGAAAGTAAATGGATTTTCACAATTGTTACACTTACCAATACATCAATAACACTAAATGACAGAAATACGCATACGTAGGCTAAAAAAATAAACAATATCATGTGGATAAATAACATGGTTTCAAGAGCCAGCTCTGTTTGCAATTAGTGGTTAAAAGGAATGTACCATCATAGGCTATTGGATGCGATGTCAACAATGCTAAATATTGAGATTGAAAAGTAAAGAACAAAAAAATATAAATATAATATAAATACCGTGCATTTAAGGTGTGCAGTTTTCTTGTTTTACACGTCAAATGTTCGACTTACACACAAGAAAACCCCAAATATACATATATTTTGATATAACATGGCATAATAACAATAATAAGGCAGATAGGCGTTACTGTACTAATACGAAATGGGCGTGGTTAAAACACGATGGATCTCATTGGTCGAAAGAACGTTGCGTGTAGACAACCGGAACTAGATCTAACCTTGACAGGGAAACACCTCTCACGTGTAAACTGTACTCCTGTTGTTTGGTTTAAGAAAGCTAAACCCGATACTGGCAGTTGTCATGCACGACAATGCCTATGCTTGGATTACGACAGCTGGCCAGCTGTGTATCTAACTAGAGTTTATGGGAACACCCTCCGTTATCCAAACATGAGGAATCCATGTCGTTTTATTTGTCGAAACTACAGCTTGCTACCACGATTGCCGAAACGTGTATTTACACAATGGCATGTCCTTCAAAGTAGTCTCCAGAGGCTGGATGCGAGGCTTATGAGCACACATCCTTCCAGCGACCTAGAGCATTTCTTCATCACTACTCCCATATTCTATGTCAACGCGTCCCCGCATCTGGGACATTTGTTTTCAGCCGTGACAGCAGACTGCTTGCACAGATACAAGCTGCTTCAAGGCTTCACATCTAAGTTTTCTACAGGTAAATATGTGAGCAACTGTCTCGCTTAGAATATATGTAGCCTGACCATACTGTTGATATCTGCGGAGGTAACCATGTCATTCCGTATTTCAGGCACAGATGAGCACGGCCTGAAAATCCAACAGGCGGCCGAAGCCGCAGGCAGAGATCCGCTCAGCTTCTGCACCGACGTGTCCGAAAGATTCAAACACCTTTTCGTCAAATGTAACATCTCGTACACTGACTATATCAGGACTACCGACCCTGTACACCGACGTGCTGTGGAGAGAATTTGGACAGTGCTGCAGAGCAAAGGGCTAATCTACAAGGGTACATATGAGGGTTGGTACTCGACGCAAGATGAAAGCTTCCTCACCCCATCGCAGGTGGCCGACGCCTCGGACTCCACGGGAAAACGCATCAAGATCTCACTAGAGAGTGGGCACAAGGTAAAGGAAATGGTCATTAAGCCATTCATTATTGCAAAAGTCCACTTTTCTTATGCTGCCCTAAGAAAGGTGAATTGAACAACATAATACATCTAGACCAGTGGTCATGTTATATCAGCCTTTTCATTTCAAAGCTTCTTTGTGTCTGGCCGTCCGGCAGGTGGAGTGGATGAAGGAGGAGAACTACATGTTCCGTCTGTCCAAGTTTCGCGGCCAGCTGCTGGACTGGCTGACGGGGAACCCCGGGGCCATTCAGCCAGAGCGCTTCTACCAGGACGTCCTCCAGTGGCTCCAGGAGGAGCTGCCGGACCTCTCTGTGTCCCGCCAGAGAAGCCGTCTCCAGTGGGGCATCCCGGTCCCTGGTGACCCGGAGCAAACCGTCTACGTCTGGCTGGATGCTCTCGTCAACTACCTGACAGTCGCCGGTTATCCAGATGACCACCGGCTGTGGTGGAACTCTGCGACCCACGTCATCGGGAAGGACATCTTAAAGTTCCACGCCATCTATTGGCCAGCTTTTCTCTTGGGGGCAGGGTTGCCGCTGCCACAGGCAGTCCGTGTGCACTCTCATTGGACAGTGGAGGGTAAGAAGATGTCCAAGAGTGTGGGGAATGTGGTCGACCCCATCGAAAAGTCTCAGATGTTTACAGCGGACGGCCTCAGGTACTTTCTTCTACGGCAGGGCGTTCCAGACTCGGACTGCGATTACTACGACAGCAAGGTGGTCAAGGTCCTCAATGCTGAGCTCGCCGACTCGCTGGGCGGCCTGTTGAACCGATGCACGGCTCTCGCTCTCAACCCGGCCCAGCGTTACCCTCCCTTCTGCACGGAGCTCTTCCACGGCACTATGGGCAGGGCGACACCAGAGGACCACCACATGCTGGATGCGGTCCGGGACCTCCCCTCTGTGGTGGAGCGCCACTACGAGAGCCTCCGTGTGTACAAGGCGCTGGAGGCCATCGGCGGCTGTGTAAGGCTGACCAACGGGTTCGTCCAACGCCATGCGCCGTGGAAGCTAAACAGCGGGGACGAAGGCGACAGACGCTGGCTGGACACACTCCTCCACGTGGCCTTTGAGTGCCTGAGGACATACGGCACGCTCCTGCAGCCCGTGGTGCCGGAGATCTCCAATAAGCTGCTGAGCAGGCTGGGTGTGGGGCCAGACCACAGGAGCTGGGCGGCCCTCAGCTTCCTACCCAGGTCCCGAGGGATGGCCTGCCCCTTTGAGGGCAGGGCGTTGGGGTCCGACTCTGGGGTACTTTTCAGCCGTTTGGATCCTGTGAACACTGACAACCGAAAGCCACGACACTGATGATACACCCCCAAACAAATCAGCCGAATGCTTCTATGAGTGTCGACACATTGAATTAAAAGGTGTCGGTGTTACACTGTGTCAACTATCCGGTACAAGTGGGTACATGCAGATGGAATCAAATAAAACATGTTGTGTCAAAGCATTGTGGTATAATTAGCAGTTTGAGTTCAGTATGACATTGTCATAGCCGCATTAATCTAGGACACTGTTGGGTATAAGGCAAAACTTACATTTTAAAATATTTGAATGAATTACATTGGAAGGCAGTACAATATGTAATAAATACAACATAAAACTGACATGATTTTTTTTAATGAGAAATACACCAAACTGAAAAAATTTTACAAATTGAAATAAAATAAAAAACTTGCATTATTCTTATAATTTCTGGTACATTTTTTTTTTTTTACATAAACTTTCTCGCCACACTATTTCACAGCAAGATCTCTGCCGACTTCTGCAAATATGTTCTGTAAATACACGACTCGACACAATATCCTTTCTCTGCCCGTTGTATTCAGTGATAAACTCGGGGGTGGTTTGGTTTGTCCATTTTGTGGTCCTTCATTGCTTGAGCGCTCACCTCCCCGATCGTGAGCCTCTAACATGAGGCTCCAGGATTTCACGCCGCACTCATTCTGTGGCCCAGTCCACACCACAGATGGAGGGGGTAGGATATTCCTATATAGCACACTGCTATGAACAACGATCAGTAATATGAATTGGTGCTCTGTCCCGGTTGTGAATCTGGGAACGAACAAACAAAGAACACTCATCAAAAACTCATGAACGTAACTATATATAGCGCTTTTCAAGCAACTGTACAAAGTGCTATACAGATAAACGATTAAAAAATATGCATTTTAAATGCACTACAATAGACCAGAGCTCGACAGATTAAAGGTGTGGGCAGGTAAACTGTTAAGTGTGCACACAGAGACAGACAGACACATCTTTTCTAGACCTACTGGAGAGTTGTTGCTGCAGCTGCCGGACCAGCGCTGCAGTCTGCTGCTGCTGTTGGGTCTGCTGCATGCCCTGCCGCGGGAACTGAAAGACAGGACAGAGAGACAAAGGCGCAACACACGTTAGTCAGGTTCCTAACCAGGTTTCCATGTTAAAAATGAAAATGAAAATACACATCTTCCATGACACTAAAACATTGCTTGAGGGGGGGATGATGGGAGGGGTGGGGTTGGGGGGTGTAATATGGCCCTGCGCTAGACCACTTCATACCTCTGTTCATGTCCGAACACAATGAGCTCTGGCTGGGGGCACACCATGCAATTTGAGATCATCATTGCAAGCGTCACTTCAACAACGTTCATTTTGCACGCTAACCTTTGTCCACGTTCCACGAGAGACCAGTGTCTGCTTAAAAACACCACCTCTTCTGTGTCGGCAACACGGGGTGAAACGGACATCGTGTGTGGGTGTGTCTCTCCCTATTTCTCCCTCTCTCTCTGGAATGACAACACCATGCTACTGTCCCCCACATACACATACTGCTCCTTTAGTGCGCGTGTGTGACTGGGGTGGGAGTGGGGGGCTAAAGACAGTCAGCCGTTGAGTGAATGGAACCTACCATAGGTTGCTGTGGGGGCAGGGGTTGCATGCCCAGCGCCTGGCTCTGTGCTTGGGTAGGGGTCTGGGATGTTGCTACCTGTTGCTGTTGCTGCTGTTGTTGTTGCTGCTGTTGTTGTTGTTGCTGCTGGACCTGCTGTTGGGGCGGGACTTGCTGGGGCGGGACTTGTTGTTGCTGCTGCTGGACCTGCTGCTGCTGGACCTGCTGCTGCTGGACCTGCTGCTGCTGGACCTGCTGCTGCTGGACCTGCTGCTGTTGGACCTGTTGTTGCTGCTGCTGTTGGACCTGTTGTTGCTGCTGCTGAACTTGTTGGGCCTGTTATTGTTGAGGGACAGGAAGGACAGAGACAGAGGGGGAGAGTGACAGATCAAGTGTCAATGTTAAAGAGTACCTATATTCTTCAGAAGTTCCCAATTAAGAAATGCCTAAGAATGCCAGCCGTGCTCTTGAATGAATGTTATTGTGCTTTTGCCGTGAACATAAACATAGAACCTTGTATAAAATGGCCTCATTTGTTTTGACTATTTCCATATTTCTCATCGTCATATCTCCTCACAATTGACAAACAAAACAACATTTAACAATGAATTCAATGTTCTGCTTTGTGACTTTGGTCTACCAACCTGGTAGACCTTAGATCTCCTTTAGATCTTAGTCTAAAGTCGGATGTGTGAGGCGGCGCTAGAGGTGGTGCAGTGTAAACCTTTAGACATACTCTGAGTGTTTGCTGTCTGAGAAACTGTTGTTGCTGCTGTTGTTGTTGCTGTTGCTGCTGCTGTTGTTGCTGTTGTTGCTGTTGTTGTTGCTGTTGCTGCTGTTGCTGCTGCTCTGCCAGCATCTGATTGGGCCTCATTCCCGGGTGGACCCCCTGGCCCGGCATGTGACCCAGGCCATGCATGATGGGAGGCTGCTGCAGTGACTGGTGTGGGAACCTGGCGGTGGGGTTAGGGGATAGAGGGTAGGGAAAGAGAGAGTAATGGTGAGAGAGAGGGTATGGGAGAGAGGGTGAGAGGGAAAGAAGAGGGAGAGATGAAGAGATCAAGAGGGAGCAATGTGAGACATTCAAAGTTTGAATACTAAAGAGGTTTTACTTGCCACCACTCGAGATGTACGAGAATACCACATAGAGACATACGCATAAAGAGCACAAAAAACACAATACAGCATACAACTGCCGCAGATTCCAGCAGGATTTTCCATTGCAGACAAAATTCCCACATTGTGGCACACTCCTGTCGGGTCGCTCAGTGTGACAGATTCAAAGATGACGTGTGATCTGAGGCTCAGACAAGTTTCTGGCAGTGTCAGGAAGATTTAGTGTGGCCTGTGCTATGATTAGAGCCTAGTGACTGACCAATAGGAAAACGGCTGGCAGTAGCTGCATACTGGCGCGGAATTTGTTCAGGGTCAGGACCGGGACGCAGACACCCGTTAAAGTATCTGGTGTCTCTCTTTGGATAACCCGAGCCTCCTCCCAATCGAGGAATGGATCCAGATCCTTCCAGATTTCCTCCATTCAAAACATTGGCGTGATCACGCTCGCGATCATTGCTTTCTGCAATCCATGATTAAACCTATCCGAGTGCTACAAAGGCATTATTTCTGGTGATCCACTGTTACCATTACTTCTGGCGGGCGTTAGAAAATTACTCTGTAGAAGATTGCTTTGTAGATAGTAAACAGAATAGCCGCTAATCATACACATCGTCTGACCTGACTGATCAAGTTTGTCCTGATCGCACATGACATGTAATAATCTTATAAGGCTGAATCGGTGGTCTGTGGCAGCCTTGACAAAATACAGCATACAACTGCACATACCTATGCCTTGGAAATACACCGTAAGAAGTAGAGTGGTCCAGATAAAACGAGACATGCTGAATGACATACGGACCTCTGCGTGTTCTGCATGTTGTAGCCCGGGGCCTGCTGGTGCACGTAGCCGCTCGGCCGCTGCTGCATCTGCCGCAGGGGGTCCACGGCGGCCGGGTTGGTGCCGGGATGTGTGCCCTGAAAGTTTTGGTTCCCGTAGGAGGCGGGGGCTATGCTGCCACCGCCGCCGCCGCCGCCCTGGGAGGGGTGCATGCCCATGTGGGTGGCGTACGTGGTGTAGCCCTGAGATATGTTCTGGGAGGGCTGCATGGACGTGTACGGCTGATTGGGTGCCATCTGTCTCATCTGCTGACCCATCATGCTCTGATTCTGAAAAAATAAAAACACAAAAACTGTCTTATTTGCGTTCTTCTATTAGTACACATTCTGCATTGAGTGTTACTTTTTAACAACACTCAATCATCATGTTATCCAGCTCAACAGCCCCCCCCCCCTTCTGGTCAGGTCTACACAGTGCAGACTGACTCACCAGTCTAACCTGTAGCTGCTGCCGCAGGATCTGGCCCTGGGGTATGGTGGGCTGGGGCTTGTAGCCCATGGGGTACTGCTTGTCCAGGCCCATCATCCCCGGCATGCTGCCCTGCATGTTGGGCATCATGCCTGGATAGCTGGGCCGCGTGGGCATCATTTTGTTCATCTGGGTGTTCCGGGCCGGTCGGTACGGAGACTCCAATCCAGGACCTCCTGTGGGGAAAATAAATAAAAAAAATTAAATGCAGTTAAGTTTTAATGTTTTAAAGGGGTCATATTATACTACCAGGTGTGAGCATGATTAGCCCTTACATGCCATTTCTAAATTGTGACTCAAATTGTGTGTTACTTTGTGACATCACATGGTGGAGAGTGTCCACCCAGATCCATGATGGGGTAGACCAGTCTACCAGTTGGTACAGTCCACTGGATATGCTGGTACACTGGTCTATCTATCATAGACCTGGGTGGACACTCCCCACTGTGTGATGTCACCAAGTAACACACAATTTGAGTCACATGACAATTTCCCGAAATGGCTGACCACATGCACTGTGGCAGCTGTGGTATAATATGATTGCTTTAATAAGAATCACATGGTGTTATTGGCAGTTGAGCTCTCTTTTCTTTCTATTTTTCATGCGTGTTATGTGTATATTGCTATAAAGAAAATACATTTGAAAAAAAGGATAAAGAACAGGATAAAAAATCTAGTACTACATTCTAATATTTCTATGTTTAGGACCAACACGCTTTTCAAAGCTTGGCCTTCAACCTTACTTTCATTATAATTCAATCTAAAAATCAATTCTGACCAAAATAACCAATGCCATCTAATGAAACAGTCAACATAAACATACATCCCAGAAAATGCACATTCACTTTGTGACAGATAAAATAGTCCAGGGTCACAAGCTAGTGGGGATCAGTTGGTCATCACAGCGCTCGTACGACAGAAGGGACCCACCAGGCGGGAGAGGCTGGTTCTGGGCTTGGATGCCGATGGGCTGCTGTCCGTAGGCCATCCTAGCGTACGGGTGGTTCTGCTGGCCCATCATCAGATCCGGCTGCATGCCCGGCCCGTACGGCACACCGCTGGGCGTGCGGTTCACAAAGTCCTGAATCGGGGACGGAACCAATGCATGAAAACATACATGAAAATCCTTGACTAGATACAAATAAAATGCACAGGATGTTACATGAGCAGGGGGACGATGTTCAGACTGCCAAATGCAAAGGTCTGGGTTCAAAACCCAACGTCCACATTCCACCTGCAGGCACCCTTGAGCTAGATTAATGAATGACACGCATCTAAAACGCATATCTGTGAGTTGCTTTGATTAGTTTTATTTACTTATTATTAGTCATTCAAATTCAATGTGTTTGTCTCTTGTTGGTTAGCTCAAATATAAGAAACAAAGACAACAAAACAATAAATAAACAAGTTAAATGTAAAAATGCAATCCATGCAGGGCTTGACATTAACCTTTTTGTCTCACCAGCCACTGTGACCAGTGGTTTTCCAAAGTCAATGGCCACTAAGCTATTTCACCAGCCAAACCACCTGCAAACTGTGCGCACCCAGTGCTCATTGGAGCTGTGGTATCATGCAGGATCACCTCCAATTGACATAAATCATTTCTAATGGCGTTTGTAAACTACTAAATCATTTTTTTTCATAGTAAATGCTACCAAAAAGTCACCAGCCAGAGTTACAAGCCACTGGCCATATTCTACCGGCAGGCTACTGGCCAGGGGTCGGTGTGAATGTCCAGCCCGAGATATAAGTCAGCTTTTTGCGGTATCATAGGTTGTATATAGTGTTGTTTACACTTTAGTATTGTTTTGAATATAGTATAGTATAGTATAATATTGTTGTAGGAAATTCATACTGCGGGAGGGAATGGGGAGTAAGCGTTCCATTGTACTTGTTGCAAATGGCAAATAAAATACACCTTGAACCCACCTCGGTCTTGGTGGCCGGCTGCTTCTTCTTCTTGTTGGACTTCTTCTTGCTGGAGTCCGAGGGTACGTTGGCCACGTTCTTCTCGGGCTTCACGGCCTCCGTCGTCTTCTTCTCGGGCTCCTGGGAGACGGGCGTGGGCGGCGGCTCCTCCTCCTCGGGGGGCAGCGGCAGGGGCTCCAGGTAGTAGCTGCGCGGCTTGGGCTTCAGGTGCGTGTGGTAGAGCAGGAAGCGCTGCTGCTCCTCGAACTTGGTGACCTTGCGGTCCACCCGCACCGTGCCGAACCAGCCCCAGGAGAGCGGCGCCGAGTGCTTGAGGCCCTCGAACACGTCCCACGGCGAGATCTTATGCTTGGTGGACACTTGGAGGCCCTGGGGTGTGTGGGGAGGGGGGGGGGGGAGATGGAGAAGAAAAAGGAAAAGGGAAAAATAAATAAAGACAAAAGAAAAAATTGGTGAGAGGGAGAGAGATTTTGAAACGGCTTGCTGCCTTCATATATATTCTCAGCCATTGAAAAGTGTTGCACTTTACGCATCTGGGATTGACAGGCAAGATGGATTCCCCGAACTCCCCCGAGCTCCCGGAATTGAGCCGGGAGCGGTCAAAAACCTAGATCGGCTCATACGGCGGCAGGCACACTCAACTGGAAACAGACCACTGCCGAGTCGTGGAAGGATGGCTATGCCATTTCTAACACATTACACTCAAACTTCAATCTTACCAACAGCACCTTCCATTCATGTATTCATCTAATTCAAATTCAAGCGAGTCTAAATCTAAATCTGGAGGATTGAATCGTCTTTATTGGTCACATATATGTACACAGTGAAATTAGTTTCTCTGCATTTAACTCATCCTAGTATTAGGAGCAGTGGGCAGCATATTATATACAGCGCCCGGGGAGCAGTGTAGAGGTCTGGTGCCTTTGCTCAAGGGCACAGGTGTTACGGGGACTTGAACCGGCAAAGTCTAAACTGACTGAGCTACTGCTGCCCCTACCGCCGTGTGTATGGCTTTTTGAAAACATTCCTCAACAGGAGTTTCTGTCATCAAAGCACTCCGGCTCTGTCGGATCTCTTCTCGACTGCTTTGTGAGGAGGAGTCCTACCTCCTTCTCGAAGCCGGCGATCTTGTTGCCTTTTGTGTCGATCAGCGAGCCCACCTGTTCGCAAGCGATGACGTCGCGGGTCTGCTTGGGGAGAGGCAGCAGCTGGCGGACCTTCTCCAGGCTCTCGGACTGCCTGTCGCCGAGCTCTTTCTGTGCGAAGGCGAGGAGAAGCAAGGGGGAGGTAGGCAGTGTTAAAAAAAAGACTCAATACAAAGTCAAATCTGCATATTTAAGCCACTCGGATCAGTTTAAGCTATAACAGTATTTGCCTGGGATTTAACATTCTGAAAGTGCTATTTCGGTTTGATTTGTAAGTGTGTAAGTGACTTGTAGTCTTGGCTTTTCCCCATTGTGCCGAGTCACCGATTTTCAGCTTGTGGAAACTGGCAAGCATCTCAAACATTTTAAATGATTAAATAACTTCTTGTCAATAGTTAAATTTGTCTTGGTTGCAGTTTATATAGCGATTATCAAAAAGTGAAGATGACATGAAACATTCAAACAGACAAAGGTTGCTAAAATAGACTTTAAATCCAGAGCCCAGCTAGCTGTGCACACAAAGATGTTGATGGGCTTTTTGATCACTTAAACAGAGTTTAAGTGCCCAGTGAACATAAGGCCCCCTTTCTCTCTCGCTCTATCCTTCTCTCTCCGTCTCCGTCTCTCACCCGGAGCTTCTTCACCAGGTTCATGTAGGCCCTCTTGTTCTCCTCCATGCTGCCCTGAGAGATACTGGACATGTCGGCAGCCAGCGTGCCGTTGATGAGCACGCTCAGCATGTCCAGCACCGTGGTGAACAGCTCACTGCAACAACAAGAGACACATCATGAACCGTCGCGGACGCAGCGGTAGGCAGGATGGTCTTGGTGGTGGTTGTAGTAGTGGTCAGGGTGCAGAGACTGGTTCGCAGTGCTAGCTGGAGCATCTCTTGAGCAAGACGCCCGACCCATTCCTGCTAATCAATGACACGTTTCAAATTAACTTCACTTCGGCTCAACGCCTCTGTGTACTAAATAGTAGTACCTAAAATTCAGGACTCTGTATCTCGACTCGACTTTAAAAGCTTAATTTAAATGCAAATATATACGAATGCCCAACGGACACTCACTTGTTGGACTGCATGTCCACCGTGCCGCTGCTGATGATGTCCAGGAGAAGC
Organism: Muraenolepis orangiensis; assembly: GCA_027704905.1. Classification (NCBI taxonomy): domain Eukaryota; kingdom Metazoa; phylum Chordata; class Actinopteri; order Gadiformes; family Muraenolepididae; genus Muraenolepis; species Muraenolepis orangiensis. The sequence goes on from CM051001.1 coordinate 24,013,633, forward strand.
ACCGCCCACTCAGTGGTCTGCTGCGTGCTCCGCTGCACCGTGTCGAACATCCCGCCCACCTGCCCGGGCGGAGAGACACAGGATTGGTCGTCTTGTTTGCGCGAATGCATTACACTTATATTCACACTTACACACTGGGAGTGCCGCAACATGATAAACAGTGGTAGGCCGCTTCTGCCCATTTGAAAATATGAACTAGATAATAATATTCACAGCTAAATATTTGTTAATATTAAGTTGTCAAAAAGGTCTGTATTATGGCATGAACTTGAAAGGTTATATACTTAATATACTCAGTCACTCTAAACCAATAGCATTACACAGCATCTATACACAGCATTTGCACCCCTCCCTCACTTCTTCTGCTTCATTAAACTTAAATCTACTTAATCTCATCCCAACGTTTTGTAATGTTGGATTTCAACATTCCTGTAAGGTTGAATTTCAACCTTCCTATAATGTTGAATTTCAACCTTCCTACAATGTTGAATTTCAACCTTCCTGTAATGTTGAATTTCAACCTTCCTGTAATGTTGAATTTCAACATTCCAGTAAGCCAGACAATGTATTGTAATCACACCGTGGACAGAGGCCATCAGGGCCCAATCGCCAAGATCACGGTATGACCACAACCACCACCACCACTACCACTACCGTACCAGGTTGAGCCGCAGCTTGAGGGCCTCGTGCATCATCTGCTTGGCCTTGCAGTCGTCCTGGTACTGGTCCTCGCGCCAGTTGGTGACGATCTGCTGTACCTGGCTGTAGAGGGAGGTGAGCAGGCCCTCCCGCTGCTCGTCCTGGCCCTTCAGACAGGTCAGCACTAGGGACAGGAAGGGCTGCTGGCTCAGCAGAGACATGCTGCAGGGAAAACACAGGGGTGTGGTCCCAAAACAAAAATGAAAAAGCCTTCTCAAGAGACAACTGCATTGCACAAGTCTCCATTTGTTTAAGTTCTAACTTAAGTTACACACACATTTGACTTTGCTACATCTTGAAAGAAAATCAAGGCTTCATTGAAATGCAATTGGCATTTGTACACAGGACTTGTGATTGGAACGTGTTGGTTATATATATTTATATAAACAGGATGAAGCTGAAGCCTTGTTGCAACAGACCTTTTCTGTTTCTGCCTGTCCCTTTCCTTGCGCGAGGAGGAGCCCAGGTGCTGGCCCTTCTCCAGTTCGTCCCCGGCTGCCTTCAGCACGTGGCCCTGCACCGAGGTGGGCAGCTTGGCTATGAGGGGAGCCACCAACCACACCCCCGATCGCTCTGAGGAACTGGGGGGGGGGGAGGGGTAGATGCAAGATACAAGATGTTAAAGATATTTATGGTTGCATCTTTTCCTTCATATTCTACACATTTGAAACACACCAGTGATAAACAATTAATCCTAATATTATTGAAATCGCAATATGGCCAATTTTTGGATAAGGGTAAAGTGTGTAAAAGTAAATATGCATACAAATCAAGTAGTGCTGCAGAGACACCAAGGCCTACACTTTGTTTTTCTTCAGATGTAAGCAAACATGTTTGTTGGGTACAGACCCCAACAAATGCCATATTACGATCTTAATCGTTTTTTTGGTGAAAATGAAAACTGCGAGGCAAAAATGATCATTGCCACTAATGGCTAGTAAACATATGCATACAAAAGGATTGTGTAGTGGCTAGAGTGTTGAGATTCTGCAAAAATGACCAAATAGTAGTGCAACAGGCATGTGCAACCACGACAATGCCTTACAGGATAGTTTAGAACGACAACTCCACACACAAATATACCAAAAGTACCAACACAATAGGATGAGCTTCATCTTGCTTGCACACAACAACAACAAGTACCACACACCTTAGGATGGGCTTCATCTTGCTAGTGTTGTTGCTGTTGCCAGAGGAGGACCCTCCGGAGGCGTTGCCTACACCGTTACCCGAGGGGTACGTGGAGTTCATCTCAGCTGACTTCTGGAACACCTCGATGGTGGCCTTGGCGATGTTCTCCAGCAGAGAGTGCAGCTCCTGGAGGGAGAGGGAGGGAGGAAGGACGCAGGCATCAGGAATGAGTCATCTTAGTTGAAGCAATCAGAGCCACTAAAACGGCCCCCTCCCCCCCCCACCCCCCTAGCGATTAGACCGAGGTAGAAGTTGAGACATGTACGCTGTTGGTGCTCTGCTTGATCATCAGCTGAAGCTCCAGGGACGACTGCCTCATGGTCCACTGGTCCATGTTCTGTAGAAAAGTAAAGGACAAGATGAGTGGCGCAGTTCCACTTCTAGCCAGTAGGTCACAGTGCTGCGCAGTTCCACTTCTAGCCAGTAGGTCGCAGTGCTGCTTTTCCAAACCCGGTGCAATGCTGTGATAGAGCAAGACACTGTTATTGACCAATCGAGAAGTGGTGATCACAACAGATTGAGACTTCTCCGTCTTCCTCTGGCTTTTGTTTCTAACTTTAGAAGTCAGGCTACTCAAAAAATACTTTTCTGTAGTTTATTTTCTCAATATATTTCTTACAATGGCATCTCAACCTTTCTCTGCAGTGTTGCGACACAATGTTGTGATGAGCATAAGGAGGGGGTCATTTGTGGGCACCTGTAGGATGCGCGTGATGCGCTGCCTCTGGGGATTGTCCCCGTCATCGCTGTCCAGCTGGCGGTGGGGATAGCAGATGAGCTGCAGTAGCCGCTGGGCCTGGATATTCACCAGCACTGGGTCCTGCAGGGCGCTGCTGTCCTCCGACAGGGACTTCAGACAGCGCTCGCCCACCCACTCCTGGGGGAGGACCCGTCAACACAGCGGACGAGCAACATTAGTTATGATCCAGTGGGACGGTTTCTGTTCTGGGAACCCTATTCCCAGAACAGAAACACTGGCTTCACTTTGCATGCAGGGGATGCATGAATACAACGTACAAGTCTCGATGGGGTTATATGCTGGACCGCCATAGCGGTCTGCTGGATGCCGATGAGACAAACCCACCAGCAGTAGGGGTCACTTTCTTTCCCTCGTCCCTACCTTGTCCCCCCCCCCCCACCCCACACACACACACACTGAAATAGCTCAGCTTAAACAACATGTTCTAAGAGCAAAGCGTCTTGATGTCCACTGGGAACATAAAGGCCACATGCAGCCATCTGTTACTCTGGCAACCACTCCCGTATAAGTGACATCTGCCACGGGGAAAAAATACATAGATTTTCTGCTATTGATGCAGTTTTGGCATCCAATATGTTGGAAAAAGTTTGTCCATGTAAAGATAACATCAATTTTTTTTTAAAGTAAATTTGATTAAGGTTGAATCTTATTTTATGACCCGATTGTAGTTTACTACGGTGTCAACACTGTTCACTGAGCAACATATTCCACTCGTGCAAGATGTTCATAATCGTAAAATACCGCACGCAGAGCATACATTAAAATTGGCTTAATATAATAGGACAGTTATCCCTGTGCTAGTCAATGTGAATCATAATAAAGGATGAAGAACCAATGCCTTATGCCAGGACTGCTGTAGCGGGAAGGCAGCGGGCCTTTTGACAAGATTCATAAAACATCCTTTCCACAAAAAACATCTCAGTCACACACACATCATCATTTAAGCACTTAAATACAAACTTAAAATAAAACACACTGGGGTTCACACTGACCTGCTGGCAAATGCTCTTCAACACGTACTTTGCGTACACATCCAGACTGGCCGTTTCTATGGAGACGCTGCGTCCCCCCGATAGGTCATCGTGGCCGGCGGGATGAGAGAGCCCGGAGCCCCTCAGCTCCGCGTCGCCTGAATTAAACATTTAGAGGAAAAAAAAAAACACTTCCAGTCACCCGTCTCCACCGCATGATGGAAGTTAGAAGAAAGAAAGAAAGAAAAAAAAAAGCCTCAGGGCCATTTTCCCACGCAGGACTCGGGAGGAAGGGGTTGATGCAATAAGTCACCTTACTGCATCAATCAGACACTACGGTGGTGGTACGTGTGGTTTCGGCATAGATGGTGATTTAAAGCCAAAGAGTTGGCTTTGCAATCCATGATAAAAATCTAACTGACATTTGCTTTTTCTTTATAACTGCCAAAATGTTATTCTCCCTTGGAAGATTGGTGGCCTTTGGAGTAGTGTGTCACAGTTCATTAGTACACCAGTCTAGGAGTGTACTTAGGAGTGTGTGCCCTAGAAACAACAAAGAGCTCTCACCCAGCATGAACACAGCCTTGAGGACGGCGAACACGGCGCCCACCACTATGCTGTTCTGAGACGCGGCAAGCAGATGCCGATCACAAGATGACCGGATACCAACGGGGGACTTTTCTGTAGGGGAAGAAAAAAATAAAAATATGTAATAATAATAATAATCAACACCACAAATCAATTAAAAGCTGAATTTAATGTGGCAACGGCAGCACTTCCAGAACAGAGGCCCAGAAGTAGGGATGCTAGGGAGGTGATGGTGGGGTTGTGTACCTGACTTGGCTCCGTCTTGGGGGACAGGGTTCCGCTGGGGGGTCTTGAAGAGGTGCAGTAGGATTCGGCAGGTGAGCCTGGCTCCTGGCTCAGAGTCCTGCTCACTGCAAGCTGCGGGGAGACAGCGAGTACACAGGTGAGGTCACGGTCCCACTGGGGCCCAACACATGACATGATGTCTTCCCAAAGAGAGAGACGTCTAAATATAAACCGTGCCCTGGATACCTCTCGAGGCGTATGGAGAGAGAAAAAGGAAAGTGTCATTTTCGGAGAGAACATGTGAAAGGGAGTGAGAGCGGGGCTGCAGAACAAAGTGTTTGCTAGCAGAATACGGCCCGGCGATGGCTTGACATCAGAGTCTCAGAACCAAAATCGTTGTTTGTCTCCATGCTGGGAGAGTACAGTCACGGTGGCGAGAGAGAGAGAGAGCGAATGCGAGAAAGGTGGCAGGGGCACAAAGCAAACATGGACTCGACGGACTGAGATCAAACAAGCCATGTTTACTGCTCTCTGAGAGCGAGAGAGAAATGCATTCACACAGCTCGAGTGTCCAGCCTTTCAAAAAGCCAGAGAAACTGGCTGCTGTATATGCTACAAATACATTCAGAACGGGGGCTTCGTAGCGTAGAGATCGTATATAGAGATACTTTGAAATGAGCTGGCACAGAAGAAAAAAAAAAAACGCTGGCACAGGCTTATCGGGTGGATTCTTTCAAGAGAAACAACAAATAAATGGAAAAATTCCCACCGAAGACATTATTGGACTGTATAGACCGTATATAGTGTAGAAAATGAGTCACGGTACACTGGGCATAAACAGGGGCCGTTATGACTTTGTCTTTTCATTTCTTTTTAAATAGACGCCGTCGTTGGTTGGTTAGTTGGTTGGGTTCTCTTCTGTCCTCGACCAGGGCTTACCTGCGTTGAGGAGGGAGGGGATGGCCACGCAGCGCACCAGGTCCTCCAGGAGCAGACACTGCCGGGCGATCAGGATGGCCACGAAGGTCGCCAGGGAGTCATGGAAGGACAGATCGCTGACCTAAGGGACACAAACGTAATATATTCATTGTGTGCAAAGGGCAGGATAGCCTAGTAGCAGTGAGGGGGTTTGAGTCACAAATCAACCCAACCCGCTCATTAATAACATCCAAAACACAATGACACAATGATGTTTGCCGAATGACTAAACTGTACTTGGGAGACTTAAAACCACAGAGAAAAGGGATTACTATGGGTACAAAATTAATTGAAAAACAAACTACATTTTTCAAAAATCTCATTGTGTATGCAGAAGTATACAAAAATAAGATTTGGCCCAAAATCGCCCAGCTGCTGCCAAATAGTTGTTTTGTGAAGTAACGGGGAGGTAGGAGTGCACACAAGGTCTATATACACACACACACACAGAGACACACTCACATCTACGTTACACAGCAGGTCATTGAAGCCACAGTTGCCGTTGTTGGAGGAGCAGCACAGGGCCTTGAGGATGCCTAGCCACTCGGCACTGAGAGAGCGGCAGTAAGCGGTGAGCTCCGCACACAGTATCCCAATGTCATTCACCCTGGAGACACACAAGATCCACAGGTTGGAGGGACACCATGGACACAGGAACCGCAGATGAGCAGGACACCAGGTGCACAAGAACCACAGGTCAGAGGGACACAATGTGCACAGGAACCACAGGTTAGAGGGACACCATGGACACAGGAACCACAGGTGAGAGGGAAAACATGGACACAAGAACCACAGGTGAGAGGGACACCATGGACACAGGAACCACAGGTTAGAGGGCCACCATCCATGGACCAAAGAAGTCATCACAATGGTTTGATAGGGACGTTCCCATATTTAAGAGAACGTTGGTGAGGGGCAAAACAAAAATAATTTCGAGCTAGGTCTTTGAGCAGTTTGGTTTCAGCTCCCCTTCCTGAAAAGTCATTCAAGATTTTTTATTTGCCATATGCAACAACAAGTACAATGGAATGCTTACTCCCCATTCCCTATCGCAGTATGCATTTCCTAAAACACTATACTATAACAATAATGTACACTGACGTCGTCGACATCGACGTCAATGGACCGGAACATTTGGCTTCATTTAAGCACAATACCTTTTTCATTGACAATTGTATAACAAGAACAGCATCTTCCCCAAGAATGCCTCCATAAAACGGTTACATTGCGCACTGTGGTGTGTGTGTTATATTACACTATCATACTATGCTTGACTTTCTGGACTCATTACAGTCACTTCACTGTATTCATGATGCTGCTGCACTACTGGCACTTTAAATGCTTTCAAATATCTTTGCAAAATTCAACATATGTACATATTAACCGTTTTATGTTGATTTCTAATGTGTATAGTATTGTTTTAGAAATTCATACTGTGGGAGTGAATGGGGAGTAAGCAGTCCATTGTACTCGTTTCAAATGGCCAATAAAAATCTTGTATCTTGTGTGGTTGGTGGCTGGTTTAAGCAGCCTCATCTGGCCTGAGTTGGACTGATTGGCTGGTGATGCTGCACACCTGTAGGTCAGTGTTATTCAAGGCCAATAGGGTTAAATCAGCCACCACCACACACACTCGAGGTGGAGAGCATGTACCATCTGCTCTGTTCACCAATATTCAAACTCTTGCAATAAACCTGATTCCTCATCACCCCTTGTGTCCTTGTCTTCGGGGAGGTCCCTGATCAGGCGCCAGTGTAGCAGATGACGCTGCCACTATCTATTAACATGGCTTCTTGAGGGTTCCTCCCGAAGACAAGGACACAGGGTGATGAGGAATTTGGTTTATTGCAAAAGTTTGAATAATGGTGAACAGAGCAGAGGGTACATGCTCTCCTAGAGTGTGTGTGGGGGTGGCGGTTTTAACCCGTGGGCCTTGATTAACAATGACGCCACAAGTGTGCAGCCTCACCAGCCAATCAGTCTAACTCAGGCCAGGTGAGGCTGCTTAAACCAGCCACCAACCACACGCACATTGACACAAGCACCCGGAGAAAGTGTAAAACCATGACAGGGTGTTGATACCGCGACGCATCGCAGATCAGGCAATATTCAAAACACACGACACAGACAACCTTATCAACACACAGAGACAACAACAACAACAGGCACAGAGCGAGCGGTGCCACACCTCTCTGGGTCCCGGTGGTCCACGCACACGTCCATGAGGACGTTGCAGACGAAGCTATAGCGGTTGGGGGGGCTGTCGTTGAGGAGCTTGCCCACCATGGAGTGGTTGAAGTTGTGGGCTGAGGGGTTGGAGATGGCCTCCATCATGAACACGGGGTCCCACAGCATGTTGGAGTCAGACGGGTCAATGTTGCAGTAGATGGAGTTCTTCACCTTGGAGCAGAACTCACTGAGCACAGAAACAGAATGTCAAACAGAGGGGAACAAAGTGAGGAAGGGCTAAGGAATGTGAATTTACTTCTTTAAAATCAGGGCTAAAGCGTCGAGAGCAGTTCCGAGTAATGTTTGACCCCAAGCTGTTCAAGAAGCCAACAGACAAAAAACCTCCCAAACGCCTAATGGCAAAAGAAACAAAACATTTTAATGGAGAAAATAAACCCCTCCTATGTCAACTATAAGAATTATGCCGTTATAAAATATTTTGAATAACTAATAACAGGGAAATGGAGAGGAACAGAAGACCGTGGTTTATTGCTCAATATATTCAGCCTCTCTAAAGTATCTTTCTAGAAATCCGACACTTAACCAAAATTATACATCTGCAACTAATGAATACATGGAATTAAAAGCACCTAAAAACATGCACATTTAAAAAGAGATAATTGTCATTTTTTTCTCAAAGGCAATCTAATTTCGAAAATAGCTTAAAAAGAATATTGCTCTCTGAAGGAATCCAACAAGGACTTGGACGTGAAAGCACAGATGAAAGGCACCAGTTGCTAGATCTGCTTTCAAGCTAGATTAAAACCAAAAAAAGGACACTTCTCTACCTGAAGATCTCTCCAAACTTGCTCTTGAGATGGCTGCAGGAGGTGTAGAGGTCGTACAGGTAGGCCAGTATGCAACGCTCTGCAGAGGAGCAGTCGGCTGGGTTCACGCCAGACTTCACCACGATGCGCAACCTGTCAACACATTGACACAGCTGGGGCTCAACACAGATGGGGCTCAGCACAGCCAGAGTTCAACACAGCAGGGCGTTCAACACATTTACACACAAGTAGGGGTTCAACACATTTACACACAAGCAGGGGTTCAACACATTTACAAACAGATGGGGCTCAACACGTTGACACACAGCCGGGGTTCAACGCAGACACAAGCAGGAGTTCAAAACAGACACACAATCAGGGGTTCAACACGGACACACAAGCAGGGCTTCAACACATTGACACACAGCCGGGGTTTAACACATTGACACACAGCCGGGGTTCAACACATTGACACACACAGCCGGGGTTCAACACATTGACACACAGCCGGGGTTCAACACATTGACACAGCCGGGGTTCAACACATTGACACACAGCCGGGGTTCAACACATTGACACACAGCCGAGGTTGAAGTGTCAAACTTGTTACTCCATTTCCATCTTCAGTCTGACATTGCCTCCACTCTTAACGATTTCCATGGAGGAGGGTGATATGATTACCCAAACCAATCACTAGAGACCAACTATGCGTAGCCATGCCAACATAGTGGTTTTGCTGGGGTTTTAAGAGTTGAGTTAAGTAAAAACAAACAAACTATGATGTTGGGCCCATAAAGAAAACACACTGCCTATGTAAAATAATTGTGTTAATCAAGGGGGTCATTAATATTCAGCAGTCCGAAAGCGAAAAAATAACCCATTAAGGGAAACGTTCTGAGATGTAGGGGTAATCCTCCCATTTAGACCCGGTGTCTATTCTGTGAGGATTCTTGTAATATGCTTACACTACTCACCAGGGTTGAAAATTTGGCAATTATTCCAAAAAATTAAAAAAAGCAATCTGAGCCGCTGTCAAGAGATCCCTAGTCCTGCCCCATGGCGCTTATTGGCTAAACGTCAGTCCAACAGCGGCACTCATTGGATACTAACTTTACCAACCGAGAAACCGCTGTTTCATGAGTCAACTCGGTGAAGTGGGCAGATTCCTGGACCAGGAAACTCAAAAAGTAGCTCTGTACCATTTATTTATATTTTTTAAAGAACAAAGAATAATTTTCCCTCCATGCAGCCTCCACACACACATTGTTGAGCTTTAATTTGCAGACGTACCCATCAAACACCTGTGCCGTCTGCTCTGGGTTGAGGATGAGGCAGGAGTGGTACCTCCGCAGCACGGCGACAATGCAGAGACACAACCCAGTGGTGTAGCTTCCCACCAGGGTGGAGGACTTCAGTAGCAGCTCGGCCTCCACCAGGCTCAGCTCATTCAGTAACTGGAGAGTGGGAGGGGATATCATGCAAGTTAGAGTGTTTCTCTAAAAACACAAAAAACGGTTTTGCTTTTGGAAGATTGTATTGCTGACATGTTGACAACTTCAAACTACAAAGTAGAAGATGATTCTTTGGCAAGGGTTTTGAAAAAGCTTTTGATCAATATTTGATTGTAGTATTGATGATACCAGTATGACATCAAAAGCTTACAAAACAATGTTGACTTTGCACTCTTTTGTACTCTACAAAGAGACGTGGAGACCAGAGAATAAAAATAAAGAAGGCTGTAGCAAAATAAATACAAATGCATCGGCCGAGTGTTAACATGAAACAGTGGTTTGCATGAATACAAAAAAAGTAGTAGAAGTAGACCGTTCATACCTGAATGGCAAAGTCTATTAGGCCGCTGATATTGAGCGAATATTCCATGAGGTCAAAGATGAACTGAATGTGTTGGACTAAGGGCAGATGATAAGACATCCCTAAGGCAAAGCTGGTTATCTGTTCCAGCACATTCCTGGACACCTGTGTACAAAATAGAAGGTGTCAACAAAGGATAACAGAGGCAACGGATACATATCTGAAGTAAGAAAACAAAACATTGCCTGTTTGACAAACATGCAGAACCGGCAGATAAAAGCAATGAATAATGATTATTGAAACCATTTCCTTCTACCATTTTAATCGACAAAAGTCTTACCTTTAGACTTCTACTCCACTAGCATAACTGTAGGGTTATTATTGTAATTGTTTTACTCTACATATGGATTCAACATTTAAGCGGCGACAGTGAAACTGACAGTGTGCTTAGGCTTAATGTTTGTGGAATTGTCTTTGCCAGTCAATCAAGGCAAATACAAACTCAAGAGCTACTCTACCGTGAACTTATCCATCGCTTCACTTTGTGAAGCCTAGTCTCCCCCCCCCCTCTGGAGAGCTTCAAACCATCCATAACTGGAGGTCCTGAACCGTCTGTGTAAGCAGCTATAATTACCCAAAGAAACACGGGCTCAGGTCTGCATGGCATCCGGTAAACGGGCCCTCCAAGAAACCCGGCAGCCTCATGTAATGCTAATGGCTTGTTTCGTTCCGGCTGTTCCCCATGCCAACAGCAAATTCGAACTTTATTACAAAGTAATTTTCCACAAGAAAAGTCTCTCTGGGCGTCATTACAAGCAGTCATCGGTTCTCCCCAAACAACCGGTCCCTGCGTGTTCGTGGGGAACTCAAGATGAATAGGGGGTGCTGGAGTATCGTAAGGTACAGTCAATTCAGCACATTACCTCTCTAAGTAAACACGGCATTCGAGCCGTACGGAACAGAAAACCAATTTGCATCGAGATGCCGTTGAATTTCAAATGAGTCCCTGGGAGCCAGGCGCCAAGGCGGTAGTACAGGCTGCAGCTAGGAAACTACAAAACGGAGTTAACTACCGAGTCAGCGACTTTCAAGCTACTCAAGGAGATAATGAGGAAGGGGGGGGGGGGGGGGGTTTGACGGTGAGTGTGGCGGGACTGACCTGAGAAGTGACCTGGTGCTGATCAAAGTGAGAGAGGTGCTGGAATTTGGAGAAAATATCTTCGGCGGTGGGAAAGGCCTCCGGCTTGCTCCTCTTCCTCTTCTGTCCCTCTTCCCCTCCTGGGTAGACGGGAGAAGGGGGAGAGAGAGATTGGAGTAATAAAGACAGAAAGAGGAGCCATTAATAACCAGAACCCCCCCCCCACCCCGCTAGCCAATAGGCCAGCCGTGAAATCGAGCAGAGTCAATGCTCCCTTTTGTGGTTTTTATTTGAATGGGAGGCTGCGCCGTGCGGGGATGCTGCTGCGGAGGGTCTAATGGGTACAGCGGGGAATAGGACCCCCCACGCCTCGCGCAAAGCACCCGGGAAAAAAAGCTAAACACACTGCGTTGGACCGCCGCAGTGTGCTCAAGATCAGTTTAAACAGAGCAAGTGGAATTTCTTGCAAACCAAAAAGGTTACAAGGGAAACTGACACAATCGTTGACTGAGATGGCAACTATTAGCATGCAACCCCCCCCCCCCCCCAAAAAACAACAACAACACAATTCACATGATGGTGGAACACGAGTGAAAGTGAAAACACAACAAAAACAAAAACCCTTCAAACATGCAAACAAACCAAATTAAATACAAACGGTCCTCACCTGTCTCCGCGGTGCTTTTGCGATTGAGCACCTTCAGGATGTCTTTGGTGATCTTCTTGATGGCGTGGCGCGCCTCGTCCCGTTGCTTGCCCACGCCATACAACACCACCAGCCGCTGGTTGCACTCGTGGCTGGCGCTCTCCTCCTGGCGTTAAAAGCCCACAGAGCGGCAGAGTTCAGCAGAGGAACCACCTCAATGTTGATATTCTCGGTGTCTCACTAGACACGCTGATAGACTGGACAAGTATAAAGAACGGGGAAAATAACCCCGGGCTATGCTTCCCACAAGCAGAGAGAGATGGAGCAAAGGCAGTCCTTGAAGAAGGCTCATCTCTCGAAATGTTTTATTAAAAGAAAATGATGAGTAATGTTAATTGAATGCTAATCCTCTTTGTACGCTTGCACTTCTGACAGAACTCAATATCGCAGCGGATGCCTCGCTCACTCACTCACCTGGGGAATGGGGAAGTGGGTGGCGTACTGGATGTGGCGGGGCTGCTCGTACACCTGGGGGAAAACGGGGTCCATTCCCTTGTCCTTGACCCCGACCTTGCTGTCCTGCTCTGGCACGGGCTTCTCGGGGGATGGGCTCCCCTTGGACTCACAGTGCATCGTGGGAGAGAACATCTGGGAGGTAAAAAAGAAAAGAAAAAAAAAGTAACAATACCGCAAGACCGTAGGAAGAACTGAACCCCCTTGGAGTGGCGAGGTGAACCCACGGATGGTACTTTTCGAGTCGACTTGGGCGGCAAAGTTAACTCTGATTTGGCCATTAGTTACTGCACTTTTCTGCACTGTATTCATGATGCTGCTGCACTAATGCGGCACTGTTTTTTGCACAATTCATCATATGTATATATCATCAGTCACTTCATTTTTTTTTTTATTGTGTACTATTATTTCTATAGTATAAAGTATAGTGTATAGTATGTTGTTTACAGTATAGTATTGTATAGTTTAGCATAGGTAATTCATACTGCAGGAGGGAATAGGGAGTAAGCATTCCATTGTACTTGGCAAATCCTCTTGAACGCGTCTATCAATTTTGCACATACCTCGTCGAAATTAGCAGCAGAGTCGACCTCCATCGACTCCGATAGTCCCGTATCCTGTATTAAAAAAAATGGAAGGAATAAAAAATAGGCAACGTTGGTTCTTACCACCCACGCGCCGATGAATCATCCCAATAAATACGCCCCCCCCCCCCCCCCCCACAACGACAACGGCAGACACTCGCCTCCATTTTGACGCTGATGCCGGCGTCCTGCTCCTTGCGCTCCGAGTCGTCGGAGGGGTCGTCGCCAGGGGAGCGCGGCCGGGGCAGGTGGGAGTCAGAGGCCAGGTCGCCACGGGAGATGAGGGTGCACATGTATATGTTGTGGGAGAAGACGTCGTGGCGGATCTGCTCGCAGAAGAGCAGCACCAGGTTGGAGAACTCCACACGCTCGCTCTCGTTGCCTGGCTCGGCTGGAGGAGGAGGAACACAGGGTGGGGTTTGTTAGGGCCACGTCGATCACATTTTGATGAACATCCCGATGGTCGCGGGTATAACTGTGCGCTGAACGCTCCCACTCTGCTCAGAACTCAAGTTGGGTTGTTTTAGTGACATGATGGAAGCGCCTTTTTCGGATACATTGCAAGGTCGAGGTGTGTGTGGACGTGTGGCGTTCTGGCTGTTGATGTAGATGGCCCCGCAGAGAGGGTTAAGCTTCTCGGACACTTAAAAGTACTAGCCAGACACTTAAAAATCACAAAGTAGAACAGTATCTCTGCCGTAGAACTCCTAGCCCAAAAGCACAGAAGCACCTTCAGCAACCGACTCATTCCACCCAGGTGTACCACAGAACGCCACAGGAAGTCCTTTCTTCCTGTGGCCATCACTCTCTATAATTCATCTACCTCGGGTCGTGAGAGGGACAGTGGAGACTCAGTGACCTGAGGCCAACGCACTGTTATTATTATTTTTTGGTCAACGCACTGTAAATCCTCACTGTCATTTTGCACTGTAAATTCAATTTCACATGTCACTTTTTCAGTATTTATTAATATATTATTACTGCCAATTTGCACTATACGTATTGTTGTGTATTGTATATACCTACGTATTACTGTAATAATACTGTAAATTGTGCAATTCATCTATCAATACATTTCGATTTTATTTAGAGTTATTTTAGTTATATTTTGTTTATACTAGTTTTGTTTAGTTAGTTGTTGTTATTTAGTTTTTATCTTTTAGGTATTAGTATATTTCTGTGTGCATTTATTCCCCCTGTGTCAACTGTTGCACCTTAATTTCCCTCGGGATAAATAAAGTTATCTTGAAAACGCATTTTCTTTTACAAATCTCATGGTGTTTTGAATTCAAGCCGACACAGGGAAATAAAGAGAAGAGATTTTCTTTTGTGAGGTGTTCACATTTATAGAACGTTTTCAAATTGGAGAAAGGTGGTGGTTATTAGATTCTGTTTGCGGCCACCACCGGGCAGTGTGTTATTAAAAATAAAATAAACTGCACAGCCCTGGGGTTCACGTTGACAGTCGAGGCACAGGCTCTGATATCAGCCAATATACACATTGGCGGATCCCAAGTGACGACCATAAGGGCAGAGTGTTTTACTTATAATAACTCGCTCTTTTGGGGGAGGCTCTCAAAGGGTGGTAATGTGGATTGGCCTTTGGAAGGACAAATGCTAGTCTAAATAAGTTGTGACAGGATAAGGTTTGAGGGCCTCAACTGTTAATAATTAATGGGCCTAAAACATGTGAAGGGGCTGTGAGGGGCACCCACGTTTTTTTTTGCTCAGACATTTGTTTTGAGCAATAACAGGAAACTTGGCAACCTGGGCCATGTATTTTAGATGTAAAATGTATTTATTTTCTACTGAACAATCCCCCTGATGCATCAAATACTGCAGGGGATTTGACTCAGAGTTAGTGTTGAATGATATCCTAGGGATTTTTTTGCAATTAAGCCACTATAATATACATGCTTGCCAGTCAGCCTGCTAGGGAGAGCTAGGAATAGGTACCAAGGGAAGTCCACAGGCAGTGCGCCTACTGAACTGCTAGGAGTGCATTACACTATCATACTTTTGCTGGACTTTCTGGACCGATTACAGTTACTACACTACTGGCACTTTAAAATGCTTTTTGCACAATTCATCATATGTATGTATCATCCATCAGTAACTTTATTGTTATTTTTATTGTGTACAGTATTGTTATAGTATAGTGTTGTTTGTAGTTTAGCATATCATAAGTAGTTTATAGTGTTGTTTATAGTATAGTATTGTTTAGTAAAGTATAGTTTAGTATAATATTATTGAAATTCACACTGCGGGAGGGAATAGAGAGTAAGCGTTCCATTGTACTTGACAATAAAAATTCATCTTGAAACTTGGAAGTGAGTGGAAAATGAGGGGACAGGGCAAAGTACCAGCCCCGGTGCCTGACACAGGGTAATAAATCAGGAGTGGGGACTCACTGAGGGTGGGGGCCTGGGTGTCGAGGAACTGCAGCAGAACGTCCTGAAAGATGGGCAGCGTGGCGGCCGACAGAGAGCCCGACGACACGGAGCCCTTCTCGTCCACCACCTCCGACTCTCCACACCGCTGCAGGAAACACGAGAAGACATGAGCGCATTACAGGCACACGGTTAGCTGCACGGTTACCGTCCAAAACATCCATCGCCGTGCATTTCAGATACAATACGTACACCAGTGCGTTAAGTAGGAGGAGGAAGAGGGGTCAAGCATGCCATTGGCTGTGGACATTGGGAATCGAACCCAGTCAATTTAGGCTGGGAGGCCCACACACTAACCACTATGCTAGGCTTTATTTATTTATTTATTTTCCAAAGGTTGCTTAACAGTCTTAAAACAAACAAACAAAAGAACATCCCATTATAATAATCTGTAGTTTAGTTGTAACATTTTATGTTCCACTGCCAAGACCGAGGCCAATGATGAACATTCAGCAGTCAGCAGCTTGGAGGCTTTAACACAAATGGAACTAGCAGTCCCTTCATCTGCATTTACAGAATATTCATGTCATCACAAAAAAATAATCCCAGGGAAAACACTATGCATGACTTCAACGATAAGGAATGTGAGAGCCATTCCCAGTTCCCAGAAGCCCAGCGAGTCACAGTAAAACATTATAACGCAAAACCATAAAAACAGATAAGAATGTGAACCGGGACGCAATCAGAGAAGATAACGGAAACCGACGAAGAAGAGAGAGTTTGTGTGTGGGGGGGGGGGGAGCCGGCTGTGTCAGCGTGGGAGCGGTGAATCGTAGCCTGAGGTCGATTGCGTGCGTGTGTGTGTGTCTCTCTCTCTCTCTTTCCCCCCCCTCTCACCTCAGCCTCTATCTCGGCCTGCCTCTTCTCCAGCAGCTTGGCCACCACCATGGCCCTGTGGCGGCCCGAGCGCTTACAGCACACGGCCCACTCGCACAGCAGCGTCACCACAGCATCGTCATCAGGCGACATCTAGAACACACACACACACGACACATGGTCACACATACTGTCAGGGGGTAAACGGAGGAGTGCCGCGTTACAACCCTGGTGTTTACCACAGCCCAGAATTAGAGAAATCGAAGCAGGCACACGGATTGAGTAGTACCGTTAAAGGAAACCGGCTATGTTGGTCACACCTCTATATGGGGTTTAGGGGTCCGATTCCCACGAGGGTCAGCCATGCTAACAATGTATGCGCACACGCGGCACTGCAAGATGCTTCTGATGAAAAAGTTTAAAAAATATATATATATATATGTTTTTCTGATGATTTGACAAAAGAAGGTGTTTTCTCGATCAATTTCCAGTTCAGTGATAAACACGATATAGAAGCAATAGTGGTGATCATAGATATTGTGGGAAAGCTGCCCATGATTACCAAAGCAATCTTATCGAATCGCAGAGAATGAGGTTTTGTTACAGACAGTGGAACGGACAAAAATAGGGGTTTTATACGACAACACCCAAAAGAATGACGCACTCTCGTACACGACATCGAGAGTGTGATGGGTTATTTTTATCGACGACGAAGAGTCCTGAGCTGGTTGAAAAAGGCCATTCCTTAGCATCACAGAATATTTTTGACCTTTAATAAACCCTTAGCTTACATTTAACATTTGGCTTTGTCATATTAGTCATTAGACCTTAAAGAAGGAACACAACACATCACTTAGGATGAGCCCACTTTCATTCTGCAGCGTGCTGCCTTTGTTTTTCACTATTCAGTAATTTAGGAGACGCTTTCAACCGAACACATTTACGGACACACACAAATCACTTCACTGTGCATACACTAATCTTAATTGAATTGATTTTATCATGGCAAAATGAAACTCTTACCTCGTGGCCATCTTTGCTCTGACCCGAGCCAAAGATCCGGTTGTAGAGGGAGTCCAATGAGTTACTGAAGTCCGACTTCTCGAAGCTGTGGTTGTCCAGAACTTCCAGAGTGTGGAGAACCCTGCCAATGGTGAAGCCTGCGGAAGGAGGGGGGGGGAAATCACAGAGAGAATAAGTCAAACAAAACCACAAGTCTTGATTAAAATAAACTACAAACCTAGTGAAAAGGAGAGTGAGCTTGGACAGATGCATTTGTCTTACCTGCTGTCGTCTCCTGGCATTTATCGAAGGACCATCTAAATTCTACCGCCTGCCCCCGCTCCTTAATTTGCTCCTCGATTTCCCGTACCTTTGCGCGGACCTGAGGAGATAAGAGGCTTGACTTATCCGCCGGCTACAGAGACTCACTTACTGCAATACATCACCCAAAATAGTGTTACGACACTAATTAGAATACAGACGGGCTGGGACTTCCTTCACATTGAATAAACGGACAGAAACACATTGAACTAAATGGACGAGCAGGACCAGCATGACATGGCAGTACCTGTTGTGTGAAGGCAGTGTTGGACCCTGGCATGGGCAGGTTGGAGGGGGCGATGGGCAGCAGGTCCAGAGGCGAGCCGGTCTTGTTCCTGCTGTCTGTAAGAGAGTAGTGCCACACCAGAGCACTGGGACAACACAGCACGATGCTCTGCACACACACACACACACACACACACACACAGAGACAACACAGAAGAGGGAAGATGAAGGCGTACCACAAGTCGTGTTAAAGAAATAATACAGCCTTAAAACACTTTGATATCGTTATAAAAACGTCTATTTGTGCACCCCAGGTCCTGTTTTACCCTGTTTTGTGTGTCGTATTTCATTTCGCCACGGCTGAATTCGATTTCTGTAGACGGTACTATGCAACACAGAGAAGTTGTTGCAGTAGATACAATGGGGTTCAATAGGAGAGTAGGTCTTCAAATCTCAGATATTAGTCTTACAGCCATATAGCAACAACTCAGAATCACTGCATATTACACTTTTGCAATGTTCCTATGGCGAAGAACCAATCATTTAGTAAGAGGACACTCATTTTGGCCAGGACAGAAGCCTCCAGAACACACTGGCTTTGCAGGCTTGGCCTTGATCTGCGTACTGCATACTGCCAAATAATTTATTTTGTGCTTCCTATTGTTATTAATTATTTCTATGGTATTATTTCTGGCGTTTGCCAGATTTGGCAGCAGAACGCCTGCCTCAGGAGGCAGTAAAACCTCAGGAGGCAGTAAAACCTCAGGAGGCAGTAAAACCTCAGGCCAGCGTTGAGGAGTCTCTGAGGATTTTGCGAGAGCAGCAGAGTATTAACCAGTGGCATGTGCTAAACGTATCAGCCACAAGTAGCAAGTAAATAATCAGCAAATCACGGGCTCTACTGCAGTGGGAATTGGTTTTTAGTCCCGGAACCTTTCGGCTGGGAGTCAAACAACCTAACCACTGGACTACCCTGCTCCATGTGCATAATAGCCAGGCCATAAAGCGAAAATATCACAACATATTTGACCAAATACCTCGATTTTGCAGTGACCAAATATTTCCACAATTACCTTTTTTGATAAACATTAGTAATGGCGATATAATGACTAACTGGCTAATGTCTTATAATAGTAAGCTAGAAACCTTTGGTTAGTTCCGAAAACATAATTTTCAGTAACTTTGCAACCAGGAAAAGACAATACTTGCCATGCCATATCACAATAATGAAAATGTAACACTTATCTAGTCATAATATCGATATATTGCCAAGCCCTTGTATACGCATTGTACATTTTTGTATTATTAAAAAATAATCAATAATTCTTAAATATAAAAAAAAGATGTCATTATGCCAGCCTCACCTGCAGCATGCAGCTTAGCCCAAACACCAGGGGGCGATGTTGTGGGCAGATGTAAAAGTCTGTAAAGGGTGTCTGGGGCTGGTTGCCCCCCGCCGGCTGGGAGGTGGGTGTGGGGGGGAGAGCGCTCCCTGGCTGGGCCAGGATGCCGTGGGACTGGTGGCCACCCGTGCCGGGCCCCAGGCTGCCGTCGCTCAGCAGCAGGTTGAGACGCCGGGCGCAGAAGTACGCCAGTCTCCGGGACAGGTAGGCCGACTGTACAAACTCCCCCGAGTACTGAGGAGAGGGCAGGATCATCATGACTGTCCCATACAAAGCTTGTGTCCACATGCATGCTGGGATAAGAAGTAGGCATCTTCGGGCCAGATGCCTACTTCTAGACCCTTCAGATGGAGGGGGGGGGGGGGGGGGGGGTCAAAACAAGTAGTCAACTAGTGCTGGGGGTCAAACACCCTTACACTATCATATCCCTGCTTAACCCATATGAAAATAAAAGTGATTATCCGAAACACAGGGGTAGACTACCACATCATATAATACTTTATAAGTCATTAGTACACTGATCACCATGAATCCAAGTTCCCTTCATATTGTGGCTCTCTGAACTAGCTCACTTGGCACATCATGTTGTTCTAGCGCTACCAGGATACCTGTGAGTAAACCACACACCCAGCATTACAGATAGCGTAATAGCATTAACCCCCAAGTTCCTGTTAAGTAAAACCTTACAGCCCTATCCATTAAGCAGAGTATTAGTGTAAAACAACCCACGTGCACTCATACATATACATTTCGTAAGGTGTTGAGTAACACCCATTGTTTGACTGGGATGTCTCTGTGAGACACGGAGAGAGACGTTGGCTGGGCCAGTTTACCTGCAAAAGGAGGGGCAATAGTAGTCGGAGCAGCTCGTCTTCTCCGGGTCGAACCTTTTCGAAACACTCCAGCACCCAGGTGAGGAACTCGTGTCTGTCCAGCATGCCGTCCTGAGACAAGCAGACCAATTAGTCTCTATTCATCTCACAATAACGTAGCTTACGCAACGCTTACCTGCCAACATAATCTACAACAAGCCACGAGAGAAGCATCCATGTATGTTCATTTACAATTCAAATACATTTTATTCATGAGTAGCTCTTCTTCAAAAAGTTCTTGCTCAACGACAACTACAGGTAGGCGAACATTGGGGATCAAACCCAGAAGGGACATGAACATCCTAACCACCATGCCCATTTAGAGAAGCAAAAAATGCATACTGCATACTAGGGCTGTGCCATATCGTATCGTTTATCGCGATAAGTCCTCCCCACGATAAGTATTTCGTCATACCGCGGTAATGACGATAATTAATGACGTGTTTACATATGCGACAAACGTGGGCATGTAGAAGGAGAACAACAATGGCGGAAGGCGGAGTTCCAAGCGTAGGCGAGGAGGAGTTAATCGAGAAAAAAGGAGCTGGAATTGGCTTCTATTCACGGCTATCATATCACTCCGCGAGTAGTCCCGTTCACTTTTCCTGACGGAAAATACTGACTTGCTGATAGAATTGCTGAATTGTTTGCGCCAGTTGCCAAGCAACGCCTCAACTTCGGAGAACAATTTTTTTTCTCCGCGGAAGTAAATCATAATAAGTCGGGACCGACTATCGACTTATTAATGAGCGTTCCGTTCATTATCCCTTACGTATTTGATGATGGTAAGGATTAAGATTTATTATTATTATTATTTTTTGGTCATTTATCGTCATCGCAATAAATACCATGAAATATCGTGATATAGTTTTAAGTCCATATCGCCCAGCCCTACTGCATACTTAGAAGAACTCACCTGGAACATGAACATGGCTAATTTCTCGTTGTACTCCCATTGCTTCATAGCGGTCTCCACATCTGCAGGAGTGGCAGGCTGTGGGGAGGCACAGCCCTGGCTGGGGAACTGTCTATAGAACTCGGCCACCTTCTGGAGCTGCTCCCACAGGTACTTTGTGATGATCTGGGTCCATTCTACAAAGACACACTTTTAACGTCAAGGCATACACTTCTCGGTGCATGTCTGCATAGACAACGGTAATTCAAGGAAGGCAGGTGGTGCGTACTGTCAGACAATAAATTAAATCCTTCAACGGGTACGATACACAAAATACATAATGACACATTACCTTAACTTCACTGAGAAGTAGTTTTACGTCTAAGCAAATCTTAAAGCAAGCACCCAAACATTATGAGCATAACTAGATCAGCCATTTGACAATGAGTCATATAAGGGAGAGAGGCCCTGAATGCATACGAGCACTTTCCTGAAATGATCTGCAAGAGTTGGCGTGTGTTGCCTCACCTATACAGGGATCAGTCACATGTCTTTTCTTGACTTTTGTCTCTGTAATGGCAGCATGGTATGCGCAAGTCATTTTGATCATCCATGCAGAGCGCATCACAGGAACTGAATACTTGGCGAGGTATCCAAACACTTCTTCCTTTTTACTAAAAATTGGAACCTGTGGAATAGGAAGTGAAGCGATGAGTGATGCTGCGAAATGATGTACGCATTGGGTGACAGTCAACCACGAGGTAGATCAGGTCAGCAAACAAAGATTTCCTTGTTCAATTATCTGGCTCCTCCTGGAAAATGCTGCAATGATGCTATTCACTTCAAAAACCCCAACTGTCTTACAAGACATCATGGTTGGTACCTTGCATGGGAACCCATCCTGGTGTGATTTTTAGAAGTGGCCAGTGACGAGAAATATTAATGTAGTCCGGTCGCGCAGCATTCATACAAGGACTACCAGGTTTAAGGATAGTTTTTATCCACAGGCAGTGCACCTACTGAACTGCTAGGAGTGCTGCCACTATCAAAACATTGTCATTAACAATACACTACCGTACTTTGCTGGACTTGGACTCATTACAGTTACTGCACTGTATTCTTGATGCTGCTGCACTACTGGCACTTTAAATGCTTTTAAATCTTTACACACTACTCAAAACCCCCAAAATATCCTCTGTCACTATATTGTTCTTTTTATTGTATATAGTATTTTTGTAGTGTATAGTTTTAAAATGTCATACTGCAGGAGGGAATGGGGAGTAAGCATTCCATTGTACTTGTACATTGTACAATTCAAACATGTCTTTATTAAGTGAGGCATGAACCACTAAGCGCATTTACAAAACCACACGTAGGCAACGAAAATGTCATAATGAGGACGACTTTGTACACCGTTGTTATCCCGCGGCCTCACCTTTTTGGCGAGTAGTGTGAGGGGCTTAGTTCCAGCCAGGTCTGTGAACCAGTTGTTAATAGAGCTCTGGGACCGTGCGGTGACCAGCCAGAAGTTATCCTTCTGGTTGACCTGCGGCTTGCGCTTCCCTGTGTCTGGGAATGTATTGTAGCGCAGCTTCTCAGCCATAATGCTGCTGAAGTTGGAACTGATCTATGGAGCAATGGATGGTATACATGTCATTGAAACTGCTCAGAATTTCAACATACAAATTGAAAGCAAAAAAACATGATACATATAAAAAAATTATTAATAAATGATTTCGGTTTGATACCTTGGAGGGGTTAAAGTTGACATTTTTTGCACTGCCATGTTCATCTCCGGACACAGCTGGTTGATTATTAAATCCTTGTTTTACGTTCAATGCAGTCAATTCATCCTGATAGCAAAAATGTTAGCGTTATATGCATTGCCTATTACATAAGCATCAACAGGGAATCATACGGTTTAGAGTGCATTAGCTGAGAGGTTATCACATAAGAGTTTAACAAACTGCTGTGCTATCCATCGGTTTACGGAATACTTTACATTACAATATGCAGTAAGGCAGCATCGAGTTTAATACCAGTGAAAGATCGTACAACATGGATCTGGGTAACATCAAACATCGTTTTAAAAGAACGGGCCCTTAATTTGCCCTGCCGTTTTATCTAATTCCAGCAACCCAACCTGGAGATGGAGGTCAATCAAGCTAAAGACACGTCTGAGACAGCAAGCAGAAATGTCGACACGGGTAACCCTTATTGTACATCCCCCAAACCACGTAGCTCCATAGCTCCATGGACCACAGGAGACATTGAGAGATGAACGCGTTTAGTCCCAGTCGCGCACCACTCATCACAATAACATCATCCAACAGACACAAAAAGCACGCACAAAACAAAGCGCACACACTTTATACGAGAAAAGAACGGATGAAAACATAGCGAATTGCAGACGACCAAACACAACAGGCGGAAGACACCGGTAGATGTGTGGTTGCTTTGGAAGTAGACCGGCTCTAATCCAACACACTGACAACTACCCTAGGTGCTGTTCATTGTTATTGAAGGCCCCACACGTCTGGGAGTAGTTGCTAAACGGGCTAGCTACCTCGCATAGCTTCGTAGCTTGGTCACTTTTACCTCCGTTTTCAAATCACTTCCTTGCATTTTTAAGTAACAACAACACGCTCTGACCTCTTTTTGCTTCGGGTCTTGGGGATACACGTCCGGAGGGCCGAGCCTGGGCCGCTTTAGAGGCCGGTGCTCGTAACTTAAGATACCGAAAGCAGCCATCGTCCAGCGGCATCACAGCCAGGCTTTCCTCTCAGGCAGCCGCTTGAACCTAGCTACAACAACCGTGCACACTTCCGGTGGTATCGTCTAGTCGTTTCACTTCAAAATAAAAGCAACGTAAAACGGTTACAATTTATATTCTTGTCAACAGCTAGTTTTATATAAAACGTAAAATACAGAGTGTTCATGTGTTCTGCTCGAGTGTGTTATGTTTGCTGTATCCTTTTATACAGCAGCATAAGGGGGATACTAGTGTAGCATTTGTTCAAACTATTATTACTGGTAGTTATTTTGTGACATTTTATCCAAATTGGCTTCATCCATTATCATCGACTTGGTATTTATCGATACGAAAAAGGCCAGAGAACAGCAAACGCTGAATGTCTTATATTCAGTCTGACTGAAGGAACCCTGCTACGTTTTGGAAGACTAGAATCTCTGAGTCAGACTTCATCTGCCTTCCTACCAAACCCCTGAACAAAACAGGTGATAGCAGACTGTGGTCTTCACATGACATGTGTAATACTTTTATCAACCATTTATACTTGGGCTGGCGATTTGTTTGATATAAATGTGAATGGGTGGTCTGTATGCATCCTCTTAATTTGAAACGTCACTATTCATTTATCTATAACAAAAAAACCCATTTGATACTGTAGTGTAGGTCACAACCTGCTCACGGACAGACACATTACACATTGGTCTAGATGAAAATGCTTCCTTCCTTGCAACTATCTTACTGACATAACTCAGGTGGTGGTAGCTGATGGAGTGTACTCCGATTGTATTAATATAGAGATGGTGGTGCCCCAAGGTTCCATTCTGGGACCCCTGCTGTTTACAGTATAAAGGTAGTCTCTCAGTGCATCATCTCTGGATATAGCTGTGGAAAACAGTATGTCCCTGAAACAAAGTTTGAAACTTTGTTTAAAAACTCTATATTTGATAGCCAAAAGCCACATTTTAATATAATGATTTCTACCTTAAAGGAATGCTGTTACAATGTGGGTAGTATATAAAAATGAACACGTCCCCTCCATTTTACTCGGCATTCAGTTTTGCAACTTGTTCACCAGCAACCGTCTGTTCTCAGCTTTGCAGGGTAAAAAGTACAGTACAGCGAAAATAATTGTGCAAATGTTGCAGTAAAGTGCATGGTAATATATAATGTACAGTTGTTGAATAATATGTAAAAACAGTCTTCTAAAAAACTACAACTAAAAAGGTAACGGGTATAGAATAACTTAGAGAGTAGGTATGAGATATGTGCATAATTATAGGTATATATATATACCAGTGGTGAAGCGTCAGGGCCTTCAAGGTATTCAGAGAAGACCCTGGAACTCTCAGATGAAACTAAACTAAACTAAATTCTATTAATAAAATGTAATACAATTTAATCAAATTTAATCAAAATTTAAATCAAATGAATAAATGAGAATGGTATCTGTGTTGTTATCTGTTATATTACAGTGTTACCTTGATTTGTTTGTCTTTCTCGGTCCATGCACGACGCATTTGAGTGGTTTTGTGTTGGAAAAACAATGCAACCAATCAGATATTTTTCTAGGTTGCTGGGAAGAATATCCTTCAACCAAAGTATTCCCGATGACTTTGGCCCTCAGACTGAATGAGAGCGTACGTTTGGATTGACAATTTGATCAACCAATCATATCGTGATTTGTAGCCAATGGGCGTATTCTTTCAGATTTCAGAGCTTTTCAGATTTTCACAGCTCAATAGGGAGCTAGAAGGTCTACTGGCTGGAGCGAGAGGGGATCTAGCGTAGTGCTACGTTGTTTCTACGTAGGATTTTACGTCAAAATGGCGAAGGCGAAGATGATGGGCTGTTACTTCACCACATGGACACTGCTTTACCAACTATGGTACACTTGGAAATTGGCTGCGACAATCTTACATCTTCCTAAATGAGATAAGGCATAAAGTGACTCCTCCACGACGTCAGTCTGACTAGAACGGAATTTTCGAATGGGGTGGGGGGGGGGGTTGTGGTCTACAGCAGGGGTTCCCAAAGTGGGGGTCGCGGGACCCCGAGGGGGGGTTCGCAAGATGTTTTCAGAATCCTTTTGATGTGACCCATGAGGTTTATTTATTTATTTATTTTTAAAAATTATTATTTTTGATTTATTTTTTATCATTTGTATTATTATTAATAACGTGAGTGACACAGGGGGGGTCGCGGGCTGAAAAGTTGGGGAACCCCTGGTCTACAGAAGGTCCAGTTGTGATAGACACGCTTCGCCACTGATATATACAAGGCACGTATACAAGTATAAACAGGAAGTGAGCAGGGGTGTTATATCAACAGTTGAAGATGAATATATATATATATACAGTAAAGACAGTACAAATGTATATATACGGTAAGTACAGTAAAAATGTACATGACTGTTAACCTAAAATATGTAAACTATAAGTAGAGGTAGGGAGTTATGATACAGTGCAAGGCTGTTGAAGACATTGATGGTGAAAGGGTATTGTCAGCAGGGCAGCAGAGGGGGGGGGGGGACTTTGAAACCTCACATTTTTATTGACAAATACACTGAAAATAAAAATTGTTAGTACATTTAAAGGAAAATTCAAGTAGGATTTTTGTTTCAGAAACAGATACTTCCTACATATTACAAATAGGAGGGAACAGTACATTGCATTACGTCCAGCATGACCCAGCTAGCACAGTGAAATAACTGGATTCAATCTACCACTGTGCACTCGGATTCATCAGCTCAGTCTGTTGGGACTTGGCTTGGGAACCGGAGGGTTGCCAGTTCAAGTCTTCAAAAAAGTACGGAGTGAGAACTGGTCCTGGGAAAAAGATGCCAATTTGCTTCCTGGACACTGCCGAGGTGCCCTCGAGCAAGGCACTAGACCTCTACACTGCTCCCCGGGCAAATGCAGAGAAACAACTTACGTGTGTGTGTGTTTCTGCATGTGAACAATAATGAGGATTTAGATCACTGGAGATGGCTAAAGGACACATAACTGAGTTTCACTTAAGTTTTCATTGTATAATCCCATTTTTGTAAAGCCATTCAAAACCTTTTCAGACTCGAAAGGTTTGTATTTCAATTAAGAATTTTATAGTGCTCATTATAGACATTAACATCTGATCCAACCTGTATTTTATTTTTATTTGTATGTATTGCATTATATATTCATTTATTGTGACTATTGTATGTTAACTTGTATTTGAACTTGCACTGTAATCAGGGCACACTTGACAATTGGTGTCACATCTCAATGTCTTATTGCCCTGAAGTGTAGATTTTGAGAGATAGTCAGAATAAATAACAATCGTAAATGCACATATATATTTCTATTCAATATACAATGCTGAATGGATATGGGATGTCCTTGCATTGTTTCTAGCACCCAAATCTAGAAGCAACCTCATGATACACAATTCCGCTGATCTACATTTTCAATTAAAAAAAGACACTTAACAGACCTAGTAAATTGAGTGATCTGAGTTATACACTTAAGTCTACACAGCAGGGTGTCCTGGAGACAAACACAAAATATCAGACAATTTACGTTGTATAAAAACATGTTTAATTTATTTTTACATTAAAAATAAAATGTACAAATATAAGATATAACAAAATTATAATTAAGTTGTATACAAAATTATCATTATTATAAGGCAGATGTTGACAATCTCAGTCTTTAAAACCAGAACTTACCAGGGAAAAAGACTGGACTATAACTATATCATTAATCACTATACTATACTCACTTTTACCGTCAGCCAGGCGATACTGCAGTATCAAGTGCCGTACAAATAGACTCCGAGATAGCTTCCACAGTCAGGCCATCAGGCTGCTGAACAAGGGCGTATAGCATATAACAATGTATATTGTATTACATTGATTTATATATACATATTGCTCTTTTCTGTGCCGATATATTGCTTTTTATAAATTGCATTTTATTTTTATTTTTTAACTTTATTCTATTTTTATAACTGCTGTCTGTCGTCGGGTATTGCACATACGAAAAAAAATTGGGTTATTCATTGGGTTATTCTTAAAACACTTAAAACAAAGTTAGCAGTAGGCTTCAAACCACTTGTATTGCACCGGCACTTGAAGGTTAAAACAACAGTGTCGTCATCACATGACTATGTACTGTGTATCTTCACTGTAAAGACTTGATTCACCATTAAAAAAAAAATTAGAATTCTAAAAATCTTAGCCAATACCGCAATGAGGAAGAAGCGACCACATGGGTGTACACTTCCAGGTATGCGTGAAATATAAAGTGCCTTTGTCGGAGCCTTTGCTCCGTTTCGCTGCTTTGTTAAACTCATGCTGCCTTTATTTGTGTCCCATGAGAATGTGGTCGCCATCTTTGGTAAAAATTCACAGATATGGTCAAGTAAAAGTATTGCATCTGCTATTGATGCACGTCACCACACACACACACACACACACACACACACACACACACATACACATACACACACATACACACACACACACACACACACACTCACACTCACACTCACACTCACACACACCCTCCCACACACACACACACACAACCACACACCCAAGCATGTTATCAGGATTTCAGCTCTGGTCCATCACATCCATTTTGGCTTCCGAAGCTTCTACCATGGCTCTGAACCTGGAGCTTTCATTGGCAAGCAAGGCGGCTGGGCTGTCAAACTCCAGGATCTGTCATTAAGCAAAGCAAAGAGGATGAAGCACATGCACACTTCAGATAAATTGCATGAATAAAAATAAAGAAATGGCAAAAGCAGGTCCAACTGACTGTGGATATGACTGGGTTGACCTTATTAAATGGTGATTGGTCAACGATTTTGCAAAACCCTGTTTGAGAGACCATGAAGGTCATTTATTACGCACTTCCTTAATCATTTGCAAATTAGAGTGTTGAGGGAGGGAATTAGAAATACGTAATGATCACTCTAATCACAATGACTCCCAATGATTTCACCGAGGCACAGCTGCAACTGACCATGTCATCATTTATCCTTTCCAGAGGCAACCTCGAAATAGCGGTTGTTTGAGCAGAGGCGTTGGCCAGTGGCACCTAACGAGTGAGCCTCATGACAAAATTAGTGCCGAGAAATTGTGTGGAAATTGTCGAGGCAAATATGAATACATATTCCTGACATATAGGTTAGCGCGACACAGGTGAATAAACACATGTATATCCAGACCTGCCACGAGCGCCACCCCCACCAAGCAGAAATGTCTTATCATTAGCAAATGTCTTATAGTAGTATTTGTATCCAACATGTTTGTTGGTCAAAGCAGGACAGTATCATATAAAACAGGTTGCTTTATCTTAGATAAAGGTTGGCAAACAAAGAATTAGGTCCGGATGTAGGGGCGGCAGTAGTTATGTCTGTAGTAGCTATGTCTGTATATACAATAGCTGCCCACTGCTTCTAATAATAGGATGGGTTATATGCACAGAAACACATTTTACTGTGCGTGTACATGTAGGTGACCAATAAAGAGGATTCAATCCTACATATTTAGATTTAGATCACACCGAATGCTTTTTAACAGCGGAGGGGGGGTGGATATTTTGCCATTGTCATCAATGAGAACCAAGCGTATTGCTCTGTGCTTTTAGTGTTGTTGTGTTGAGTGCCTCGCCTTTCTCAGCTTTTTCGCTAGGCTTCTAAAAAAAAAGAGAAGTCTGTAAACCTGCGTTTTACAGACACCCGCAACCTTTCTGCCACCTTAGGTTCCACAGAGTGATATCGGGGCTAGGGTTTAGGGTGTACCACCCCCACACCTCACCTGGCCGTTGTCCAGTACCATGACCCGGTTGCAGCTCATCACGGTGTTGAGCCGGTGGGCAATGATCAGCGTGGTGCAGCCCTGGAACGAGCTGCGTATCGTCTTCTGGATCAGACGGTCCGTCTCGCCATCTATGGCCGCCGTCGCCTCATCCAACAGCAGGATCTGTGGAACAGTGGCAGTTTATAATGAGCACCACGTGATGAGTGAGAGAGGAGGGGAAGAGAGGGGTAGAGAGGATGAGATGGAGAAAGAAGGGTGGGGGGGAAGAGGGGTAGAGAGGAAGAGATGAAGAGAGTGGGAGATTGTTTATATCTCAATTGTATAGCCTATCCTTATAGACTACCTGCTCCACTTTCAGTCTTTTTTTAGCAGACACTTTCAGCCAAAAAGCCTCAATGGTTAATTCAGATACACGTCATTAATGAGCAGGCCTTATGCATCTAGATCATGGATGCCCTACAGGCAGTCTGGGGACATTGGGGATCAAACTTTCAGCAGGAAGTCAAACACCACAGCCGCTACATTATCCCTGCCTTCATTCAGCTTAGTTTCCTTGGTCTGATTTAGTTATGCTCCACGTTTGAGAAAAATAATCAGATTTCAGAGCGCTGTCCATTCTGTGCGTCTAATCCGCCATCAACGTGGCTCCTCTGTGTGGAGGCATGAGGTAGGAGGGTTTACTTAGTCCAAACCTACTCTTTTTTTTCCTCATGTGTTTCTGGGTGAACTGACCCTTTAAGACATGCTTAATGGAGCGCATGATGAAATGACAACACCAGCCATTAGGGGGCAATGTGATGCTGCACAGCTTCAGACTAGAGCTGGCAACACTGTTTGGCAGTGGTGGTGCTGGTGGTGGTGGTTCAGTTGGTTTTCCCAGTTGATCATTCTAAAATAAACTGCATTTCAAAAAAAGGAGCCATTATCAGCCATCTCAAAAAAGAAACAAGAAAAAAACAGCACCAGGGACATGAAACGGCAAGCAATCACTACCTTGCTATGTCTCAGCAGAGCTCTGGCAACGCACAGCAGTTGCCTCTCTCCCACCGAGAAGTTCTCTCCGTTCTCAGTCACCTCCGAGTGGAGAGAGTGAGGCATTTGGCTGACCTGCGGACAGCCAAATGCAGTCAGTCAAAAAGGGGGGTGGGGTGGGGTGGGTTGGGGTAGGGGGGGGTCATTTCCAAACAACTGCCAGGTACTCAATTGATGATGCTTTCTTATATTATCCATCGTAGGCTTTCAGAGCTTTTCGCCTCCACTTCGACCTACCATGTCTTTGATGTGCGTCTTTTCCAGCGCTTCCCATATTTGTCCGTCAGTGTACCGTCCCCAGGGGTCCAGGTTGGTCCTATTGGAGGGGGGGAGGGGGGGGGGGGGTGAACGAACATGTGTTTTAACAAGCAAGGTGATTTAGAGGGCGGCGTGTTTGTGTTGCAGTGATGCATACGCAATGCATATTTCATAGGGAGAGGATGGGGGTGGGGTGGGGGGGGGCATGGGGTTGAACCAATTGGAACGCTGCAGCGAGCCAGCACCTCCGTGGCGGTTTATCCTCAATCGGAGCAATCTCTCAGGGGCACTTAGGCGCTAATTGCCGGGCGGTTGGTGGGATTTCACTCTAACCAGATGGTCCGAGTTTTGGCACGCCGTTCGCAATTCTAACTTGGTATTAAGAGTTCTTATTTTTGTATCAGAAATAATGCATTAGCCATTAAGGAGGTCTGCAGGGAGTGCATCGCCACGGCAAATGGTATTTACTATCCAGTCATTTTGGAACATTTATCCAAAGCCACTTGTGCTGAATGGACATCTTGCTCTGGAGCGGGTAGAGGCAGACATTGCCGATTGAACCGTGGGGTCGGAGCCCTGACGGAGGACTACCTGATTGTGCCGATGAACAGGACCGGCTCCTGGGGGATGGCGGCCAGTTGGCTGCGCAGCTGGTCCAGGCCTAAGTCTGCGATGTTGACCCCGTCTACAGTGATGGAGCCTCCCGTCAGCTCCACCAGTCTGAAGAGAGCCACGCCCAGCGAGGACTTGCCTGTCTCCACACACACACACACACACACACACACACACACACACACACACACACACACACACACACACACACACACACACACACACACACACACACACACACACACACACACACACCACACACACACACACACACACACACACACACACACACACACACACACACACACACACACACACACACACACACACACACACACACACACACACACACACACACCATTGATGAATATCAGATCATTGTCTGGATACATGTAAAGGAAGCTGTAACTGATCATTGCTATCGCTGTACATGCAACAAACTCAACACTGCATGAGAAAGACAACAGAACAACAACAGAAGCAATCAGGTAGGTACCCGATCCTGTGCGGCCCACGATTCCCACGGTTTCCTCTGGCGCGATGTCGAAGCACAGCTTCTTGAGCACCAGGGGCAGGTTGTCGCGGTAACACATGTCCACGTTCTGGAAGGAAAGGCGTCCGTGCTGCGGCCAGCCGGGAGCGGTGGGCGAGGACGGCCCGCTGACACTCTGTCTGGGCGCCTCACTCTCCAGGTTCTGGAGATAAGGGGGAGAGCGAGAGAGAGAGATAAACACGAGACACCACCATTGTGTCACCCCCTCCCCCTCATCCCTGCCCCACTCTAGTGTAAACTATACAGTAGATTGTAGCGTTTAAGGTCTCACCCAAATCCGCTTATATCTCTGTAACTGCACCCAACCGCTACTCGAATCCGCTTCCCAACCCACCCACCCTGCTGGCCATTTACGATTTTTCTTGGGCTAAAACAGATAGTAGATATTCAGTATGATCTAAATTAAGGCTTTTTCGTCAAAAGATGAAATGGAATACTATATATACATATATAGTATATAGCATACATACACATATTTATACGTGACCATATGGTTTTTTTCTTCTAGTTTCCAGACCGGATACTACCGGATGCTCTCATATTTATCCCAACTCATTGTAAATACTGTTGCATTGACCTTAAAATATCTTATACATTTTTATATACACATCGTTTATTGCAGTTTTTCTATTTTCTATTGTATTTTGCATCATTTCTGTATGGCCCTGCTACTTTCATTTCACTGCATATCCTGTTCGTGTATGTGACACAACAAGTGATAAATCAAGTTCTGGAATCTTGAAAGTCATGAAATGAGTGATGAGTCATGAAATGAGTGATGAGTCATGAAATGCATTCCCATTAGGCCAATATATTATTAGTTGAGATTGCAGAGAAAGCTGCGGCTGTGCGCTTTGCGCGTCCAAAAAAATAAATAAATACAATTACGCTGTTATTAATCATTTTGTTTTATACGAGGGAGATTTGCGGAGGACCATCATTTGAAGCGGTTACTCAATCTGAGAAGGAAGCCTACATCTGTGCCAACCTTTTCAGCATGCACAGTGCTGCCCCCTTATCCGTAATGCCTTTAGATTATTGAACTAACCAACAAAATGCATAATCAATGTTTGACTTTTCAGCATAATAGGCTTTCTTTATTTATGCTAAATGTTGTTAAACTGAAAACACTGGCAAAATAACGATGCATTTGCATGTGCATGGATTTGAACCCGCCCGCAAATCACTCTCATATTATAAATACTGAAAAAAATAAAGGCTGATTCTCAACCTTAGAGTCGGTCACATGGGGCCAATTACTCAATCCCCGCATTCTATTGCAATAGGAAAATATATACAGTTAAGCTGTTGTTTGTGGTAATTACTGTTTTCACAGTTTTACCTGTGTGTGAGCCCCACACCAGCATGCTCCGTTTCACAAGCATCAATTAGGGCGTGTTAAGCCGTAGCAGCCGCCGTTGCTACGGCAACGGTTTAGCGATCGGAATATTTAACTTAATTGAATATTGTTTTTTTTTTTGTGCTACAGTTGAGCAATGTAAAGAATATACTACTGTGTCCAGTATCTACATCCGGGTTTCCCAAACCCTTTATTCACAACTCTGATCAACACATGAGTTAAGAGGAAGTATTTCCACATACATAGTCTTTTTTTGTTGCTGGATAATTTGACCGTTGAATCGAGCGACTTGCATATGCATACTTATTTACACGTATATATTTAAATATAAATATATAATCATTCATACCGTCGGTGGGAATGGGGAAGAAGCATTCAATTGTACTACTGTAACGAAGGTATTGGCTAGCTATAGAAAACCCTGACAGGATGTTGTAGCGCAAGGTGTTCAGAATATTGTCAGCCAACTTGAACAATGAATCGTGTGCTGAATGAATGACTGAGGGACCCACACACACACACACACACACACACACACACACACACACACACACACACACACACACACACACACACACACACACACACACACACACACACACACACACACACACACACACACACACACACACACACACACACACACACACACACACACACACACACACACACACACACACACACACTGTTGTCATGCTGGGCTGGTCTATACCTGATGTTGTTTGTGTTTCTACACGTCATCTGTGAGTGCACTCCAGGCCTATTGAATTGGCCTCTCGATCTGCCCTCCTCCCCACAGTTGTGTTTGGCACACGGAGATGCCTTACACCGCCCGTACCTTTATATAATGATCGATCCTCTCAACTGATGTAAAGCGGGCTTCTGTCTCCGACAGCAGCCTCACAGTGAACTGAAACAAGCCAGTCAGCTGCAGAAAAGGGGCAGGGAGGGAGAGAGAGAGAGAGAAGGGAAGAGGGGTAGAGGGAGAGGGTAGAGGGAGAGGGAGAGAGAGAGAGAAGGGAAGAGGGGTAGAGGGAGAGATTAATGATTGACAACCGGACTGTCATTCACAACCAATTACCAGAAGACACACAAGCGGTAACATTTACAACCTGGTGTGTGTGTGTGTGTGTGTGTGTGTGTGTGTGTGTGTGTGTGTGTGTGTGTGTGTGTGTGTGTGTGTGTGTGTGTGTGTGTGTGTGTGTGTGTGTGTGTGTGTGTGTGTGTGTGTGTGTGTGTGTTTTACAGGGACAAGGTTGGGCACACTGATACATGACTGTGACCCCTCTGCACAGTAATAACAATAAGCTGAAGTAAATATATTTGGGGTCCATATTGCCGTTCCAACGTAATCACATCATTCCACAAGAAAATATACCTTTAATATAACATTGGAAAGTTTCACTTGTTGCCATGACAGCAGTCTCCGTGGAGAGAAAAAAAAATGAGTGCAAATTTTTCAGCGGTTGGAATTTGGCGAGTATGTGTGGACTGCCCACGGCCCACTTTACCATCAAGCAGACTATGAAGTCGTTTAGCACACGCGTTCATCCGAAGCAATTTGCAGATTTTGATAGAGGTTATTCATGAGCAGAGCTTAGGCATCTTGAGGATCATCCGTATCCTGCCCACACACCAGGGGGTCAGTCATCGTACTAAGTCTGAGCCTGGTGCATTGATTTTTAATTATGTCGACATGGCTTATAGCTAAGCATCAAAGCTAGATATATAAATAAGTTAATAAGGCATTATAAATATACTATTAGAACTATAGGCCTGGTGTAAAATGCAACAACCTTTTATTGAAAAATATATAAGGGGTCCCATGTGTTGTTTCTCAATCCACCCTGGGCTGAATAAGGTTGAAGACCCCTGATGTAGGGTGTTAGATTAGATTCTAATGTATTGTCAGTGCACTACAGCACAAGTACAGTACATCGAAAGGAATTTGGCATCTTACCAGAGTGCAACTGTTGCAGTAAAGTGCATGGTAATATATAGTGTACAGTTGTTGAATAATATGTAAAATATGTACAAAACAAAAACATTGTGTGTATATATATATATACATATATATACATATATATACATATATATACATACATATACATATACATACATACATATACATACATACATATATACATATACATATATACATATATACATATATACATATATACATATACATATATATA
The DNA here is from genome assembly GCA_027704905.1 of Muraenolepis orangiensis. Classification (NCBI taxonomy): domain Eukaryota; kingdom Metazoa; phylum Chordata; class Actinopteri; order Gadiformes; family Muraenolepididae; genus Muraenolepis; species Muraenolepis orangiensis. The sequence goes on from CM051001.1 coordinate 24,049,286, forward strand.
TACATATATATATATATATACATATATATATATATACATATATATATATATATATATATACATATATATACATATATATATACATATATATATATATATATATACATATATATACATATATATACATATATATATACATATATACATATATATACATATATATATATACACAACAACAAAAACACAACAATCTCTACGCAAATCCCTTAACCTTTGCCTAAACTAAATCATCAAACATAAAATTACGACGTGCGGGGACTCACTCGCTTTGTGACTTTATTTTTATTTCCGTGCATAGAATTGTTATAATATAGTGTTTATAATATAAAGAAGATAGTATTTAGTGTTGTTTATAGTAAAGTAATGCATAGCATAGTATAGTGTTGTTGAAATGTCATACTGCAGGAGTGAATGAGGAGTAAGCATTCCATTGTACTCGTTACACATGGCAAAAAAAGAAAAGAAACTTGGATCCAACTTGGTCAGGTTTCCATTTAACTTGGATCCTTGGTCAGGTTTTCATTAATTATTCATAAGATGCCTTCGCCATCTCATAGTGGCAAATGAGAACTGGCTACCCGCCTACCACCAGTGCCACAAGAGCATCTTATGTACCACGTGGTATATGTACGCACCTGCACCGCGTAAGAAAGGGCCAGGCCAGCTAAGGCCGGGGGGATCTGCCTGTGCATGAGGACGATGAGCAGCGCCACTGCAGTGATGAGCGCGATGGAGATGAGGTCCAGGCGCACGGCCAGCCAGCGTACAGCACAGTTGAACAGGTAGTGGGACGCCTGGTTAGTGTCCAGCAACTCCTGGTATCTGGGAGGAGCAGAGAGTGAGAGAGCATGCCAGTCAAGCTTTAGCTCACTCACTCGTTAGGTTAGGAGACCCGGACTTGGATTTTTGGAAATTGGATTTTTATCCAAAGCGATGTCAATTGAGATTAATTTCATTAAGGACCTTGAAGAGGTTACACACGGCTAGGGTGGCCACACCGCAACGGTGCGCTTGTGTCTAAAGTCGACAGGCCAAACTACGGCTGTGTGACAGCCTCTGCGCCATTTAAAGCGGTTACCCGACAACAGCAAAATCCTTTCAGACGTCGCTGGTGACGAGACTGACCATTACGCCGAGAGGCAAGTTGTCAGGCCACCCAAGTATAAAAAGAATCCAACCAACTGCTTTAAGTGCCAGTTGATATTACAGAGTATAACAGAACCAAGCATGAGGAGGAAGTTAATTAGAATAGGCCTTTAGAATATGCTTTTGAATGTGTTGCATTGAGAGGCTAGCCAGCCGTGCCCCAAGCTTCATATGATGGGGAAACATATCATCGGTTGATGATACGTTTCCCCAAAAACTACATTTAATTTGGCAACGTCTGTCGGACGAGCCCTACAACGAGAGAGTGCAGTTCCATGTCTTTTTGGTTTAGTTTATATAAAATATATATATATATTTTTTTCAAATGCTGTTTGTGTGAAAGAGTGCCCCGCGAGGACGGCAACGCCGCTTTCGTTGTACGTCCTCACGGGGACAAACAAAGGCATTCCGATGGCGATACCTGTGCAGGAAGTCGTGTCCTCTTCCGTAGGCGTGGATGGTGGAGAGGCCCTGCAGACTGCTGGTGAGGTGAGAGGTGAAGGGCGATTGGCTGATGTTTTCCAGGCGCTTCAGCTCCCGAATGAAAACCCTGTGGACGGAGCCACAGAGACGACATTCATTCATTCATTCATGTATGCCCGTTTAATTGTTTATTGGTTTGGCTTCCTTATTCTTCTGCCAGGACACTTTTGTATTGTTTTTTGTTTTCTTTAATCCTATTGGGATTAGTGCAGCAGACGAGGGGGGGGAGATCACATTATTTTGGCCTGTTGAAGCGTGCGCACATTTGTCATTGGTTCCTTTCGGTCTTTTGTTTTCCATTCTGCCTTCGGCCCTCTGCCTCCCCCTTATCAGTGCATGTCCACTCATGTGAGAATCGGGCAGAAGAAGAAGAAGAAGAAGAAGAAGAAGAGGAGCTGCCGCCGTACAGCAAGAGTCACTTGACAGCGGGGCGTGGTGTTTGAGCGCAAATGTGATTAACTTCAATGATATCGCAATTGTGTAAACCGCCAAAGGACACAGAGGGGAGATGGGAATAGAGTGATTGTGTCCAGCCCGAGGTAGAACACACCCGTTTCCCAGCAGAGCCCTGGTCATTTTCAGCCCTGTGATTGATGTAGGACATTACACACACGTGCACACACACACGTGCACACACACACGCACACCAGTTGGCAGGTACGTGTGAGACCGAGAGCGGGGGGGGGGATGAGGGTGATCTACTTTTAGACGCAAGGATGGGGTGGTTGGTACATGTGAACACAATTTCTTCCATGAATCATCCCCACTTTCTCATAAAAGAGGAGAGAGCGAGAGAGATTGCAAGAGAGAGAGAGAGAGAGACAGTAAAACAACATGGCACTTCCCCTCAGCCGAGCGTATTTTCAGACAAACATGTTTACGCTCTGGGCGGTGCATAACTTCATAATTGAATAACTGGCCTTATAAATTGGGTGACTTGGTGACTTCCAATTGGAGGCAACATACGAGAGCAACTCAAATCCTGCATTACTGCAACTGCACACACATATTGAAGCCTGCCGTTTCAAGTAATGAATGCAAAAAACTCACGATGGTTATCGCCTACCACCACTATTGTACATCTTCAGCATACTGTCGTGGTGTGTGTGTGCGTGACTGTGTGTGTGTGTGTGCCGTGCATGCGAGTGAGTGTATGTTTGTTTTTTACCTGGAGATGCAGTTGACGATGCAGAGGAAGGCTCCTAAGGGCAGGATGGAGAGCAGGAACCATGGGAAGACAATGCCTACCATGGCCAGGCAGAAGATTACCAGGGTCACGTTCTGGAGCAACATCTCCGCTAGCATGACCAGACGCACGTCCACTACCGAGGGGAAGGTGGAGGAGAAGGATACAAGGTTTTGTAAGTTGAGAATAGGTGCTTGATCTGCATTGGATCCATTTGGTTGAACATGTATAGATTAGGACCTTAAAAGGGAGTTTTTTTCTTCCGAAAGTCAGTCGTTCAATTATAGTTTTTTTACACTCCCCCATCCAAGAGGGAATTCATGAACATTTGCTAATGAAGTAAGAACTCTCAAGACATTGTATTAGTTAAATTCCTTTTTTGGTCGTCACACGTCTACCAAAGACATTAACATCTCATGAACTGCCGTTTATGGAATAGGAAATCGGCTCTTGTCAGATTCAGATCACAACGTGTAATAGACAATGTAATCTGGGGTGACACAGCGAGCGCTCTCTCCTCTCCCCCCCCCCCCCGCCAGGGAGGATGAAAAGCCCCCTGCGGGCTTGCCACTCTTTTCTAGACATCATTTTCCAAGACGCTTTCAGTGGTGAATCGAGCCATTACAGTATATGAAAGACAGGGATGGCGCCATGCACTAATATGTTCCCCTCTGTAGAAGTCTGATGCAAAAGATGTGCAGTCGATGTGTAACTCCTCTATGAAATCATCTCTGTCACAGTTTCGGCCACTGAAAATTGTAATCCCTGCATGCGCTACCATGTGGCGTCTCATCTCTCAACGTTGAACCACAGTATTAGACTGGCGCCCCCTGTGGGCATTACTGGTGGATACATAGGATTACTTTCAGATGGAACAGTTATCCATTTTAGGGAGCTATGATGGATAGCCTAGTGAAGCAATCTCAGCTAGTAAAGCAAGCTCAGCAAAAGGAAAATAGGAGAATGTTGAAATATATTAACCCAATATTTTCTCCGACATTTGACTTTTTACCCTGACGAGTGGCAACCCTGCCACGCCCCCCCCCCCCCCCCCCTCACCCTCATCCATGTCCTTGGAGAAGCGGTTGAGGATGCGGCCCAGCGGCGTGGTGTCGAAGAAGTGCATGGGGCTGAGCAGGAGCTTCCGGAACAGTCTGTCGTGGAGCGTGGAGGCCGCCTTCATGGTGCACTGGGGTGAGAACGACGACAAGGGCAAACGGTAGCGGCGGGGGGACTTCATAACACGCGTGTGCGGAAGTCGGCTTCCGACAACATCAACAAACCGCACAAACAAAACAAACACGAACGGCATAAGGAAACCATATGGTAACGGGGGGGGGGGGGGGGGGCTTGTTTAGCTAATGTGGCGGGGGTGTGGGGGGGGGGTGGGGGGGGTTGTGTGCAGGGAGCGTGTGCTGCAGCTGCACAACACATGGTAGCGCCGCATGTCAACGACACACCGCTATCTGGGCCTCGTTACGCGTCGGAGGATTTCAGAGCACAAGCCGTCAAGTCTTGATACATAATCAGCGGCCCCGGGGTGGGTGGGGGGTGGGGGGGAGGGGGGCAACACGCTATAAAAAGGTCACGACCCTAATTCCCGCAGGGGACATCTTGCACGATTGGACAGAAAACACTCTTGGCAGGAAGGGACACATTCATTTGATTAATTGAATATTCAACACCGGCGAAGATCCCATCGCGGTTCAGGGGTAGAAAAAGATTAGCCGTCTCGAGGAAAGAATTAGCTATTTCAAGTGGCGTACAATAACGTCGGGGGCTAACCCCTGTAATGCGCTGTCAGGAAGGGTTAGCTCAAAACATAGTGCATGAACTCAAAGGGACGGCGACACACATCGCAGAGCCCCAGCGCACGCGCACACACACCATCAAGCACACACACACTCCAACGTGTTAAATTAGCAGCGGTGGCCACGGAAATAAATTGGGTTCACAGGCAAATTCAATTATAGTGCAGAAGTGCCTTGAGAGCATAGACAGCGCAAGATAGACCGTCAGCACATCGGCAAAAGAAAATAAAACCAGCATGGCACCGATAGACACGACACATTGGGGTCACTGTGTGTGTGTGTGTGTGTGTGTGTGTGGGCCTTACCTTGACAAATACCAGTCCCCTGATGGTCTTCAGAAGCAGCGCAGCGACCATGGACAGGACGTACACCCTGGAGTAGTAGCCAAAGTAAGGGTTGTGCCTCATACTGTGGTTCCCTGGATTTGTTTCGTTTCCAGAGCCTAATGAGGAGTTCTGAGGGAGGGGGGGGGGAAATGAGATTGGGTCAGATGGACCGCAGGGAGTGCAGGGAGAGGGGAGGTGAGAAAGACAAACATTTTTTTTAAGAAAAGACACTACACAAAATGAATTGGGGTTTCTTATCAATCAAAGGAAGAGTGACTGACACGTGGATTTTTCAGGTGGTTGGTGGAGGTGGGGTGGTAGGGGGTGCGATGCTCTTCTGCTTTCATCCTCAGACAGCAGTATACACTTTGGATGGCTGCACAGCTGTTTCTCCCCCCCCCCCCCCCCCCCCGTGTCACCCTGCCACTGTTTTTGCTGTTTAATAAAGTTTGCCATGATACCGTAAAACAATTTCATTATTTTTGCTCCCTTTTTCATTATGCACATTTGGATTAACGCTCGTCTGCTCCGACTGGCTGAGGCCTATTCCCCCTCCACCCCTCCTCCTTCCTTACGACGCCCAATTACAGAGTAGCCAGATGCAGATTTTTCTCTTTTTTTTTTTTAAACACACACACACACACACACACACACACACACACACACACACACACACACACACACACACACACACACACACACACACACACACACACACACACACACACACACACACACACACACACACACACACACACACACACACACACACACACACACACACACACACACACACACACACACACACACACACACACACACACACACACACACACACACACACACAGGAAGGGAAGCTCAGAAGCTTACCCCCCCGCTGCCCTGTTGGATCCAGTAGCTCAGCCACCAGTTGCTGAAGGCCACGCTGCCTGTGGTGCACAGGAAGAGGAGGACGTTGACCAGGAAGACGAGGGGGCCGCCGGCCGCTTTGATGTAGGCCCCGTACACAGACCACGCCACCGCGCCGGAGCCCTTCTCCTCCGCCTGCATCAGTTGCTCTGGGAGAGGAGAGGCGAGGAGAGGAGAAGATCAAAAAAGGGAAAAAAGGAAAGAAAAAAGGAGGGAAGAATGGAACGCAGTCAAGGGAGAGAAAGACAATAAGAATGCAACCACAAACAAGAAAGTCAAGCCAATGTGCGTGTGCGTTGCTTCTACAATAAAACAGGCTTCCCTCACCTCCCTGCTTCCTCTGGGTCTGCGGTACTGTGACCTTGACAGCAGTCACATGCGTCTCATGTTTTTCCTTCTCCTCCGCCTTCAGCTCCTCGTTTTTCAGGTTATTTTTCACCACATTCTTGACGGGTGCAAAAAAAAACAACCAAAAAAAAAACCACCATTGGTGGGAGGGAGGGGGTCACCACGCCAACGCCAAGTGCCCTGAACCCCACAAATCACCGCAGGTAGGCAACGGCACCCGGCGGCCGGTCATTTAAATATAAATATGTGAGACAGGCTCTTTAGGGTGCTACACACCCGTCGATCAATGCAGGCATAAGTAATGAAAGGCCCCCCGGCATGCATTAACATTTCCCCAGCCATCGGGGCATTGGCTCCCCGGGCTCATGCATTATTCAGCTTCATAATATGTTATTGTGAAGGTGGGCAAAAAAGCAAATAGCTGGCCTGGGGCCAGAGCGGTGGTGGTGGCGGCGGCACCCCCCCACCCACCCACCCCTCCGCCCCCCACCCACCCACCCACCTGCGGTCTTACCTCCTGTTGCATGCTAGTGAATAGGGCGGCGTAGTCCCGCTCCCTGGCCATTAGCTGAGCGTGCGAGCCGTGCTCGGAGATCAGGCCGTCCTTCATTAGAACCACGTCGTCACACTCGGGCAGATACTGTGGATGAGAAGAGGGAGCAGAGGGGGGAGGAGGGGAGGGTGAGATGGAGTCACACGGCCCGCAGGGGGAAGAATGTTAACTACAGATTAAATATCACAACCCCCCCCCCCCACCCCCCGCCCCCAAACCGCTCCAGACTGCGCAGTAACAAAAACAAAACGTCCTTTCAGAGATGTTGTTTGGTCAGACGGAAAACAAAAACGGCCGTAGAGTATAGCCTCTTTTCAACGAAGAAAAGGTCAGCGTCATTGTTCATTTATTAAAAAGGATCCCCCGTTAGCTGACGCGGTCCGCTAGTCCGCATAAAACACGTTTCACAATCAAAATCAACATGGAAGACAAATGCAAGTCATTCAATAACATTCAATGAAAGTGAGATCGACAGCAAATAAACAGAATATGACGGCTAACATTATAATTATTATTACACAGTATTGTACTGCCTATCATTGTACTGATCAAAAGAGTTAACTAATATTCCCATAAGGGCTGGGTCACAAAATGAAGAAAGACACAACCATTAAGATGAATGAATCAAAAAATTAAAAGGGTCCCATATTATACCACCAAGAGTGAATGTGACTGAAATTGTCATTGACAATTAGATAGATAAGCCTACCAGTTGGTACAGTCCACTGAGTAGGCTCGTCGACTGATCTAATCATCACACATCTTTGTAGACACTCCCACTGTGTTATGTCTCTACGTCAACGGCAATTTTAGTCACATTTTTTACCAATTCATTACTCCACCATTGAAGCTGGACTGGAGGTTAGGTTTTCACCCCTGTTTGTTAGCAAGATAACAACAACAAGTGTACAGAATCAGACCAAACTTGGTGGTTAGATTACCTAGATTATTAAGGAACAGTGAGATTACATTTTGCCACAGATCCAGATCCAAATCCAGGGGACTTTTTGGTGCGGTGGAGGCATGCGCTCTTCTAGTCTCTTCTAGTTCAGTCAGTCATTCATTCATACAAAACAACCTAACACAACTGAATGGTCCGTGTACCTGCAGCTGGTGCGTAACAAACAGCACCGTCATGTGCCTCGCCGCCCCCTTGATGGCGTGCCTGAAGAGGTGTGCGCCCACACGGGTGTCCACGGCACTCAGGGGGTCGTCCAGCAGCAGTACGGGCCTCTGGCTGTAGAGCGCCCGGGCCAGGCTCACCCTCTGTCTCTGGCCCCCGCTGAGGTTCACCCCCCTCTCGCCAATCTGGAGGAGGAGGAGAATAACGACAACAAGAGGAGGATGAGAAGAAGAATAATAAGGACAACAAGGAGGAGGAGGAGGAGGAGAAGAACGAAGAGGATAACGAGAAGGAGAATAACGAAGAGAAGGAGGAGAAGAAGAAAGACAGAGGAGGAGGAGGAGAGAAAAAATACGAAGAAGAAGGATGAAGAAGAAGAAAAATCAAGAAGAAGGCGGCAAAGACGAAAGACAAAGAAAGATAAGAAGAAGAAGAAGAAGAAGAAGAAGAAGAAGCAGCGTAAATATTACATTATGGGACTCTTATCTTGTTCCAACAAGTCTGGATGGAGTTGAGAAAAAAATATGAGTGCTTGTGAAGGATCCTGCTTTTTCTGTGACCGTGTACCATCGGCAATCATTTACAGAGAGAGTGACGAACCTTGGCAATGCATGAATGGAGGTTTTTTTGTCCTACCAAGGGTTTCCTTAATAAAGCCCAATAGAAAACTCGGACAATAGCTAAATTCTTTACGGTCACAAGCAACGGTGAGGGTTAACTTTATTATTTTAAATACGTGCCATGAAGGAGTGGGTAGGTCTTGGCTCTGGCATTGTTGGTCAAACGCCACCCACCAGCACACCACCCACCGGTACTCCATCCCTGCAGTCCCATAAACATGCGTAGCTATTGTACCGCCGGACCGCTAAAACGCTGAGCAGGAAGCGCGGTGGACAAGGGGTCCACTTGTCTGACTCCCTGGTCATCTCAATAATATTAAGATGACCCGATATGGACCTATAGTTCACATTAGAATAGTCAGCCGAACATGTGTTCTCATTAGGGATCTGTACATAATGACTACAGGTTATTTGCATAACCTGTAGTCATTATGTCAAGCAAGGGGGAGATCATCTTCAACCATATACAAAAGGTAAATAGCGAAATCTCAAATAACCACAAACTCTCTACAGGGACTTGCATTTCAAGTAAAAAAACTAAAAAGGGAGGGAGAAGATCAATCAAACTAAATATTTAACATATTTTCAAACATATTTACAAGCTTTAGGAACACCTTGAATGAATTACAGTATTATATACTGTATTTGAATATATTTATTGCCTTTTCCTTGAACTTTTGTAAACAAATTTGTCACTAGACGCCGAGTTGTTAAGACTGCACAGCATTGGACCCGAGAAACAGAGAGGACATATGGGTAGGGGCGGGGCCTAGTAAGAGATGTGATTGGGCCAGCCAAGTGTCCGTGTTTAAAATGAACCAATGGGCCACTGTCTCTGCTTAATGGGCCGGCCATTTTTTTTATTTTATTTAAAAATGTTAATGGTATCGGCACCCCAGGGGGTGTCCGCCCGGTATGCCAGATGATCAGTCCAGTGCTCCGTTTTAGGTATGTTGCTCAAGGAAAAATGTGAACATTGGTATTCAAACTCAGAACAACTACCACTTAGCATTCCAGCCCTGCCATGTTAGGGAAGTTTGAGGACATTTGCGAGGGGCTCAGAGTGAAAAAAAAAAACTACTCTACCTCGGTCATGTCTCCATGAGGAAGATCTGCCAGGTCAGGCATGAGGCAGCAGGCCTCCAGGACAGCACTGTACCTGTTTGGAGGAAGAAACCAGCATGTCAGCGAAGGCATCCAATCACCAGCCACTGTGGACACTATTCATAACGGACAAAAACAGAGGTAGTGGATGGGTGGTGGTAGGTGTCATATCCCTTACACCCCATATGCCTTATGGGGACTTGAAAAAGCGCCATTAAATACAATGAATTGTTATTTATTATTATTATTATTGCCACCATCGAGATTATGCAGAGATGATCTTTTCACCCCCGTTTGTGGATTAGACAAAGATTGGTGGCGAGATTACTTATGGACCATAAGTCGATTTTGGGGCAGATCTGGACCCGAATCTGGATCCATCCAGGGAAAATTTTGGTGTGGGTCTACTGAGGGCCCTCTAGTTATTAATATTATTATCATTATTAGAACCGGATCTCACTTTTCTTGGTCATACTCCTTTCCAAACAGGATGTTCTCCTTCAGCGAGTCGTTGAGGATCCAGGCCTGCTGTGAAACGTAGGCAAAAGCACCACTGGCTGCAATGTTACCCTCCAGCAGGGACATCTGGAGCAGGGGGAAGCAAAGAGGGAGGGAGGGGAGTAAAAAACACAATACCTGTTACTTGAGAAGGATGAGAAAAGAAAAAAAATAAAGTTTGAAGCCGCACTGGGACGTATTTAATGCTTTGTGTCCGACGGAACACAATATACGAAGCTCAACAGAGAAGAGTCGAGTTCAGCGGAATCTTACTTGGCCCAGTAGAGCAGAGAGAAGGGAGCTCTTCCCACTCCCAACGCTTCCGCAAATACCCACCAGGGACCCCTGTTAGGGGAAACAAAGACGGATAACAAAGACTGATTATTATCACACAAAAAAAACAGATAACAAAGACGTGTGTGTGTGTGTGTGTGTGTGTGTGGTGTGTGTGTGTGTGTGTGTGTGTGGTGTGTGTGTGTGTGTGTGTGTGTGTGTGTGTGTGTGTGTGTGTGTGTGTGTGTGTGTGTAGCTGCTCTCCCTCCCTCTCCCTCTCGCTCCACGTACGTTCTTGACGCGCAGGTCGATGCGGTGCAGTGTCTTGTGCAGCGGCGGGCGCATGCTCTGTATGGAGGAGACGGTGCTCTGGGGGCTCTGCTGCTCCATGTTGTCCAGGAGTATGGGGCCGGGCGGCGACCCCGCCTGTGGGGCCTTGCCCTCCTTGCCCATGTACAGGCTGAGCTTCTCACGGCGTAGCACGCGCTTCATGCCTCCCGTCGTCCGGAAGGGCTTCTTCCCGAGCACCGGGCCGGCAGGGGGTCCCCGGCCGGCGGCGCCCCAGGCCAGCGTGACGTGGCGGAACTCCACGGCGTTGCCCGGGTCCTCCATCTTGACCGCGATGGTCTCGAGGTTGTCCATCATGAAGAGCCTCTGTTGGAGGAGAAAAAAAACAAAACGCTGAGGGCGTGAATAAAAAAGGGGGTGTGGTCTTTTCCTTTTTCGGAGGACGGATGAACCATCTGGATCGGTTATCCACAATTAACATTTGACTCCATATGGGAGACGCAGACAGACAAACGGACACAGACACACACTTGAGTGCAATTGACCGCCTACTCCGCCTATTTCCATAAAATCAGTTAAAATCAGTGAGAGTACAAAAGATGTGAAACAAGTTATTTTCTTCATATTCCCCCACCTGGAATCTCTTGACCGCTACCGCGCCCTCAGACAGTGCACGCATGGCCAAAGGTGTGACCTTGAGCACAAAGGTCATGGAATTGAAGACAGCCACCACTGTGAAGGCCTGGGAGATTGGGAGAGACAATAATAATAATAATAATAATAATAATAAAGACATATGTATCGGGAGAGAACAACAAGCAAACCAAACCTTGGTCCAATGCAAACATACTGATACGAATGATATGACATTTTTTATTTGTATAGCTTTTTACTGTATTGTTTTGTTTATTTTTTATAGCAGAGTATATAATATATATATTTTTGAAATATATTTTTTAGAATTGATATTCCCTCCTCCATTACAGACTAGTGGTTTGGACGAAGCTGATAATCTAAATCTGGAGCATCGAATCCTATTTATTGGTCACATACGTGTACATATACATACATGTACACACAGTGACATTTGTTTCTCTGTATTTAACCCATCCTAGTATTAGGAGCAGTGGGCAGCTATTTCATATGCAGTGCCCAGGGGGAGCAGTGTAGGGGTCTGGTGCCTTGCTCAAGGGCACCTCGACAGTGCCCAGGGGTTTCGGGGACTTGAATGGGAGACCTTCCTGTCCCAAAGCCAAGTCCCAACAGACTGAGCTACTGCCACCACCCCCCTCCCCTTATACTGGGTCACATAGCGGTAGAGGACATATGCAGCCTGTGGAGTTGAATTGCATGAAGTCCCATTGTACCTCGGCAGCAGTGAGGTCATAGCCCAAGGCCATATGTAAGGTGAAGGTGCACACGCTGGCTATCAACACCACGATCGGAGCCACGCCCACTGTGAGGCTCTGGACCACACCGGCCCTCTCTAGAATCTTCTTCTCCTCCTGACGCACCTCTTCAGACACACAGACAGAGAGAGAGACAGAGAGAGAGACAGACAGAAAGCCCCGTTTACACAAAGATCCCACAATATTGTCGCAAAGTAGATCCGCGGTTCTGCTGGCTTTGCCTTTTGAATCCCCTCTAAACACAGAAGCGGCATTTCTGAACCAGAGGCGTGACGTGTAGCACAGCAGCGTCAGCGTCTAGTGGGATACGCCTCACGTTTCAAAATGTGGAATACAACATTAACACCACCGCTAGCTCTAAAACAGTAAAAAGTGTGTAATCCACATTGCCGTATAAAATACAGGTTCAACTGACTTTTCACATGTGGAAACTATCGCACCCTTTTTTTGTTTTTAGGCGCACCTTGGTGCAAAAGGAAAAGTGGCAAGAAAACAAATACAGGAGATTTGCACCAAATCGGATTCCTCTCCACCCTGTGTCCTAGCCCGCAAGTAGCCATTTTAATGGCTGGTGGCAGCGTTGTCTGTTACACAGACAGATGCAATGTTCTGGCATGGAAACTTTTTAAAAAGGGTCCCCCAGACCCTTTTACAGAGGGAGATACATGGCAGAGGGTTAGGAGTGTGGGTGGGTTAGCGATTTAGAGGACTACATAGACAGACACAAGCCCTTTCAAGAGACTCCACGGGCGCTCTCCTTGGAGCACTGGACCAACAATAATACAAGAGCCCTGACAGAGGACACACACACACACACACACAAACACACACCAGAAATAGATGGCAGAGGGAACCGAAGGAGCTGTGTCCATACATGGACGTTGTAAAAGACTTCTAAAGTCAGTGCCCGCCTCTCTGTATGTATTCCACAAGATACCTACGACCGACTGGTCACGCCAAAGGACGCCATTTTATTGTTTTTATTTCTTATAATTTATTCTGCCTAGATGGAAAATGTGTTGAAATGTAGAACACGTGCAGCTAAAACACGTTTTGAACTCCCAGCTGGAAAGGCTATAAGAGTGCAGTCCTCCTTTTAGCATAATGATCAAGAACACTAGTCAGTCCTCTTGAACAACACATGTTGTTCCCAAAAAGGCATTTAAAAACTCCATCAAAATTCATCAAATTGGCAATTGAGTTTATAATTCGCTGCATTTAAATTAAAGCAGCTCTTCACTGAGGAGACAGCCATTAGACTAAAAGTAGAAATAAATCTGTGTGATGCATGCGATGACACAATTAAAGCCGGAAGACGCCCCAAAAAAACTAAAAACAGGAAGTGTGGTCTGGTTTGGAAACCCTGCTGAGTCACTGAACTCACCGTGTATGTTCTGAGCAAAGACGTCCTCCCAGCAATACATCTTGATGAACTTCATACAGCCCAAGATCTCGTTCATCAGCCTCACGCGCCGGTCCGTAGCGGTCAGGCATCTCTTGCGAAAATACGCCGTCAGACGCGACATCAGCATCTGTTTGTTGTGGAGGAAAGAGGGTAAAAGGAGGAGAGTATTTAAGTGAGAGGGTAAAAGGAGGAGAGTATTTAAGTGAATTAAGTGCTAGGAGGAGAACCGAAAGCAGACGCATACCTCAGCTTTTTTTTAGTCCAGACTGGCCAAGGTTTGACAGCAATACAAATTATCTGTGACCTACTCTCTCTCCATCTTCTTCGCCTACACTTCACTCTCCCCATCTCTACCCCTCTCTTCCTCAACAACCCTTCCCTTTTTCTGCATTTTGTGAAGACACCCCCCCCCCCCCTACACTCACACACCCTTCACATCATACACCCCACATTCAGAGTAGACGAGTTGTAACAAAGTTCTAAATGGTAATTGTAGCCAAGTAAAAAGTAGATTACTGGCTCAAAAATATACTAGACTTTAGAGTAAAGAGAGAAGTAGAAGTACGGTTTGAAAAAAGGAACATGAAACTACTCGTTCCACTATCTAAAAATAAATACTTTCTGATCGTATGTGCGGTTACTTATAAAGTGTAACTACCTACCACTGTCAGGGGATGCATTATCCTGGAAACAACATTAAGGCCTCAAACTGATCGACATTGACCAATGACGAAACGCTAATTCCGTGTTCGGCAAAACAACTACAATTTGACACATCACATCTTCCACATCTACTGGCAGATATGGAGGGGAAGGACATGTTTGTAGATAAAAACGTACCACTTTTGTAACGGGCAAGACAACTTTCACAAGATGACGATAAAGCGAGCAAAACATTGCACCATAAAAAGCCTGCTGCTGGGGACCTTTTTGGTTTCCTGGGACATATAACCCAGCTTCAAAGCCGCCTCAAAGTGGGGAGCGATACCACCGAGTCTTTAGCCTCACCATGGTCAGGTAGAAGAAGATGAAGACGGCAGAGCCCGCCAGAGCGGTGGGTCCCAGGAAGAAGGCGGTGTAGGATAGACCCAAAAGCGCCAACAGCGGACCACCGGCCAGCAAGCAGCCCATCACAACCGCGTCGTACAGGCGCTGGCCGTCGCTGGAGCATATGTTGATCAGCTGGATGGGGGGAAGTGGGGGGGGGACGCAGGAACACACATCTCAGACACTTTAAGAGCCTCTTCCAATATGGACACGTTGAGTGAGCGAGACCAAAGCTACTGTCACACTAAATCAAAAGGAGATTGCATAGGGGGACTTTTTGTTGTGGACTTTACAGACAGGACAGTGAGGACAGACAGGGAGAAGGGTTTGACTAAAAGCCATATCGCCGCTGCACCTCACCTCTCCGGGGCTGATGTCGTTGGTGCTGCGAAGGCGCAGGATCTTGTGGAAGGCGAAGGTGAGCACGGCACCCCGGAGGCGGGCCCCCGTTCGGTAGTTGACGGCCCACATGAGGGCCAGCAACCAGGAGCGCATGAGCTCCATGAGGAAGATGCCGGCCACCAGGGAAAGGCCGTAAGTCAGCCGGCTGTCTGCACCCTGGCAGTACTCCAGCAGGGCCCGCACCAACAGGGCCTGGGGACGGAATCGAGGACCCACAGGGTGGGGGAATACGGGAGAATATGAGGAGATGGATGGAGATGGGAAAATAGACAGGGGGAAATGTGGGAGACATATGTAGGAGGAGAAAGAAAAAGGGGGAAAAGAGAAACATCGTAATGATGGGAAACTTTGAAGTGGTTGACGTTGGTATTGAAAAACAAAGAGGGTACAACATTGTGAAAAATAATAATTAAATGGATGTCGAAGGAAAAAAATGTTGAGACTATGAGAGATTACGATTATGACTACAATGATATGGGAAAGCAAATGTCCATAGAGATACAATATTGCATATATGTGCAGACTGATATACAGCAGGAATGTCAGCGAATTGACATGGGAATGTGAGACCAATACACTGTGGTGCAGCATCTAAAGCCACTTAAATGACGTCAGTTGTTGTCTCACGCATGCAGTGTACAATAAGCATAACGCATTATCCAACCACAACAAACAAAGCATGCCGGGCAACAATGACTCGGTTAAAAAATACTGAGAATAAGGAAACTCTGAACATAATTACCCATTATCTTCACGTCAATGTGGAGGAGAAAGGGAAATGGTAGCATTATGTTGCAATATTAATGAACTCTTTCTTTCGTTCTGTTGGGATATTTGAAGATTAGAACACAAATCAGAATTGTGGCAGTTGGGATGGGGGGGGGAGGAACCAAAGCGTGACTGTGCACAAACCAGCTAATCTATGTTAATACCATGGGCTACACTATCTGGGGCTTTTTAATCTCTCGCTGTGTTTTCATTTCAATTTCCAGACCAGCGTGAAACAGGCTAAAAGAGATTTGCTGAAAAACCACACTCTTGACTTGGGAGTCGAACCGGCAGCCGTGATGGCTGAAAGCTCTGACCGGCCCATTGTTTAAAACCAAAAATAAGAAGAGAGGGAAGGGGGATTGAGGCGCATACTCACGGGTCCCACGAAGCCGGCCACCAGGGAGATGAGCAGGGTGAAGACGGCCACCAGCATGCGGGTCTGACAGAACCTCCAGAAGACCCGGGCCAGGGACGCCCCGTCTTTGCCTCCCCTTTCCAGCTCTTTGTGCCACATAGACTCCAGCCTGGCGACACAGGGGGGGGGGGAGAGGAACAATTACAGCGGACAGGTCAGTATTTCAACAGAATTATGGAGGAACCGTGACACTGGACTGAAAGGTCACTCACGGACATCATAAATGGTCACTCACGGACATCATAAAAGGCAGTTAGGAATATGTCTTAGGAATATATTTCTTTCAGACATTGGTTGGGAAATTGAGTAATGTCACGACACCGGCTGACAGCGAAAATCAGCATTTTTTTAAAAGAAAAGAAAACCGACACAATCTCCTTTTATTTTACCCACGCTTTTTCCACGAGGTTAATTAAACATCTTCACGCCCTCCTCCTCCTCCTCCTCCTCCTCCTCCTCCTCCCCCCCCCCAAAAAAACAAGACAGGAAAGCGAGACAGAGGAACACGGTGAATAAATCACCCCATGTACGCTACAGCGGCGGTCCAAAACCCGGAGAACAGAGGGAAGACAACCGCGGTGAACCAAACTATCTCAACAAAAAGATAATAATGAATAAATCGCTGAATAAACGAAGGCAGGCAGGCAGCCCGCGGGGCTGAGAGATATTGTGGAAACATGATGTCCGTTCACCCCACGTCCCTTCTCAAACACGCCGTATGTCAAGGTCAACTATATCCCACGCTGGCCCCCGGTACGCAGGTACGGAGCGGTACCGTCCGTAACGAGGCAGCACGTCGGAAGCACCTCCATAAATGTTAAAAGATCTGGCTAATGTAGCCACGCCGCTGCATAATGTCCCATAAAAAAATAGGAGGCGACGTATCTCGTCGGCCCAAATGCTTAGCTGCTAACGACTCAATAAAGGCAGTGTCGAGAACAGCTGTGGAGGCTAATTTAGACCCTAATGGTTTTATTAAAATGGAATCGGAGAAGAGGGAGAGGACGCTAAACTGGCCAACTCGCTCATATCACATGCCAGCTCGGATTTTCTAATTATTATTGAGTGAAATAGTGCCAAAAAGTGTGAATGGCAATCAGTCTATGACTCGGCACTGCAGAGCCAGTTCCAATTCAAAAACATTAAGACTTAACATTTAGCCATTAAGACTTTCGAGAGTGTGCAATCAATAAAACATTCATTGAGTAAAATACAAAACGTAAAACAAGGTAATGAAACTAGAACGTCCCACTAACAAATGGATGGTGTAGCGCCAACCCAGGTAAGTGCTACTTCTCTTCAGTGTTTGGGTTGGGCAAGGGCTTCTTCAACCAAGAGTTTGAACGAGCAAACAAATATAGACCAGGGATGACGTTTGCAGTGTGTAAACCAAGACACTGCATTTGATGGTTTGCACCTCAATGCACACTCAAGTGTCAACTCTCCCAGGATATCACGCTCTCGCCCTCTCTCTCTCTCTCCCACGAGCTAGGGTTGCATAACCGTCCTGCTATGTAAACACGAAGCAAAAGCCTCACTGATCCAGCCTCCCATGCCAAGAAGAACACCTTTTCCCTTTCTCTCACACACGTTGGCGGGCCACATGTCACACCAAAGGATGAGACAGCGGCGTATGCCACCCACAAACAGCTCATCCGCGATACAAAACCAAACCACGTGCACGTCGGCCCATCCCTCGTCTACTTCCTCACCGCACAGTCAGAGCAGAAGGCTGCATGCACAAAAGCTACACTCACTTTTATACATATTACGGGATACACACACGTGTGTGTCATCTCAAGAGAGTTTAGAGTCTGAGACGGAGAACGCACACGGAATCTACGTACATCATTACATCAAGAATAAAATCTATAAATCCTATGAGAACAAATACGGTATAAGCACAGGCATAGGAGTCCAGTGCCATGAAGATATGTTTGCTATGGTATGACGAATATAAATCTGACTGACTTCTCAACGTATGTTTCAAGGAAGGAAGGTAGGTAGGTAGGCAATGTGTGAGCAAACAGGGTGCCACAGGCAGCCGGCTCAATGACATAACACAGTCACGGGACTTACTCTCGCCCTAATCTGTAATCCACACTATTCCTGGACACCATGTGTGGGCCCATCTCTACCATCGGAGATGAAGACACGATGTTCCTCTGTTGGCTCCCCATCCCACAGATGACTAAAGGCTCCCGCATAGGTTTAGACACACGGACTAACACACCTACAACTAACATTTCTGTGCACACACACACACACACACACAATGTGTGATAAGCACGCACACACACAATCAAAGACACAAACAAGTCATCTTTTGTGCAACACTGGAAAGTCCCACACCGAGGTTCCTCAGAATACCGTTAGCCCCTGAACCGCCAGCCGTGTTCCAGAGTGCTTGCTTGTGTTCAGAGTTGCTGCCACGTCTCTCTAACTCCCTGACAGGATTGTGGCAAAACAAACTAAATGGATCGGTTGAGTGCGCCAGCCTTTGATCCAGAATAAATCCATTCAGGGTTTGAAAGCAACTGTGTTTAAAACACAACCAAGCTTCAGCAGAGATTGGAAGATCAATAGCCTTGCATGCTGCGAACGAAGGAGACGACGAAAAATCTAAATCTAAATCAAAACACCAACAACAACAACAACATACTTGAACTGTGTCTAAACCCCAATGATACACAGATTATAATTGTTACATTTATTGGTTATTAGTTAGTTAATTACTACCTTTTCCAATTGGGTTCGGAGGCTTCGTGGCACGACAGCCTCCACAGATCATCCAAGCCCAGGCTGGATGCCCTGTAGGCCTTCAGCGCCAGCGGGTTCAGCCAATGGAAGGTCATGAAGGAGAAGAGGCCCGCGTTGTCGACTGGGTGCTGGTGTCTGCAGGTAAAAAATATATATACATATGGAGGTGCAGGGGGGGGTGGTGCTATGGGTGGCTGGGCAACAACATGAGAGAGAGAGAGAGAGAGAGAGAGACTTTCCCCGCACAAAACTAGCTTCCCCGCATTCATGTCGAAAGACGACATGAATCGTGGCCACATGTCTCATGTGTCTCACACACACACACACTTAGCGTCAGACACATGAACTCAAACAAAACCCGAGGGAGTGAGTGTCAGAAATGATTGGAGGCCCAGGCTATCAGACACCATGCAGTCCAATGTGGTAGCCTGCTGATTGCGGCGGGATAACATCCCTTATCACACCCCATAGCCCACAAGACAGGAACGGGCCTTCTCCTCTTTAACATGGACGGCAATGAAGTGTGTGTGTTCTCATGATGGCTAACCAACTTATATTACTGTTGATATGAATTTAAATGTTTACTTGTGTGTGATCCTGAAGAGTTTCAGCTGGCTGAACCGGTAGCGGCTCCTGGCAGGTACTGGCAGGCCCTCCGCCCGCCTTGCAGCCGACTCCAGGGCATCAGGGAACATGGCTGGCCTGGTGAAGAGGAACACACACACACACACACACACACACACACACACACACACACACACACACACACACACACACACACACACACACACACACACACACACACACACACACACACACACACACACACACACACACACACACACACACACACACACACACACACACACACACACACACTTAGCGTCAGAGCCATGTGGTCACTTCACATACATAAAAACGAGAGAAGAAAACATACACATACATTATTCAGAATGACTTTGGCTTTCTTTGTCAGAATGGCTCATTGGAGAAGTGGTTAGGATTCACCTGTGCTCTGCTGAGTCACGCTGCGTCGCGGACAAGAGATGTGACTCGAGGAGTCACCTCGCTGCCCCACGGCTGGGACGCACCGCTCAAGTGCTTATCTATTTACAGACGCCATGCCGCCCGCTTTGGGCTCAGAGGGCATTTAGACCGTTTGTAGTAGTACTAGCGCACACACACACACACACACACACACACACACACACACACACACACACACACACACACACACACACACACACACACACACACACACACACACACACACACACACACACACACACACACACACACACACACACACACACACACACACACACACACACACACACACACACTTCCAGGCTGTCTGGACATTATACAGACTGTCGTTAGTCATATTACTAACGGCGGTCTGTGTTTTGAACGGTTACTGTATATACCGTTACATAAACAAACGCACTGCAACCAACAGGTGCAGCTGCAGTGCAGTGCAGTGCACGGTACCGTGCAGCGTACACACACACCTCTGCCTTTATCGTGTGAAGTTTGACACAGGGCTGTGAACTCTTGGGCTGTCTTTGAGGAGATGCAGGCGTGCTATTTTTCCCAGTGTCCGGGAATTTGGAGTTATTCCTAGGAGTTGCCAGTTACAAAAATAAAACGTACACAAATAACTACTATAACATAGTACAACAACTAGCCTACGGCGTCAGCTGTTTCAATTGTCGGGGTTTTTGTTGTGGGTAAATAGCGACCAGGAATTGTATTGAGGGAAATCTCCAACAATTGGGAATTAGGGCTAGGTTAGGTTAATAAAGTTAAGTCACGGGATTTTAAAGATCGGCCTTAAAAGTAAAAAATAAAGTTCACCGTTACCACCCAGCTGTTTAAACCTGTTGGTTAAAACATGTTTAAACCTGTTGGTTAAAACATGTTTAAACCTGTTGGTTAAACAGGTTTAACGTGCAAGTGTCTACCTGAAAGAGGGTGATAGATATATATATATAGATATATATATATATCTATATATATATCTATATATATATATATATCTATATATATATCTATATATATATACGACGATATTATTCAACGTTAAACGTTGACAAACAACACATGATCACAACCGCACATGATCGATACGCACGGGGACGTATCGATCATGTGCGGTTGTGATCATGTGTTGTTTGTCAACGTTTTAAGTAACAGAAGCGCAGCACTCACACTTCCATTGCATAGACGCTTTGAGGTCACACACACACACCAGTACACTATGGCGGCGGTGTTTACCAACTAGACTAGGGGTTGATTGGGTATAAACTAAGACAAGAGGACGAACTTTCATTCAAAATCCACTTACATGCGAATCGGAACTCTTCCAAAGTTACTCCGAGTGGTGCCGTTCTTAGATCTGGAATGTGAACAGCAACTGGTGGCGGAGAGGTCTAACAACTCTTGTTAAGTTGTCCATTCAAACCGCTGGTCTCTACCTCGGTGTGTGTGTGTGTGTGTGTGTATAACGCTTCTGTCTTCCCTTGGGGTTGACTGCCGGCATCACCTCCAGATCAGGAGAGGAATTCCCGATGTTTCCCTTGTCACACCGGCTTGACCAATGGGGGTGGTGGCACCGTTGCCTTGGTAACGCGGTGAAGCAGACGCGGGATATTGAAGGAGCGCTCGTGTTTAGGAACAGTTTGCTTTTTTCTAACCCGACCCAAATGTCCATAACTGTTGCAAATATCGACTATAATTCTATTTAACCTATGATTATATGTTGTCGTTGAGTTAAATATGAACGGACGCAATCCCTTTCCGTTTTCTTGTAGCTTTTTATACGTCGTAGGTTTTGTAGGCAATATACTTCGTTTGAGATTCGACGTTGTGCACATTTACATCCTGAATGCTGATTACACACTCCATCGCGTCTAGATCCGTCGGTAAGTCACTGAAACCGTCCCGGTAGGGTGGGTTCGGTAGGGTGTGTTTCAGTAGTGTGGGACTGGTCGGGGGCTCCCTGCTGGGTGCTGTGAAGGGAGGAGCGCGACTGACCCCTATGGATGAACCACAACATGCATCATCAGCCCGACACTTTTTTTTGGGGGGGGGGAGGTTAATTGGGGGGGGGGGGGGGTTAATTCATAAACAGCCACATGCTTTAGTCATTGCCCTCATTATTCTGAGTTACAACCGAGTCTATCAACCTACTCTTTATTTCAACCAACCTCATCGTCTCAGGCTTATCGTTAAATATGAACAGAGTGGGCCTAGGCCCATAACTGTATAGGCGAGTGGCAACAGTGGTGCGTGCTTCATTGCATTTTACACAACCCCTACTCAAAATCTACAAAACACAGTGTGTGTAATTGAAATTCCATTTGACATGGATGCAAACTGTTGTGTGGGAACTCATTAATAAAACCTCTCCCAACGTCAGAGACTGAAAAGTCGGCCTGCGGTTTTTCAGCCTGTGTGGGCTGATCAAGTGTCTTACATAGCTTTGGTTTCTGCTTGTAATTAAATACACTGGAGGAGTGACTGATGTGATGTGTCCCATTTGTGCGCCAGGGAAGACGGCTAATGACGGGCCTCTTGATGTACACGCATTGTTTGGGTGAATACGTTTCACCACAATTATGCATCATTTCAAACCCACTTTTGTCTCGAGCACACCACGCTAATGGAGGAGCCAGGCAATTAAAATCCTTACAACGGAGGATTGTGTGCAGCCACACAGGAAAATGGGCTCGTTTCACAAGGACAATAAGGTCAGATATAGGCCTTTATTAGCTTATAGTATATCAAACACTGTCAAACTGCTATGGACTCTAGTGCCAGGCCTATGGCCAGGCTATCTCCAACATGATCTGTAGCTCAAAGTGTGCACTGTGCATTTTGTCAGGAGATACCGCATCCATCCTGTAAACTTCTGTGCACACCTCTGACAGACAGTGGAAAGGCAATAAATAAACCACCACAAGATCAGCCGGGTCTCACCTTACCTGGCTGCAGGGAAACTGGCTGAACTCAAGGCAATCAATGAGATCCAGAGAGATGGCGTTCTGGTTCCAGACATCCCCCTCGGCTGAGGCTACAGAGAAGCATGATGTGACAATATGTGCTATTTGTAATGTTTTTTATTTTTTTATTCACCACATACCGTATTAAACTAGAGTTCATCCTATCAGCACTATTGGGTCATTGATTGATATGTCGACTGAGTTTGCACAGAATAAATTATTTCTTTATTATCATCAAAAGTGATGAACTAATTAGTTGTTTTTCCCTCCATACTTCTCCTTAATTACTTCTGATATGGTTGCGGTGGTTATAGTGCAAGAAGAGTCAAAGTGTCCCTTTTTTTATTAATTGATGTCAGGGAAGGCACACACACACACACACACACACACACACACACACACACACACACACACACACACACACACACACACACACACACACACACACACACACACACACACACACACACACACTTAAAACAAACATACGTAGTATGTAAAACATACTTGGTCCATAGCTTTTCCCGGTATTGTCAATGATGATATGAAATCATTTGAGTCTTACGGTAATACACAAGTTCCTTTCAAAACCACTCAAGGTTATCTCTGACTGAAAGAAGAAGAAGGGGCAGAGGAGACAGAGACACGTTCTCACATCAGTTATCTCCAGGGAAAATGTGGACTATGTAGCCCATGTGATCATGTGACAACAGGAGACCTGAGCTACGGGACGGAGGACTCCCATCGAAACAGCTTCCACTGGCAAACATGTCATGCCGGAGTCACATGGGTTCTGAGAAACCAGTAGAGTGTGCGCACGCCTCACACACTTCATCGATGTAGTTCACTGATGGTTTGGAGAGAGCCTGATAGGGCAAGGAGGCTCATGGCTGTGCCTCAACATGGCCCCAATAGCAAGCGATGAGCACATTTCGCCTCAGTGACTCCACAATCCCTCTACGCTGGCTACCATAGACTGTGGAAGCCCCTTTCCCTTCTCTGTGGGGACCCGGGCTTAGAAGTTGCTATCAGTCGGCTTTAATAAGAGATCGGCCATGCGTTTAGGAGAGCTCATGGCTCGTCACTGTTGATTTTGCTAGAGCCCATCGCTGGGATGTTGATGAAAGCGTGCAGCAAGGAGTCAAAAGCCATTAGCGTGAGATTTGTGGCGTTGGCAGATTTAATGACAGATTAAACTCTAGCGTGCGGGCGGAGTTCACCCAGTGAATCGGGATGCTTCCTCGTGTATTGGTGGCGTCTACAGCGAGGATTACTCCAGATTGAAAAAGGCATAGAAAAGTGGCGGTAGAATTATGCTCTAGAATACATCAGTATAAAGATAACAGCAGCATTAGTTGACCTACGGTACCAGTGAAAGGCACCTAGGGGTTTAACTAGAAGGTTGAAAAGTATGATTTTCTAACCACAACAATTCCCATTGCAAGTTTACCAAAACAGTCTCCACGTATACTACAAACAAAAACATAGAATATTATTGTCCGAATCTAATAAATAATTGTGAATTATAAAAACATATTTTATATAATTGATATTTAATTCATTATTTATACTTCATAGTTTTGCATGAAATGGTTTGTTTATAATATTCACCAGTAGTGTAATAGTATAGTGTTGTTTATAGTTCATAGTAAGGTTGTTGGTTCGATCCCCTTGAGCAAGACACCCTAACCCTGCTCCCTGGGCCCTGTATAAACAGCTGACCGCTGCTCCTAATACTAGGATGGGTTAAATGCAGAGAAATTCCTTTCGCTGTAGTGTTTTATATAGTATTGTATTGTTTTGTATAGTTGAGTATAGTATTGTTGCAGGAAATTCATACTATGGGAGGGAATGGAGAGTTAGCATTCCATTGTACTTGTAATAAATTAAACATCCAAATCTGAATCCGTTTAGCTAAAGAGCAACCAATCGGTCATAGATGTGTGTATCAAATTGGGCTGCTGTCATCGTCCACTGTGACATACAGACTACAGCAGGCAAGTTTCCCCAGTAACAGTACAGCCACACAAAGCACTTTTAAATGGATTAAAACTCAACTTTCCCATCCTGAGTTTCAGCAGCTTAACGGATAATTGCTGTGTGTGCAAAAGGCTATCACTCCTTTCCTAGAGGTCGGTCCATTCATACATCAGTACCAGAAGTGGACATCACTCATTAGAGGTATGGCGCTCAGTCGCAGTAAGGATCCAACATACCTTAAGAATCTGATCAGGCCCATTGATTTCACAAAGTAGTGGTCCACGTACTCCAGCAGTACCAGCCTTAAATGCCTTGAAAGTTACCTCTCAGACTAGCGGCAGAACACATCGATACCTTTTGGAAAGAATCCCCAGGGCTTTGTCAGGTAATGTACAAAGAAACTCATCATTCCCTTCCTGCTCCAACGCCATCCACTTTGTTTCTGTGTGTGTGTGTGTGGTTGGTGGCTGGTTGAAGCAGCCTCATCTGACCCGAGTAAGACTGATTGTAGTCTGTGGCTGGCTGCACACCTTGGTAATCAAGGCACACAGGTTAAACCAGCCACCACCACACACATTAAGGAGTGCTAGCAAGTACAATCTCCTCTGCTGTCTACTACAAATGACAAACTCTGCAATAAACCTCATCACCTCATGTGTCGTGTGTCCTCGGGAGGAGCCTAATGTAGCCATTTTAATGGCTTGTGGCGTTGTCTGCTATAGTGTTGTATCATGGTGCTGGCTTGGTGGTTCCCGTGAGCATAGGTCCAATAGAGGGGTGTGTGTGTATGTGTGTGTGTGTGTGTGTGTGTGTGGGGGGGGGGGGGTAGACAGAGAAGGAGAGAGAATGAGCATCCTCTCCCACTCAAGGCTACTAAATACACTTTGCGGCTGATGCCTCAACACACACACACACACACACACACACACACACACACACACACACACACACGCACACACACACACAGTAAACACACAGATTGGTGTGTCACCCGTGGAAGGCAACAATCACCTTTCCAGGAGCCGAGGTTAAGTGTCTTGCTCAAGCACACCTCTACACGGTTTACCTCTACAAGTGGAGCTGCAGGAACCAAACCAGCAACCCTTTAATTTCCTTCAGCGTAATCATTTAATCTAAAAGCAATACAAAACAATGGTCTGCCACACCATTAACACTGGCTGTCATTCATCATGGATTAAACCCAAGGATTCAGAGAGCATACTTGGGGGTGAGAGCAAACCAAAACATTGTAGAAAGCGAGATTCACCACCCCTCTGGATGAAAAATCCCCTGGAAATCTCTTTAGTTCTACCTCTGACGCTACATAGACCTCGCTCTCCAAGATACTGTTCCAAGAGCCTCCAGGCGGCATCCTTTTCCTTGTGCTGCTGTGCTTAAGTCGCTGCAGGGATGGAACCTTGGGAAATAATGTGATTTTAAGGCCCTTTAGTTCCATGCATATATAAATTAATGAACCCCGCAGAGCACTTATTGAAAGCTATTCAGAGTCAGCCAATCATTCAATGTCATTACCACACTCCAGCTGTCACCGAATAACGGGCCCTGCCTGGCACATTGGCGACGAAATCGTTCGGATTTCCATTATTCAAACAATAGCCAATAGAGGGAGCTGTTGACTCGCAACCCCATGTCAACAAGTCCTCATCAATGTACAATTGAAAACGTTGGAAAAGTAAGACAATGGTCTCAACAAAATCTAACTTTTGCCCGTCTTTAAACTATACGCCTGGTAGTCCACGCCTAATATGAGTGTAGTGGACAACAACATATTCAATGGGCCTACATTTTAAAATGAAACATTTCTTCCTCTGAAAGTCATTGCATTTTTTGAAAGTCATTACAATTTCACGACAGGCCCAAAACACAGTTGACATCCGAGCGCCCCATCTCAAGAACGGAGGCCTAGTTATGCACAAGCAAGATAAATACCCTCACCTGCTCACTCAAGGGCATCCGCAATCATAATGAAGCCAATCAAACCTAACATGAGTGGGAACGGGGGCAATTAGGAATATCAGGCATAATGATACTGCCAAAAGCACCTGGTTATCTCGTCCAATTAGGTTTTTTTTTTTTATGAATGTGAGCTGTATCTTCGTGGTTCTTTCCCTGCCACTTTCTTACGGAACACTTTAATTTGCAAAGAGCGTAGTGGGTTATGTCAAGAGAGGGAGAGATCACCTTTAGCCAAATAAGCAGAAACTCACTATAGGTACATCGTATAGTTGAGGTAAAAAGATAAACCACTAAACATCTAAAATTGTATTTAAATATAAAAAATATAAGGTCAAACGAGCTACGTATGTGCATATTTAAAAGCTGCAGGAACACACTAATCCAGAAAAATATATGTTCTATTTTGGTATCAGAGCTCTGATACCAAAATAGAACATATATTTTTCTGGATTAGTGTGTTCCTGCAGCTTTTAAATATGCACATACGTAGCTCGTTTGACCTTATATTTTTTATGACGAATGTCGTATACTGTGTATGTATTATAAGGAGTCGCATATACTATTAGTGCACCACTTTCTCATGCTTCGAAAAGGGCCAATTAATCCAGATAGTTCCATCCAGATCGGAGCATCAACGTAACCATAGAAACACACTACACCTGAACTGGCGCAAGAGGAGAGAGAGCCCGGCGCTGTTGGCAGAAGAGCCGCTGACTGCGGTTACTCTGAAATTAATCACAATATATATAAATATCATATATTTAAAAATATATATATTGCATTTAATATAAGTCGCTACATTTGTCGCTAGTCGCTTCTGTAGTATAAGTTCTACTCGGGTGGATACTAAGTTCAATGTCTTTATTGAACAAAGCATCAACAAACAAAAAACTGCAGCATGATGGAGCCTGCCGTGGCCAATTCGCAGACTGGCGACGTGCTCCTTTACCAAAACATTATATAGGAAGTAGTATCACACACTACTACATCTACTACTCCTATCAGTCTCAAGGTACAACCAGCATCCGCTATTCCAGTTGATCACACATCTCGCCTCTGTTGTCAGTCAAGTACAAACTCCAGGGGGTCGTATTCCTAGCAGCGCCTGTTGGCCGCTCACACACACACACATGGACATGCATACAGTATCACAGACAGTGTTTTAGTTTTATACTTAGGGTATAAAAATGCACTACACTTTTATTTTATTTTTAGGAAATCAAGACGCCAAGAGGGTCGAACAATCGCTAAATCTAGGGAGAAAGTCGCTAACTTAACATGACCTGATAAACAGAGGTCAGGACCGAGGGAGAAGGGGGGGGGGCAGAGCCATAGAGAGATAGATCTCTCTATGGCTCTGGGTTGGGGCTAGTAAGAGATGTGATTGGGCCTGTCAACTGTCCATATAGAAAATTAACCACTTTAAAAATGTTCATTCAATTAATATTTTAAAACATCTATTCAATTATATCCCAAGGTGGCGTCAGTCCACCCCACCCCAGAGTCCAGCACTGCAACATTTCGAGAAATAAACCGAGTTGCACACATTTGCGTGTGTCGTAGCAGCTGGTGGGATGAATCGCGCCCTTGAAATGCGTTTTACTGGAATCCTGGAAACCGGAATGAGGATGAGGGTCCTCCGCGCCGCGCTGTGATGAGAGGAACAAGAACACAAGGGAAGAGCGACAAACGCCGCTTCCACCGACCGGGGACTGCTGGGGGACTTAATTAGTGCTCCCCCCCCCCCCCCCGCTTTGTGTGGCAACCGAGATCTATGCACATGAAACACGCCGAGCGACGCACGCCAACCGCTGTTGGGGGCCCTACAACAGTTGAATTATAACGGCTCCCTCAAAACCTCGAGGGAGAATGAATATATATAAATACATTTTTATATGTTTTTTTTTGGAGGGGGGGAAACACAGAATGCCACTTTGAAGGAAATGTTTACTTTACCATATCCCCATTTTTGGATGCCAGGGGGTGTGCTCAGAAGGGTTTGCACAGAGGGGTGTGCTCAGAAGGGTTTGCACAGAGGGGTGTGCTCAGAGGGGTTTGCACAGAGGGGTGTGCTCAGAGGGGTTTGTTCAGAGGAGTGGGAGGTGGGCAGCCTACTTTAGTGAAGCAAGTATTTCACTGCTGTTACTGTGAGAATTGTGTCCAATGCGAGGAGGAAGGTTTAAAAGTAAGACACAATATGCATTTGTTTTGCCACCCACGTGACTCCCCTCCAACCTCCCTTCCTTCCTTTCATACCACTTTCGTTAATAATAGATGTCTTGACAAATGCATAAACACAGACGATGAGCCTCTCCGGAAGGGCCACAACATGCTCATTAGGCCTCGCCATTATTCATTTATGCACTAGAGCAAGTGTGCTGACAGGGTCGAACGTTAATGTTTTAAAACCCCCATCGTCTTCGGAGACGAGAGGATGCAGATGAGAGGAAATCACGTGCAATAGACCTTGAGCTCTCAGAGCAACTCGGGGTGGAGAGAGTAGGCTGATAAACAGCCCCGCCAAGGAACATTAGATATACCGGTGCATGCATGCAGAGGCTCCCTATGGGTCTCTTCTAAGAGCTCCCTTCTAAAGGAAGGTGGAGACAACTCGTTGATCCACACACACACAATCTCTCCCGGTCACACACGCACACAGACACACAGACAATTTACCTCTTTAATTAAATCATTAAGGCGATCTCACAGGTGTGCTCCAGGTGAAGCGCGACACTGCCCGGTTAGTACATGTGTGAGCTGGGCCAGGTAATTGCCTTTGGAGGGACATGTTTGGTCTTATGTAAGGTTTTAGCACCTCAGGCGCCACTCGGAGACAACGGCCAGAGATGGCCTTCAGGTACAGACGGACACGGCTGCAGAGAGAAGCTGACAGCAGCCCTTGTGTGCTTGTAACGTTCAGGATTGATGGCGGTTGGCACACTCAAGGGGGTTTACTCAACACCGGGCTATATTTATGTTTGATCTCTCCTGAAGCCATTTGTGCAACCTGCAGTTCATTTCACTCTCTCTCTCTCTCTCTCTCTCTCTCTCTCTCTCTCTCTCTCTCTCTCTCTCTCTCTCTCTCTCTCTCTCTCTCTCTCTCTCTCTCTCTCTCTCTCTCTCTCTCTCTCTCTCTCTCTCTCTCTCTCTCTCTCTCTCTCTCTCTCTCTCTCTCTCTCTCTCTCTCTCTCTCTCTCTCTCTCTCTCTCTCTCTCTCTCTCTCTCTCTCTCTACACACGAGTCAAGTCAATCTTTTTTTCAACGTTTTTTATAATCAAAAATATCATCCAAGCATTTACAGTGTATTACAACAAATGGTTCTATGCAACTGTTAACAGCCTTTACAGAAAATGAAGAAATATATTCATTTTTATTTATTTTTTTACAAACCAGGAACCGCGAAAGAGAAGCGTGACACTGGGAGGGGGTCGGGAGGCCAGCAGTGTTCAATCAGACCCTGATGAGCTCCCGGTGAAGCCCTGCCGCCCTGACCCCTGGGTGACGGCACACTGAGACCAATCATTGACGCTGAAAAAAAATGCAACCATGAGGGCTGTGAGTTGTGCCGTACTTAAATAATAAAGGTGTTTCCTCTGTGACACGCACACGTAGTCTAGACTTAGACTAGTCTAGACGTACAGACTATGTAAAGATACTTAGTATTCCAATGAATCCTCGGTCACTCAAGTTACGCGACACTCGTTTGTGGTCTCCGTTATTGCTCGACGTCCGACAACCTACCAGCTTTGTTTCCAACCTTTGATTCAGGTTTCTCTATTTTAAAATCAATTACTTCTCCACACAAACGCTTTGCGTTCATCCCTCTGTGTCGCGCGCACACACACACACACACACACACACACACACACACACACACACACACACACACACACACACACACACACACACACACACACACACACACACACACACACACACACACACACACACACACACACACACACACACACACACACACACACACACACACACGAGAATGCATGAATTTATCATAGCACATCCACATTCGTGATCCGACGCCGAGTCTCTTGTGTCCGGTGGAAATTTGGTATGATGCACTGGCTTCTTGATGAGTCCACCTCAGGGGAAAAAAGCTCCATATACAGTTTGTCTGTTGACGTCTCTGGGTCACCGGGGCTCTCCTCCAAGCCAATGTCCCTGAAGGCTCTCATGTGCTCTTGATGCCCTCGAAGCCACAGAAGTTCCAGCGCTTCTCCAGGCTGGCGCCCACCCCTGTCAGCTCCTGTCTGAATGTGCAGGGCAGCCGTGACAACAGGGACTCCACCTCGCCATGGTTAATCTGGAAGGTCACACGCACACAAACACACACACACACACAGGGGGGGGGTTAGAGCAAGGGACAAAGAAGATGACAGTGAATCTTAACAGAGGTGTAACAAGGTGCAGGGCAGCCGTGACAACAGGGACTCCACCTTGTCATGGTTAATTTGGAGGTCACACACACACACACACACACACACACACACACACACACACACACACACACACACACACACACACACACACACACACACACACACACACACACACACACACACACACACACACACACACACACACACACACACACACACACACACACACACACACACACACACACACACACGTGTGCGCGCGGGGGGGGGGGGGTTAGTGCAAGAGACAAAGAATCGTAACACGCTCGCACCTTCATTTTCACATGTTTGTTGCAGCGTTCACACAGGCACGGAAAACCCGGGCAGCTTTTAAATGAAACGCGGTGGAACGGCACATCGCATGAGTTCCATGAGAACTGGGGACGACCTACAGTCATCAGTGGACGCTAAGCCCTACGCCAAGCAGTGGCAGAGAGAAGGGGGGGGAATAGCGGCGGCTGTGCCGACAATGTCGGGGGGGCATTAAGGGCCCACGGTGGAGAGATGACTGCTGGTGTCGGCGGTGTGTGTGTGTGTGTGTGTGTGTGGAGCGCTCAGATAGGCAGAGAGGATGGGGGCTTGTTGTTGTTGTTGTTTTGGTGGTGGTGGTTGTCGAGGCGTCCAGCCAGTAATGTCGCCAACACTCTGTGAGCCCGTTTGATGTGTGCTGTGGGGAAGGTGTGGGGGATTGACACACGCAAACACACACACACACACACACACACACACACACACACACACACACACACACACACACACACACACACACACACACACACACACACACACACACACACACACACACACACACACACACACACACACACACACACACACACACACACACACACACACACGGCTAGTGATAGAAAAGCTTTTATCACTAGCATTTCAATCGTTGTGCTCTGTCCAAAGTGTGAGATGTTCTGTTCTTTTCGAAATTGTGAAAATGAGTCAAGCTGTTGATGATCTGGAACGAACAGACAGACAGACAGACAGACAGACAGACAGACAGACAGACAGACAGACAGATCCACAAAGCGATCATGGCACAGGGTGAGATGTTAGCTTGAACACAAAATGTGAGATGTTCTGTTCTTTTTAGATGTGCGGGATGTAAAATTGTGAAAATGAGTCGAGCTGTTTGTTGATGAGCTGGAACACAGAGAGACAGAGACAGAGACAGAGACAGAGAGACAGAGAGACAGAGAGACAGAGACAGAGAGAGAGAGAGACAGAGAGAGAGAGATGTTCTAGCCAGCACAGAGAAAGGTGTCTGAGATGCAGTGGCAGAAGATTCACTGTCCAAGATGGGAAACCTTGGAGTGAAGTCTGAACTAAAGTGGGCAGCACGATTGTTTGCGTGCGTGTCTCTGCTGTTGGTCTCTGCAGACCTTCCACCACACACTACAGAGGAGGAAGGAAACTAAACAAAGCTAAACAAACAAGAGGTCAACTCTGCCCACATAAGAGTGAAGGAGTCCACTGCGTGATGTTGGGATCAATGGGGGGGGGCGGGGGCTATCAACTGTTGTACACTGTAGGCAGACTGCTGATGAGTGCTGGGGAAAGGGAAGGGGGGGAGGGGGGGGTGGCAGGAGCAGTGACTCCAGAGATTACATTAGATGATTAGATTCAAATGTATTGTCAGTGTACTACAGCACAAGCACAGTACATCAAAAAGGAATTTGGCATCTAACCCGAGTGCAAATGTTGCAGCAAAGTGCAAGTGCATGTGCATATCATGTACAGTTGTTGAATAATATGTAAAATATGTATGTCTACTAAATACACTAGTAGTACTGTTTTAGTAGTACTAATACTACTAAAACAGGTATAAAATGACTTACAGAGTAGGTATGAGATGTGTGCAGAATTATAGGTATATGTATGCAAGGTAAGTATATATAAGTATAAACAGGTAGTGAGCAGGGGTATGCAGTTGTATCAAATAGACAAATATATAGAGAGTGGGTTGGAAGACACAAGAGGCATAAGGGCATGTAAGCTTAGCGCCACACAGGTGTGTATCATCTACATGACTAGTGCATATGTGGGTTGTGATGTGCCTCCTTACACTGGGTGGTGATTTTATAGTGGAGAGAGAGAGAGTTCCCGTGTGCATCTTTCTCAAAAGGCAGCCGACAGACTTGGTCATTCCATTTCCCTGGCGGGCGATGATGGATGATGGATTTAAAATGGCCAGATCCTGGTGTCTGAGTGGGTCCGGAGAATGAGTGTTTAAGTGCCACTTAGGTCTTATGTCTCAGTTAAACACACATCCCGGTCAAAAGTCCTTGAAACTATTCTGCTGCCTTCATTTAGTTCAAAATGATTCTATTCAGTCTTAGTTCTTCAGCTTTGGCTGAGATAACATGACAATCACATTTCATGCCACACACTGAGTGTGAACGCACTTCTATTCCACACCACATAAAAATCTGTCAATGTTAAGTCAAAAGGAAAACAAGCTTATTTCAGGTGCAATAGAATGAGGCTTACAGTCGGCCCTGTAGGGGGCCCTGACAAGATGTCAGTGTGGGTGGTGTCAAGAGTGTGTGAGCACACGGACTCTCTATAAATGGGTTTGGCAGGGATGCGGCAAGACAGGTTGTGTGTGTGTGTGTGTGTGTGTGCGCGCATATGCGTGTGCTTGTGTGTGATTCCAACGTCATCCAGACTGTGTATGGTTTATGCAGAGCAGCTGCGAGCGACAGCAGAGAGTGCAGCAGAGTCCAGCTGAAGCGGCGGACAGAGGGGCCGAACGGGGGGTCTGCTATCCCTGGCTGCCAACCTCTTTGACTTCTCCTTAAGTCATCACCTCCAGTGTTGTACACACAAGCAGCGGGTCCAACTTCGATCCAATTCGATTTTAAAATTATTTTGTTTCCAATTTCCAAGAGTAAACGACAACCGCTCCTGCTAAACGGCAGATTCCTGCGACCTGAAGAAAAACTTCTGTTCATCATCTGAGCAGAGGTGCTTCTATTGAACCGGAGGCGGGGGGGGGGGGAGAGTGGAGGGACATCGACCGCCAGGTCTACAGCTGGGCGCCACTCTGTCTGACTCCAGCACGGGACGAGGAGGCGGCTCGTGATGACATGGCACTTGGCGCGTGATGGGGTTTACCTTGGTGTCGAGCCGCTGGAGGTACGAGCAGATGTACTCGATGCTGGCGCCGAATGGATGGACATGGAGGAATGTGGAGATGATACCTGGGGAAGAGAAGAGGACAGGGGGGGGCACAGGGTGAGACGTCACCCTAAAAGCACACAACGACACTCCTGTCAAGTCTGCACTGGCACCGGTATTCTACTAGACATATCATATAAAGTAGAGTCAATCTATATGAAATCATATTCTACAGACATACAATCAAGTAGGGTCAATCTATCGTATTTCATAACCTATTGATGGTGCAACTCAAATTAACATTAAAATAAATTCCATGGACAGTATATCACAAAGTAGGTTCAATCTACTGTAACCGATATTCTACAGACCAGATCATGACGCAGAGTCAATTTGCCTTGAATTATATTCCATAGACTTTACGTCGTCAAGTAGTGAAACCGATCCACTTTCACTCATGGGCTCACGGTAAAGCGAGTGTTTGAGTGTTCTTTTTAAGAGCTCCTGTGCGGTAAGGCTGCAAATTACAGTGTTTAATAAAAGCTCCGATGCCGTTTTGTCTAATCAAACCCTCCCCACTCCCAGAGCTCGTCTAAAAACATCTGCTCCCTCGGCGATGCTGCCTCCAGCAGAGAGAGAGACACACACACACACACACACACTCCTCTCCTCCTCAGGTGAGTACCTGATTGGTGATTATTCTGGCGATGAGTGCAAGAGGAACAGCCCTAACGCACATACACCTGCACACTCGCCACCGGTCTGTCAGTGATGTGTAGACAAACTTGATCGCTTGGGCTCCTCCACATTCAACTTGTGAGCCGCATAATACCCATAATAATTACTCGTCTTCCCAAAGAAAAAATGTGTTTGGGTTTTTTTTGACGCCATGAAAGGGTTTGGGCATTTTTTTCCCCCGAACTATTTGATGTGTTAAACGTCTTGGGTTGTCAACGTACCGACGAGCAGAGCCTCTCGTTCTGATTGGACAGGACTTTGAAGGCACTTCTCTGGTACTGCCTCCTTCTCCTGACTGCATGACACCACCGACGGTGCTGTTGTCTCCTACACATGCACGCGCACACACATACACACACACACACACACACGCACAAACGTAAAGGTGTTGGCTGGAATGCATTGCTAACATCGTACAGAAAGGTTGTACGCACGTTCCCTTTGAAACACAGACACAAGTCACGCACACACACATTTGATACACACAAACTTGCACAGGCATTAACACAAACATCGTGTGCACAGGTGCACACGACAAATCAACGCATTGACAATCACTTGCGATGCGTCTGCCTTGATGCCTCAGAATGCAGCGCGCGCACGCACGCACACACACACACGCACGCGCACACACACACACACACACACACACACACACGAAGGCCGATGGAGAGAGAAAGAAAGAAAAAAAACAGCCCCATGGACCATAATGTTGGAGGACACTGTACATGACAGAAATGAAGTCACAGGGAGGGAGGCAGTGGGAGGGGGGGGGGGGACCGGGGGGGGACCGGGGGGGGTGGGGGGGGAGGTTGGGGTTGGGGTAATGACTAGGTTGTTTACAGTGTCGGGGCTCCGAGGGGAGGGAACAAGGGTATTTTGTGTTTGTTCCTACATTTGAGTGAATTTGTTAGTTTGGCTCGGGCAGCATGCCAAGTCTTTGTTTGCTTCTGGAGCCCAAGTGTGGAGAGATGGGGTGTAGAAAGGAGGGCTATCCTAAGGTATGGATTTGTCCAAAGTGTGTGTGTGTGTGTGTGTGGGGGTGGGGGGGGTGCACCTGTCCACAGAACATGGCCATGCGTTTCTTAATATCCTGACCCACTAACTTTACCTACATATCTTAATATATTCCCACAAATCATTATATGGCCATTCAATGATAAATCAATTCATCATATACCTATATATATATATATATATATATATATATACACAGAGAGAGAGATGGGGAGGAAGGAGAAATATAGGGGAGGGAGAGGAGAGAATGAGAGAGAGAAAGAGACAGGGAATTGTTTGGAGGAGTTCAGCTCCTCTCCTACTCACGGTGGCTTGATTAGTGATCTCCTCGCCGCAGACTGCGTCCTCCCGCCTCGACTTCTCCAGCTGCTGAGCATTAGAGAGAACAAGTCAATGTGAAGCACACACACACACACACACACACACACACACACACACACACACACACACACACACACACACACACACACACACACACACACACACACACACACACACACACACACACACACACACACACACACACACACACACACACACACACACACACACACACACACACACACACACACACACACACCTTTTCCTCTGGAATAATCAAAAGGTGTTTCCCCTCCCCCCCCACCTAAACCCCGGAGGCCAGTCTCCATTTGCATAATATAATGGTAATTACTGTTTTTCTTCTTCTTCTCCTCCTTCTGCTGCTGCTTTCGCTCACACAATAATGATGGATGTTTAATCTTGGCTAGGTGGGCTGCATGTCTGTTAAACACATCACCACTGATATGATAACGCCCAGTAATACGACAGTGACGGGTCCAGTAAGGCTGAACTCACAGCTTGCACAGATCCGTCTTACACGGAGAATTACACCACCACAGCCTCCGCGATCACCTGATCCATACCAAAACAATATCCCCTCCCCCATACATATCGATTCCTCCTCCCTGCTTTTAATAAGGCTGCCTCCCATGTGTCTTCCAACCATTTAATTAGCATATTTCCCATGGATTCCCCTGACAGGAAGGTGGTGTTGCCGGTGGTGGAGGAGGAGGAGGAGGAGGAGAGGAGGAGGAGGAGGAGGAGGAGGAGGAGGAGGAGTGGGGGGGGGGGGGAGACGCATTTCAGCAGCACACAACAATCAATGTCTCTCGTTGAGCCCGCTGTTGACAGTGACGTCCTCCAGTTGGTCGACGACATGATGAAGGGTGGGCTTTTAATGCACTTTTTTTTCTCCAAAGGTTCCGGCCGGTCGAGCGAGAATTCATCAGCCGCGCCACATACCGAGTTAAAAGGCAACGTTAGAAGACATTAACGAAGGATCCGGTGGGTAATGGAGAAACGTGACCCGTGGAAAAATGCCAAATTTGACAGATCAGAACGCCAACGTATTTGCCCGCCCGCAGACGTGCCGAGGCTGCCCGGTCATATCACTTCCTAATGGAGATGGGGCCGTGGGGTTGTAGCTAGCAACTAGCTAGCGGCTACGTATCGCCGCGGGGACAGCGGTGAGACTCCAGCGAGGGGCAGCGGACTGTACAAACATTTGCTCTGCCCCGTTCCCACAGAAGAGATGGAGTCATGCGGGTGGAGAGACCATGCGGGTCTGCATTCAGCATTAAAAGGGGAATGGGGAGTAAGCATTCCATTGTACTTGTAATTAAGAACATAATATAGTAAATAGTGTTAAATTATAGGAATTTCAAACTGTGGAAGGGAATGGGGAGTAAGCATTCCACTGTACTTGTTGAAAATAAAAACATCTTGAATGTGGACCCCCCCAAGTGAGCACAAATTTAAGCTTGGCTCCACTGCACGGCAAGACTAGAGCGGATGTATAACTTCTTGTTAATGATAATTACCTTCAATATGGAAGCGCTTAGAAGCTCCAGTCAAACGTGATACAAAAGCGCAAGAGAGTTTCTTAGCTAAAAAACAAATTTGTCAGGAAATGGCCATTAGAAAACGGACACCGTTGACAAAACATGCAGTGATTTCACCCTGTAGAATGTCTAATGTGACACTTTTAGATCTTAATGTGGGGACAGGAGACATGTGGACGCAACGGTGTCCGTTACGAAATGAGGACTACAAAGGACTCCTGTGTTGATTGCACGATGGAACAGTTGTGCGCGTTGAGACCAGAGGTTATTAAAACACGAGGAGAGGGGATTCGTCTGGGAAGTGCACCGTACGCACAAAAATACATTCCGACGGTCGGAGGAGACAAGCCATCAGTGTAGCACCTGAGGAAAATCTGAATTTTCAATTTCCTTTCTTTGCGGGCTTCATTGTTTATATCCATATCCATACCCCTGTCGTAGCAACACAATTTGTGTCACATTGAGTAATTTAAAATATGTGTACACCGTCGGCAAGAGAGCAAGTTCAGCTGACTAAGGCAGAATGACACTGAATCACTTTAATGACAAATGGTTTTAAACGTGTCGTTCGCCACCCACTACTAGTAATACATGGCAAGAAATGATAGGCAAACACTATTTTGGAGAGCCACTTAAATCTTAAAAGCATTCATATCTTACTATTAATGGAGAGGGACTGGGGACATTTGGAAAGAGTGCACCGTGTGTGTGCGTTCAGACGAAAAGGCAGAAAAAGCTGTTAAAAGCACAGCTAATGTCGCAGTCGCTATTGGCGCTAATAACGAGGCGTGAGCACACACACACACACACACACACACACACACACACACACACACACACACACACACACACACACACACACACACACACACACACACACACACACACACACACACACACACACACACACACACACACACACACACACACACACACACACACACACACACACACACACACACACACACACACACACACACCTGAGTAGCCTCGGTACTTCAGCACCTGAATCCAAATGAGGGCTACTCAACGCTTTCACTAACAATCGGGATCGGATACCCCTGAAAGTTCTGTACTAGTTCTTTGTCTTGTGTGTGTGTCCCACAGGGCTGTGTGTGTGTGTATGCTCACCACAGGGCTCTGTGGGCCATGTGTACATGCATATGTGCGTGCGTGTGTCTGTGCGTGCTCACCACTGGTGAGCACGCGTGGTATGGTGTGTGTGTGTGTGTGTATGGGCATGTGTACGTGCATGTGTGTGCATGAGTGTGTGTCTGAGTGTGCGCACTCACCACAGGGCTCTGCGGGGCGTGGAGGTTCTGTATTCCCTCCTGGAGGTTGAGGACCTGATTCTTCAGCTGCTGATTGTCGTCCGTGCTCTTCTCTAGCTCCGCCTCCCGCTGTTTCAACTCATCCCTCATCTTCAACAGTTGCTGAGGAGAGAGCAACAACGAGAGGTTAGTTAGCTGAGTGCCATACGTTAGCGCGTTGATTAGCACAACGTAGCATCTTACTCTGATGCTAACCAGCCACTTGAAGCTCCCCTTAACAAGCCAACACTTTTATAATATTAATTATTAATTAATTAAACAATATAAAAAAAAAATAATTATTATTATAAATTTAATCATTTATTAATATTATTATTAATTATTATTCACTTTGAGAGTGTCAACAAAAATGCAGGTTTAGCTATTTAGCCGTGCTTATGTCCAGGTTGAATTTTTAAAAGCTTTTTTGTGCCTCAAAGCAAACAGATATGACAAAGTAATCTGTCGGGGGCGCCAGGATTACAACATGTACTCATGTGAGCCAAAAGCCAACCAATTACGGAGTGCTTTATGCGTCTTGGCCTAAAGTAACCCGTACTATAATTAGAAAAAGGGGCCAACGTTGTTTTAATAATACTCTACCGCGGTGATGTGACACACAACATGTGGTCCCAGCATTGAGAGTTATTCAATCTTTGCATTTTCCATTTGGTTTAACCATCCATAAACAATACCCGGGGTTGAAAGCTGGGGAGCGGTAATTACTTTGGCTGAGCAGAAATGCGCAGCGGGGGGGTAATGGATTCTGTTATTCTCAACATGAATCGATCATAATTCCTATTAGCCTTCTCTGACACCTAACTTTGTGGAGGGAGACGGAAAAAAAAAAAACCCTAATCCCAAGCCTGTACGGTGCGCTTTCCCCACAACAAGGAGGTGTTGGGGGGTGATTTGGCTTAGATCGTGAACTGTAGAATGATTCATGTTTTTTTATTGTGCAAATACCATCCATCCATCGTCTACCGCTTATCCGTGGTCGGGGCGCGGAGGTAGCAGCTTCAGCAGGGGATTCCAAACTTCCCTCTCCCTGGCAACATCGACTAGCTCTGACTGGGGGATCCCGAGGCGTTCCCAGGCGAGTGTGGAGATGTAATCACCCCATCTGTACCTTGGTCTGCCCCGTGGTCTCTTCCCAGCTGGATGTGCCTGGAAAACCTCCCTTGGGAGGCGACCAGGAAGCATCCTTACTAGATGCCCGAACCACCTCAACTGGCTCCTTTCTACGCAAAGGAGCAGCGGCTCTACTGAGCTTCTCACCCTATCCCTAAGGGAGACACCAGCCACCCTCCTGAGGAAACTCATTTTGGCCGCGATCTCGTCCTTTCGGTCATTACCCATTGTTTATGAGCATAGGTGAGGGTAGGAATGAAGACCGGTAGATCTAGAGCTTTGCCTTCTGGCTCAGCTCTCTTTTGGTTACAACGGTGCAGTAAAGAGCACCCAATACCGCTCCCGCTGCACCTATTTTCCGGTCAATCTCACACTCCATCCTCCCCTCACTCGAGAACCGAGATACTTGAACTCCTTCACTTGGGGTAAGGACTCACTCCCTACCCACCGGTTTCCTGCTGAGAACCATG
The DNA here is from genome assembly GCA_027704905.1 of Muraenolepis orangiensis. Lineage (NCBI taxonomy): Eukaryota > Metazoa > Chordata > Actinopteri > Gadiformes > Muraenolepididae > Muraenolepis > Muraenolepis orangiensis. Next base: position 24,090,241 of record CM051001.1, read on the forward strand.
GCCTCAGATTTAGAGGTGCTGATCCTCATTCCAGCCGCTTCACACTCCGCTGCAAACCGATCCAGTGAGTGCTGAAGGTCACATAACAGGACCACATTATCTGCAAACAGCAGCGATGCGATTCTGAGCCCACCATACTGAAACCGCTTCCCCTCCATGACTACGCCGTGAAATCCTGTCCATGAATATCACAAACAGGATGGGTGACAAAGCGCAGCCACTGAGACACCCACTGAGAACAGGCCCGACTTACTACCGAGAATCCGGACACAGCTCTTGCTTTGGGAGTACAGAGATTGGATGGCACTTAGTATTTCCCAGGGGACCTGATCATATGCCTTCTCCAAATCCACAAAGCACATGTAGACTGGATGGGCATACTCCCAAGCCCATCCAGGATCCTTGCAAGAGTGAAAAGCTGGTCTGTTGTTCCACGACTAGGGCGGAATCTGCATTGTATCCCTCCTTTCCAGCACCTTGGAGTATACTTTCCAAGGGAGGCTGAGTAATGTGATACCCCTGTAATTGGCACACACCCTCTGGTCCCCCTTTTTGAACAGGGGTACCACCACCCCCGTTTGCCACTCCTCAGGCACTGTCCCAGACGTCCACACAATGCTGAAAAGCCATGTCATCCATGACAGCCCAGAGCCTTTAGCATTTCTGGACGGATCTCATCAAACCCCGGGGCTTTGCCACTGGGAGATGTTTACTACTGCAGTGACTTTCACCAGGGAGATTGATGTTTGCCATCCATCATCCTCCAGCTCTGCCTGCTCTACCGTAGAGGGTTGGTTAGTTGGGTTAAGGAGTTCCTGAAAGTGCTCCTTCCACCGCCCGATCACCTCCTCAGTTGAGGTCAGCAGTGTCCCATCCATACTGTACACAGCTTGGATGGATCCACGCATCCCCCTCCTAAGGCCCCAGACAGTTTTCCAGAACCGCTTTGGTGCCAACTGAAAGTCCTTCCATGGCTTCTCCGAATTCCTCCCACACCCAATGCTTTGCCTCTACTACGGCTGAGGCTGCAGTCCTCTTGGCCTGTCGATACCTCGCAACTGAGTCCGGAGTCTCACAGGCTAACATAGCCCGGAAGGCATCCTTCAGTCGGACGGCTTCCCTGACCACCTGTGTCCACCACGAAGTCCGAGGGTTGCTGTCCCTTGAAGCACCAATGACCTTGAGGCCACAGCTCTCAACCGCAGCTTTAGCAAGCTTTAGAAGCTTTGAACAATGCCTCCACAGAGGCACTAATTCCGTGTTTTGATTCATTAATACTGCGTGTGTGTGTGTGTGTTTGTGTGTGTGTGTGTTTGTGCGCAAGCCTGTGTATGCGAGGGACAGAAATAAAAACGAGAAAAATAAACAGTAAAAGTGAGAAGCTTATTTTGATTTATTAAAAACTGCTTGCGGGTATGTTTGTGTGTGCGTGTGCATGCATGTGTGTGCATGTGTGTGCGTGCGTGCTACCGTCTGCAGGAAGCTGAGCTGCTGAGAGTGTGTGGTGTCCTCCTCGCTCCTGATTGGCTGGTTCTTGCCCTGCTCCTGTTTCAGCAGCTCCACCTCGTTCCTGTAGGCGTCCAGCTGGCAGCGAAGCGAGTCATTCTCCTCCTTCAAGGTCTCCACCTGAGACACGCCTGCGGGCACACACACACACACACACACACACACACACACACACACACACATCACACATCATAGGCCCTTATTCGCCCTGAGGAGGTGGGGGTCGTACACAACCCGTAATTATTGCCTGTAAATCACTCTGCACTGTGACACATTGGGGAGGGGGGGGGGGGAGTTAGTGCCTGACTCTTGGGGAACAATATTGGGTTTTTCATCAGCAGCCTGCGTTATGTGGATCACAATCAAATAAATAAAGGTACATATCAAGCGTGTGTCAGCTCCTCCAAACGGGCCTCGGGAATTTGATTCATGCCAAAACAACATATGTTGGATGTTGAATGTTGGTTTGTCCCAAAAAGGCGATTTGGTACGTAGGTCTCATAACTAGTCGTACCCATCCCTCCCCTGTACCACCCCCCCTCCCCACACCAGACAGCCTCACCCCCTTAAGGACAACAGCTGAGTCTACCTAAGACTAAATAAATATAGCCTGTTCAGCCGCTCCCTACCGCAGCACCGCGCTGACCTTATGAAGGGAGGAGAGCAGACAGGGTATTATTGAGGCGGGAGTCCCTGCTGAGACACACATGTCCCGTATTACCAAGCTCTTCCAAGCCTCTGCCTGTGGGCCTGGGAGGAGGCCCACACGCACACAACTTTGCATCGATGGTTCTTCTCGCGCAAGTCGAGTTGACTTGGAGCACAGACGCCGTTTGTGTGTCATATTAACACTCGTCCCCTCAGCCACCAAATGCGTGACAGGTTTCCAACAACAGCAGTAATAAACCATTTTTCCAATAGCCACGGCGCTCGAGCGGGGAATTCGGGATGTAGATGACTGCATTTAAAGACATTTCCATACTGATTAGGCAAGAGATGGGGCTGATTAAAAGGCAGAAAGGAAACGTGTGAGACGTCTAAGCAACGTATAAAATAAACGATGGCCAAAGGGGGACCTGTATGGGTGCTCTGTTGCCCTATGCCTACGGTGAACATCAGAGGGGGCGGTTGTCGATAGCCTGCCAACAGGTTTTGCTACTTCAGCGGACACCACTGCAACCCTGTGATGGCGGAACCTGCAGCTTGTATGGCTCTTCAGTGGCCGCCCCTAAACTGTTAGCAAAGACTCCGCACCCATAAACCAACGAGCACATGTATATACGCATATGGCATATCGGACTGGTGACTGTGTGTGTGCCCGCGTGTGTGCGCGTGCCTGTTTGCCATCGTAATGTCTGCACATTAGCTCAACAGACCACGAGGGGTGTCGAACATCTTGATGTGCTTTCAACAAGTCTTTCATGCTTCATGAGACAGGCGGCCGGATTAGCATCTGGCGTCCAGCCAGTTTTCGCTAGCTAGTTTCAGCTGGTTTCAGTCTGACGCCAGCTAGTGTCAGTCTGACGCCAGCTTGTTTCAGTTAAATTCAGTCTGGTGCTAGCTAGTTTCAGTCTGACGCTAGCTAGTTTCAGAATGGCGCTAGCTAGCTTAGCGCCATTGGGGGCTGGATGTGTGTCCTGCAGCTGGTTGTGTGTCCTGAAGCTGGATGTGTCTCCTAAAGGGAGAGCTGGATGTGTCTCCTAAAGGGTGAGCTGGATGTGTGTCATGAAGGGGGAGCTGGATGTGTGTCCTGAAAGGGTGAGCTGGATGTGTGTCCTGCAGCTGGACGTGTGTCCTGCAGCTGGACGTGTGTCCTGAAGGGGAGCTGGACGTGTGTCCTGAAGAGGCAGCTGGATGTGTGTGCTGAAGGGGGAGCTGGATGTGTGTCCTGCAGCTGGACCTGTGTGCTGAAGGGGGAGCTGGACGTGTGTCCTGAAGGGGGAGCTGGACGTGTGTCCTGAAGGGGGAGCTGGACGTGTGTGCTGAAGGGGCAGCGTAGGCCGTACCAGAGTCCTCAGAGTCTTTGCTGTCTGCAGGGTGGGAGCTCTCCATGTCATCGTCGGACATCTCCATCTCCTCCTCCCGCCGGATGCCCATCAGCTCCTCGTTGTGCATGTTCCTGATCTCCTGCAACACACGGGCGGAACAACAACAACAACAACAGGCGTGTTGCCATGACGATCGTAGTGAAGTTGCCCCGGGGCGATGAAATGTCATAAAAAAAAAAGAAAAAGGAAATTAATCACATGGCGATCTCAACCCCTTTGTCTCGGTAGTGTTGGAATTCATCATCATTAACCAAAGCTTTTGTTTTTTAACTGCGGGAAATGCAGGCGTTAAGCAGACACGAAAGGAGGCGGATTAGGGCCACCGCAAGCATGAGCCTCACCTGGAGGCTTTGTACTCCCCACGCGGCGTAGCCTCACACGCCAGAGGACCGAGGCAGAGGGTCCCCCCACCCCCCCCCCCACCACTGGTCAGAACACGAGTCTGAACAGCCACAGCACAGCCACAGTGACTGGGATGGCTCAATGAGAGCCTGTGATTTCAGCCCCACAGAGTGGTGAGGTGTGTGTGTGTGTGTATCTAGTGCCCGGGTTATCTATGGCCGTCTTCCTTGGAGGTGTGCTTGGTCAGAGTCTGCGGCGCTAACACAGCGGTAACACAATAGCGGTCCACCACATTTCCTGCCGCTCTCCTTCCAGCCCAGCAGGACTCACCGATAGATTTCTAGTCTGGTTACAGTCCAGGAACCAGCCCAGCAGATCTCACACACACACACACACACACACACACACACACACACACACACACACACACACACACACACACACACACACACACACACACACACACACACACACACACACACACACACACACACACACACACACACACACACACACACACACACACACACACACACACACACACCACACTTCAATAAACCCTATCACTGGGTCTGGATAAGTCCAAAGACGCAGTGCCCTGGGGTACACATACCCCATCTAATGTGTGTGCGTGTGCGCGTGTGTCTCTCTCTCTCTCTCAATGAACGCTCAGGGGGCCCTGTGTGCTCACGGAAAATCATGTGACACGTTCTAAACTCAATACTGTGCATGGCTTCATCCGTACACACAGGGGGAGGGGCGGTGCGCTGCAGCGGGGGGGCCAACGGCAAGACCACCGCAGCGCTACACCAGCTCTGATATAATGGAGTTATAACGGATCTAATGGTGCGAGAGAGACAAAGAGAGAGAGAGAGAGAGAAAGAAAGAGGGAGAGGGAGAGAGGAGAGGAGAGGAAGAGGGAGAGGGAGAGGGAGAGGAGAGAGAGAGAGCGCCGGGAGAGAGAAGAGCCAACCATGTCGGGAAGATAGAGGCATAGACTCACGCACACATCCGCAAGACAGCTAATCTACACATAGACAAAAGCATTAGTCTGCATGTGTCGAAACAAATCAGGAGAGGGGGGGGGGGGGGGGGGGGTGGTGGTGGTGGTAGAGGAGTAAGGGTGGTGGTGGAGGAGGTGAGGGTGGTGGGGGTGGGGAGGCTTTAGGTTTCAAGTGTTCCAATAAAAGAAGATAAATCGCATGGCTGATTGAAACTGAATAGCTAATGCCGCACAAAACACACCAAAAAGAAAAAAACCTGGCCAAGAGTAAACAACCACCCCACCATCTGTCCGCTGACAGGATCACCCGGAGCTACTGGCAGAGGTCAAAAAGGTGTACACACACACACACACGCACGCACACGTGCACGCACGCACACACACAGGAGCAGGCAGCTGTTGTCTGATTCTGCAGTGGAGCTGGTGCCCGGCTACCGTCTCTCTCTTGCTCTATGTTCCAGCTCTAGGCCAGATAATCACGCTGCATATAAAAACATGAGTGAGCAGAACTGGCCTTTTTCAGCTCCATGATTAACTGCCGCTTGACAGTCACACTTTATCACCTGTGCTCTTCAGAGCACCAGCCTCAACACTGTCAGGAGGGGGGGGGGTAAAGCCTGGGAGTTTTTTTTTTTTACTCCGACGGAAATTAAATTAGCAGTATAACTTTTACAAGGGGGGGGGGGGGGGGAGAATGTCCTTGTATCTCAATGGTGATTTGTGGTTCTTCATGATTCAGTTTGGGTTAAAAAAAAACCCTGCTAAAAGGCAGATTTAGTTTGTGCTGTCATCTGTGTATCAGGAGAAAAAATGACAACGCTGCAGCATTGTGTGGAGCGTTCAGCACAAGCCCCTCATTCTAGCGATATCTTTCTGGGCTCATTCTCTATGCGAGCATAGAGAATGAGAATGAGAATAGTGTTTACTAACTACCATTTTGTCTTTTAGGGTCATTAATGAGCAGGTAGGGCTTTGGGATGCCAACAAGTAAGCAGGTAATGGAGTTTGGAATACAGAACTGATCTGTTGGAATTGTATGCATGCACAAATCACACACACACACACACACACACACACACACACACACACACACACACACACACACACACACACACACACACACACACACACACACACACACACACACACACACACACACACACACACACACACACACACACACACACACACACACACACACACACACACACACACACACACTTCTCTTTCAACCGTTTCTTTCCAAGTGGTGTTCATTCACTACACCACACATTGGCCAGTGACTTCAGAAAGTGGTTTTACGGAGCATTCCACAGGTGACTCCAGCTGTCCTTTCACACATGAATCGTTAATATTCACAACTCACTCCCAAACGCGCTGGTGCACTATGGTGACGATGATTACTGTTAATAGAAGAACATTTAGGATTGTTCATAATGAGGCCACAGCAATTTAGTTAGGTTCCAGCCAATCCCAGAATTACGGCAGAAGCCTTACCATTTGCTCCCACACCACCTACCTTTCTTATTATTTTTCTTCTGAGTGTGTGTGTGTGTGTTTGTGTGCTTCATTGGCTAACTTAGTTAGCCCATGTAAGCATGGGAGTGTTTCATTGGCTAACTTAGTTAGCCCATGTAAGCATGGGAGTGTTTCATGTTGGAGAGACCAAACTGTTAATTCAACTATACGTTTAATAGTTCTCACACCACAGAATCAGGAACTTACCGACGAGATCTGAATAGAGCCTTTGAATAGAGGACTACTCCAACACTCCCAAATGACCCATTCCACAGCATCATGCTAATCTATTAACAATTTCAATTTGAGACAATCTCTAATGAGGAACAAAAACGATCAAGGAACCAAATATAAAGGACATGGCAGAATTGTTCTATATATCACGTTATGTAAAATATTTTAAATGACAATGAATGGCTTTACACCTACTCTCTTTTGACAAAGCCTTAAATGTATTGGGTAAAAGGCTGCAGTTGATTTTCCTAAAAGAGAGAAAGATGTTATAGAGAGAGCAAAAGAGCGAGTGTGCAGGAATGCTGTTGATAACTGAGAAGGATGGTAGCAGGAGGAGTAGGAAGGAGGAGAAAACATTTGCAGGTTTACCTCTTTCTGTTTCTGGACACTCTGTTAACAGGTGGAAACTCACCTAGAGGCTTGTCTCGCTTCACGGTGCTGGAGTTTCAGCGTATGGGGAAAAGTAGTAAGAAGGAGGGGGGTGGGGGCAGGGCCCGTATCAACGTCAGACCGCATCTTACGCTTAGTTAGGCCGCTGGTCTCGGCAGCCCACTTTTGGTGTGGTGTTGGTGGGGTAGCTTCTTCCTTTTTAGCACTTACTGTTTCTAAACAAGCTCACACCTGCAAAAGCTCACTCCTAGCCCCCGTGCTCCATCGCCATCTGCTGTCATAAGTGTCGTCCCGACACACCAGAGCTCAAGGTCTTAGTCCACGTATCAAGAATACTGTGCAGCACAGGAAACTGTTTTTTTTTTGGGGGGGGTGGGGGGGCATCGTGGAGAGGATAATGGATAATGTGCTCACAAATACATACCAAAACACAGTATGTGAGGTCTAGTTGACCATAGATAACGGTCAAGTAAGTTAGAATCAGAAATTAAATCTGTAAAATAAAAAGGATACCAACCTCGGCTTGCTTGCGCCAAACATCCAGGTTCTTGCGCTGTGCTTTGGAGAAATGGTCCCATGCCTTTTGTTTGGAAGCAGCTTGGAATACAGACACAATCTGTTCAACTGTGGCAGGAGGCAAGGGAGGGCCAGAGAGCATTCAGAGAGGGAGAGAGAGAGAGCAAGAAAGTGGAAGAGAGAGGGGGAGAGAGACAATGAGATGGAGAGAGCGAGACATCGTGAGAGAGAAAGAGAGGAGAGGAGAGGAGAGGAGAGGAGAGAGAGAGAGAGAGAGAGAGGAGAGAGAGAATGTGAGAGAGAGAGGGGGAGAGAGGACAGGTGGGAAGGAGCAGAGTCAGCTAGGGACGCAAAGAACTGCATCTGTTTTGGTTTGTGTGTGTGTGTGGTGTGCATGTGTGTGCGTATGTGCACACGTGTGTGTGTGTGTGTGTGTGTGTGTGTGTGTGTGAGAGTGTCCTCTTCTTACCAGCTGATGATGCCAACGCATCATCTAAGTTTTGATTGGTGGGGAGAGGCTTCCATACAGAGGATCAAGCAGCCCAACATTCACAGTACACAGACAGACACCCGGCCAGAGAGCCAGAATCTGACACATGGAGGAGCGCCGTGCACCGACTGGACTGACAACCGACTAACGGGGCCGCTCGCCTAGAATAAACCTTTCTTTTCCAACTTTTTGTTTTTGTCCGGCTAAAATAATATTTCAACCTTGATCATCCTTGGCAGAAAAAATATCTATGTATCATATATCTTATGCGACAAATAATATAATAATAATATACAAACGCAAACCCCTGAAATACGTCCCATAGTTGTGTTGTATCTCTGGGTGGACCCTCAGCCATTACCTCTCCTGGTTGTCTGTTCTGCCGTCTCATTGGTGGACAAAAAGGGCCGTATTGGATGCTCTGTGAGCCTCCCGGGCACAAATGCACACGGCACTCAATACGGAAGCCTTAGGTGGTCTCGAACTAAACCCAGTTAGTGTGTGCCTGCGTGTGTGTGCATGTGTGTGGAGTGATGTGAGGGAACAGAGATGCAGAGATCAATAGTGTCTTCCCAGAACCCTATAATTTGAGCGTTGCCGATCGATGGCGAAGGCAGAGACAAGGCGAAAGGCTAGCGGGCTAAGGACAGGCTTTTACTGGGGAGGTGAATGCGTTGTGTTTTCAGTGCTTAGAGGCCTACAGGGCAGGGACTGTGTCCCACTTTAACGTCTTAAGATAGCCGCTTCCTTTACTACGCGGCTCGGGACTGTTTGTGTGTGCAGACAACAAAAGAAAACCCATCACACCATTTCTTTTGGAAGCCGGGAACATTTTAAGACGCGTTCCGTTGGTATTATCGTCAGCCTGGAGATTAAAAACCCAAAGCCGATTGGCAACGTGTTTTCAACGGTGGACCAAAGTACAAAAAACAAGCACGGTCACTTCACATGTTGGAATAAACACATCCAAACAACAGGGGTACGGAACAGCGTGGCTTGAAAAACAGGAATTCATATGTGCTCATTAATGGGTTAATGAGCTTAATTACAGTATATTCAGCTGACAGCAATAATGTCTGATTTTCAAATATTTTTCCACTCTAAGTGAAAGGGCTGTGCAGCAGAAAGAACTAAAATGTCAACGTCAACAGCCCCCCCCCATCCCTCCTTCCTTCCTTCCTTCCTTCCTTTCTTGTAAGCCTCATTCTAACCTCTGTCAAAGCAACCCATTATGTATGTCACAGCATGATGTGTATTAAGGGACTAGTCCAAACAGCCAATTAAGTCACAGTCACGGAGATTCTAATTAGGGCGGAGCATTTCCATAGCATTTCTTTAATATGCTTGTCTGTGTGTTGGTGACTAATGAGGTACGACATGCCTAGCACCTCGGCAAGACGGCCAGTCAGGACACAGACGTCTATCCCGTCTGTAGACATTCTCAAAGAGTCTTGGATGTGTCAATGTACGATCGGCAACATTAGGAGTACTCATTCAAATGGATAAGTGTGTTCGCATGCGTGTGTGCATGCAAACACACTTATCCATTTTAATGAGACACACACACACACACACACACACACACGTCTTTAACATGTTTTTTCAGAAAAATGTACCTATGGCAATACATTTTGTTTACATTTACATTCGAGAATTTATGCCTTTTGCATGTTGGAGGCAATTCCTTAAATTAATAATACAAATATAGTTTTTAAAATGACCCCACATTGTGGAGGAAATTCTGAGGTCTGATCGCCTGCTCTTGGATGAGATCGGTCACAAACTAATCAAACGAGTGTCAGCTAAATGAAAAAAAAGGAGGCCAACATGAGAACCTGGTGATGGATCATCACCAGGTTCTCATGTTGTGCCTCCTTTTTGGTTGGTTCGACTTAATGGGAGCAGAGATGAAGGTTTGACAGGATAGGCAACACACTTACCTTTATAACTGGTCTCCTCAACAAGCAACCACGAGACTTGGGACAGTGAAATACATACACTGTGTGACTAAAAAGTAAACTTTCTAAATGGTGTGTTTCTTGATTATCTTAAATCACGGAATGAATGCCCGAGATATTTGCATGTGTGTTAGTATACCGATGAGTTGCTAAAATAGCAATTTGATTCCTCATGGTTGATTTGTGCATTGGAACGCACAGCTGGATAAGACGCGTCCAGTTTGCTAATTAAGTCGACCATCCTCTAAAATGCGCTGCTCCACTATACAGTTCTAATTGCCTGCGGAAGCCTGAGCCAGCAAACCGTGCACGCCGCCTGGAAAGTAATTGTTCGCCGCTTGCTTCACACCAAATGTAGTGAGTCTAAATAGTCAGTTACCGTCTCTCGCCAAGGTAGCTCCACTGTCCCCCCCCCCCCCCCCCCCTCCCCTCTCCATTGTCATATAAGTCCATAGCGTTGCCTCCTGGATGTGAAGTGTTTGGCAGAGAGAGAGAGAGAGAGAGAGAGAGAGAGAGAGAGAGAGAGAGAGAGAGAGAGAGAGAGAGAGAGAGAGAGAGAGAGAGAGAGAGAGAGAGAGGAGAGAGAGAGAGAGAGAGAGAGAGAGAGAGAGGAGAGAGAGAGAGAGAGAGAGAGAGAGAGAGACAGACAGACAGACAGACAGACAGACAGACAGACAGACAGACACTCACATTGAGCCAGTATTCCGGACAGGGCAGTCTTGAATTTCTCCTTGGCCTCCTCCATCTCTTTTTCGTGCATGCCCTTCTCCACCAGCAGCCGGCGGATGTGGCTGTTGGACGACTGGATCATGGAGTAGAAGTTGTTGGCGTTGCGGCGGTTCACGTCGCCGCGCTCCACCCAGGTCAGCAGCACGCGCACCGCATCCGGGAAGAAACTGTCGTCTGAGTGAGAGGGGGGGGGGGGGGCGGAGGAGGAGGAGGAGGAGGAGGAGGAGGAGGAGGAGGAGGAGGAGGAGGAGGAGGGAGGAGAGCGAGGGACCATCAACACAGGCTCAAAACACAGTGTGTCTTTGTGAGGGAATATAAACACTGTTTGGACGACACAAAAAAAGAAAAAAAAATACAGAATGCTTGGTGAAAAACTGAAGATTGTTATGGGTCAACTCAGTGATATTGTGATGTATAGACTATCCATGAAATGTGTAATAAAACATCGGTATCTGCAGGTGATCTCACAATAAGGAGGACAGAAAATGAGACGGACATAAAAAAGCCACTCTGGGTGGACGTGAGCGATCACAAGTAAAAAAAAAAAGAGGAAAACAGCTGCTCAATTCACAACAGACACAGCACTGAGGGAGGGGTACCGAGAAAGTCCCCACACGACGCGGGGACGAAGAGATGGATAGAAAGATGAAAGCACATCAAAGCAGTCAACAGGTGAATTGGCTGAAAAGTGACTGTGGAGCTTGTTGCCATCACAACGTGAGGTGGGGGATGGAATAAAAACCTCAGACTGGACTTAAAAAAAACAACAATGTTTTTGCCGAGATGAAAGATGTAACAGCACACTCTGGTCCATAGCCCTATACCACAGCACCTCCCCCCCTCCTGCTAGCCATGTGTGAGAAATGGGAGCAGAGAGGGAGTTTCAGTGCAGACAGGGAAGCTACACTTACCTCTACCATGTATTCTTTTGGTGAACTTCCAGTCATTAAAGAATAAGGAAGATGAGCTGGCCTACACGTCAGGGTGACACATCAACCGGAGATGGCGCAACAATTTCATGTCGCGTGAAAGACATTGAACTGCTAACTGTATCTGTGAGACCCGTCTACCTCTCCAGAGAGTATTCCTCACTGTCTACGCACACCCTTACTCTATAAACAGTCAAAATAAACAATCTGAACCTAGTGTCTGCCTCCTGCCTATTATTTCCCACATCGAGCAGAAGATATCAAAACATGTTTTTCCCCGTACACCAGTATGACTGTGTTTGTGTGCAAAAAATACCCATTTTTCTGTTGTTGAGGTTCTGCAGAATGAATTATAAGAAATTTCGATCATAGGTGTAGACTACGGTACATTTTTGCTCAAGTGAAGAGGAAAGTCGAAAGAAGCTTGAAAAAGACAAAGAAGATTGAATATACTTGAATATATATATATTGAATATACACTTTGTACATTCTGCAAAGTACTCAAGACTAAGAACATGGTCATTGATTGCAGAAGGAAGGTCAACTCCTACCAATGTACATACAGTGATCAGGGACACTGACATTGAGGATAATATTGAGGACCTTGGGACTGTTATTGACAATACACTGAAATTTGAGGCCAAGACTGACAGCAGCGGGAGGATTTAATGTCAATACTGATTGATGATGAATGATGATTATGATCTGATGTGCTTCCGAATGCCAATGGGGAAGACAAGAAGGACCAGGAACTATTTTATCCCTGTGGCTATTTATTAAATCACTGACTACTGGTAATAATGATCTAGGCTCTTAATATACGTTGCGGTTTATTTTGGAAAAGCGATTCTGACTGCGAGCCTGGTCTAAGTGTCACTGCTCATTAATGGAAAACTGGGTTGCTGAGCCAGAGCGCTGTGACCAGAGGTCCGCGGGGGAGACAGAGAGAGCGAGAGAGAGAGCAAAGGGAAGGGATATTTGGGGATATGACGGTGGAGACGGCTGACAAAATAGCACGAAAGCAGAGGCCACGGGAGAGGTTTTGAGTTTGGACATTAGCCGTCGATCTCCTCGATGATTCCCTTCACTTCCTTTGTTCCCTGTTCCAGAGGACAAACAAGCGTAGACCGTGATGTGGACACACACGACTCGCGGAGAGTGAGGAGCAGCAGGGATTTGATACAATTTGATACAATAAGACACAATAACTAGTTATTACCACACAAAGACTGTCCTCCCCGTGCCTCGCTCTCGCATTGTCGCAGAAACAACGGAAGCCTAGCGCTTAATCCGCAACCAGGGGACTCCACGCTGTTTGTCTCAATTTGTTTTTGCTTGTTTCCTTGGCAACAACCACTGTAGGCCCCCTGTTTACAAAATCACACCGGCAGTGACACGATGCAAATACATTTCCAACTTTTTCTTCATCGCCCCCCCTCCTCATCATCTCTCATCCCTGTCCATAAGTATCCAACCATCAACGAAAAGCAACTACGGCGGCTACCTTTGATCTTGTCGCCCAGCTGGCTGCACTCGTGATCAGAGTAGTGCACAATGGGGGGCGGGGAGGGGGGCCGGAGGAAGTCCTCCTCCATCTTGCGGCGGTGCCTCTCCTCTCTGGCCAGCATGCGCTGCCTGCACTCCCACTCGTAGAGGTCATCTCTGGCCTGCGCAAAGTCCACATGGAGGCGGCCCGTGTCCTTCTTGTCTGTGCTGGAGCCTAAGCGGATTCGGTAGCCTGAGGGTGGGGGGAGGAAGAGACAAAAACATTAATAACTACATGTGGAGAAAGAGAGAGAAATAAGCTGCCACGAAGAGGGTGTTAAGTGATGCATTTGAATGCAGCAGTGCAGTCTTCTCTCAGGGAAGTTCAACTTGGCTGTTTCGTATCTTCTTCTTTCTGTTATATTTATTACACTTTATTATACTATAGCCGTTTTTGTCCTTGTTGTCTGCCTGCCACTCACAGCTCGCCACAACATACAACTGCAGCCCATTTTGATAGCGGCCATGAGGATAACATGTTAACAAGGATGCCAAACCTGGCAACCACTTACAGTATGCAACCCCCCCCCCCCCGGGAAAATACACTGAGCACAAATTGCATTTTAAGTGCCAATGAGACAACTGGGAGCAATCTACCCGCCCGTGGTAGCCAATCAGTCAGTCAGTGGATTCTATTTTCTGCGCCAATAGCCAACAGTATTACCTACAAGACTGTATATTTGGCGGTTAGGCAAAGGCAGGAAATCAATCAGTTTAGCAGTTAACCAACTGCCTCTTGACACATGGCATTATCTGCCGTCTTGAGTGATGCCTCCTGAGCAGCTGCACTGTAGAGTGTTGAGGAACAGGCCTATATCCTGTATGTCAATACAACAAACTGAGAGGGACCTGGCTCTGCCTTTGGAGGTAAAATGTGATAATTGACTAACTTCAGTGCGTGTGTGTGTGTGTACGCACATGGTTGGTGTGCACCACCCCCCTACAGGATGTATACAAGACTCGGGGTGAAGTGACAAAGTGTAAACGCATTCACACAAGATTGTCAGCTGTGCTTGGCGACAGCATCTGTGTTTGTTTTAACATGTATGCTTCTTTCGTTTTCACATGTGTTGTTGTGCATTCTCACGACAGGGGTTAGGATGCGAGCCCGGGCTATTTATGGCAGAGTACAGCAGCCCTGTCTTTTAAAAGCACCACTGCCTCAGTATACCGTGGAGGAGAGAGAGAGAGAGAGACTGTCTCTACTTCCCGATTCATCTCCTCTCCAAGCTGAGGCTTGGGAACCGGTGGCAGTGATTTCCCCAAGACTTGAACCCCAAGCTCAAAGAATTCTGGGGAAATCCGAGGAAAGCATGTAAGGGGAAGGACTGAAACACAGTGGGACGCGTCCTACGTATAATCAATCAAACTACGCCGGGGAGAACCGAGTGGGAAGTTAGCCAGAGGTTCGGTATCCGGAAGGTGGGCGTTCTGAATGGCTGCATCAGATTTAGTTGAAAAAATGTTGACTGTGAAGTTTCCACTGAGCTTCCGCCAGTTTATGATGCGCTGCTCTGGAGTGCCGTGGCGAGATGAGCCTTGATGAATATATTCACATGGAATCATTCAAACAAAAGCAAGCAAAAGCAGTAATCTGGCATCAAAATGCCAAATCCCGAAACAGAAGAAACTTACCGGACAGGAAGAGGGCCTTGTCCACAGTGAACTCCTCCGCGAATCGGATGTGGCAGAAGTTCTTCTTGCTCTTGCGGATGGCGATGATTTCCCCGCACTGGCCGAAGACCTCCACGATGAGCTGCTCCGTGGCGTTCTCCGGTAGGCCGCCGACAAACACAGTCTTACAGCCAGGAGGGCGATCTCTGATGGCCGGAATAGGAAGGTCTGCCAAACATGGAGAAGAGAAAAGAAAAGGCACACTCATGGTCTGAACTCACATTCACAGCCACATTACCTTGACGCAGCACCATAAGCAGTAGCCATAGCAAATATGAAGCAAAGCATTGATCAGAACATATTGGCAGTTTAGTATGAAACAACAGTTTCTGTCAAGTAAATGTATGAATCTACGAGCCACCCATGCCTTGATCTTGAATTAAATTACAACTTTAAACAACTCCAGAAAGCCTACCAAACTAAACCTTGTGAGAAAAAATTGGATAATGCAATGCATGTTCATCTGTAATATTGAATGCACATACGAGCTGAGCAACCTGATGAATTAGTGGACAAACCAACTAAAGCTGCAATTATCTGCAATTAATATGTATGTCATAATATACGACAGAGGATGTGGTGTAAAAAGGGGTTCACATTGAGCCAATCACACTGCTGGCTACATTCAATTATTTTTCATCATCATTCTATGCAGGAAGTTGCATGTCGCATCAAGATTTACAACAGTTTGTGGTGCCCACAAAGTATATCCCTACTTTAGCATCTGGAGTCCAGTACTTCCCAGCACTGTGTAAGTAAGCAGCATTGTGGAAACGGTGAAAAGAGGCCGTCAGCCAGAGAATACAATTCTGACGGGTAATTCCTAAATCCATTGGATTGCACGGCACCATAATGTCAAACTCTTTATAAAATGTGAATGGGCAGGACAGCCGGCTGGCTCTGAAGCATCACACAGAGAGAGATGAGACGATTCTCTGAGGCTTACCGTGACCACCCACTGGACAGCTACTATAACCTTGGTCATTATTATCCACTGTGCTACGCAAAACCCAGCTAATCTCCGTCCACTCCGCTACTATCCTAGTAGCATGGTATCCAGTGGTAAACTAATCTCGGATCCAGCAGTCCTACTATGTTTAGCAGAACTTTTGGTGGAAGATGCTTGCTGTGTTTGGTGTCAGGTTGATGGTGTGGAGCTGCTTCTGATGGAAACCATATGCACCCTACTGAATGTGTGCCAGCGCCTTCCCTGTGATATTGGCCTACAGCTGGATCTGGCTTATATACATTTATTTACCTCATTGCTAATTGCATTAGCATACTGTTTTACTTCTGCTTAACTTTAGCACATGAATATTTTATTTCCAAAAGAGATGTTTGGGTAAAGGCCATCTAAAGATAGAGCCTAGCCCTGCGCTGAATGATTTATTACGACGCAAATAAAATAAACATGGTTGCTGGTTCAAAAACCTTGGCTACTCCCAGCTAAGTGCCAAGGTACACTTGAGAAACACCAACCAACCCCCAGCTGCTCCCAACATCTGGCTTGGCCACTGTTTATGTATGACTCTGTGTCAGTAAAGTATAGCTCAGAGTGGCAGCAGTGGCAAAAGAAACGCGACATAAAAGGCAGTCCATTTATAATTTAAACAATCCACATTTGTCTCCATGTAATTGGCCAGACACAGGGCAACGATTACATACAAACCCCATATACACTGGTTTCACAGCATTGTCTCTGCAATAAAAACAATGCTGTGAAACTCACATGGTCCTCCGGCCGATTCCCTTGTGTGACAAAATAAAGCACTTCTGACAACAAGCACCATGAAATAGTAATACGCTGGTCACAGCACAGCCTCTCTCCCGTCCCTTTGTCAGACCACGTCTTAACTTGCAAGGCAGCTTCCGTGGGACAGAGAGTAAACTTAATAATTTTTTTACATTTTCTATTCAAATTCCCGGTCTTAAACCCTAAAGGGACGAATACCCTCTTCATACCGTGTTCAAACAGTAATATTTAACTTGCATTTACAGTGAAAGATTAGAAACAGTCAACAGCCAGAAAAGTGTACTTCCTTTCTTTTTATTCTCCTTTACTTCAAACAGTTTTCTGTTGACAAATTAACTCGGTTTAAGTCTGATAACGAGGGTTGAAGAGGGCTGGCTGAGAAGTTCTCAAGACACATTTATTAATGTAGAGTTTTGCAAGTCCAGTTGGGGTTGCAGAAGTTGGACCTTTTTAAGTGGCTCATTTGTCAGCCAAAACCAGGTTAAGCATGAACCAAAATGCAACCATGTTTGGAGAGATGATTCCCTTTCCCACAAACAGTTCCAGTGGGGAATGGGGAATGGGGGGAGGGGGGTGTTCAGCGATGGGTTAGCTTAGCTTGTGTGATCCTGCAGATACAAAAGGATAACCAGGAGGCAGCTTCTACTTTGGTATAATTGGGTGAAGCAGAGCAGCACCTCACAGAGGTGTGCTCCACTTTCATGATGAGATCCAATTCCCTTCGCACTTCTTTTTTTGCCCCTTCTCTGAAGTCTGGCTTCCCAGTGCGCCTGTCTCTGAGACACACAGGGCCTTTCATGGCAAAGACACGGGTGACAAACCCATAAGATCATAGGAAGCACGGGGAATGGTGAGGGAACTCAGTAGGGGATAGTGAGCAACAAGCAAGTAGAGGGGACACGTTTCCATGTGTAATGGATAGAGAGAAGGCCAGAAAATAATTTGCCCATGCATGACCACAGTGTCACCAAGACATGGTTCAGACCTCGGGGCTAACAGTGATTTTACTGATGAGAATTGGACATTTCCTCTTCTCAAACTATGCCCACTATGCCACACTGCAAAACAGTGCCACACTTTTGAAGTTTGGTGCAGATGTATTCAGTGGGTGACGAGGCCTTTGTCAAGAACAGTCCGAGCCGCTGAAACGATTACAGCAGGATTTCAAGTTGAGTGGATGAGAAGTCGGTTTCATTTAGTCTTAGGGTGCAGCTACAAAGTGTGCTAGTTTATTTTCCTATGTTGATCCCTCAGAGGAAAACTTAATTCATTTTTGAGGTGAAATCCAACCTCTCATCCAGTCCATTATTTGCATCACACTAAGAGGGACTGATTTTGCAGCAAATGCACAATAGGAAAACAAAAGAGCTTTTACAGGGGACCTTTGCCAATTTTCAACCGACTTTGTATAATTTGTAAATTATATTATATTACCATGAACTTTACTGCAACATTTGCACTCTGGTTAGATGCTAAATTATTTTCGCTGTACTGTACTTGTGCTGTACACTGACAATACATTTGAATATAATCTAATAATTTCAATGTGGGTAGTATGCAAATTAATAATGTTTTCCATTCCTCCATGGTGCCTACACCCGGATCTCCTTGCCACTTTTGTCCACCGGATGACGAAACACATCATCCGGTATCATCTTACTGGCCATCTTACCCCAACTGCGTCCTTATCTCCTATATCTCTAATGCAGATAGGTAGAGTTCAATTAGAAAATCTGCAGAGGTTTTTGTCGAGAATAACAAACCCAGAGTGAATATCTTCACAACTAAAAGGACTTTACTATGTCATCTTGGTACGGAAATAAGTATAACACCCGTGAGATTGCTGTGCAAGTGAAATAATCAATGTGGATATTACTGGGTCAGAGTAAATAAAGCTGTCAAAGCATAAATGGCAGGTTTAATTTACGCCTGAAATAAATGTCATGTTTTTGTGTGTTACCTAGTGTATTATTAATTCATATAAAGCCATATAGTACTGTATACATCTGAGCAAGTTCAATTTTGACATTTGACCACGCTATTATTATACAACCAGGAGTGGAATTATGTTTTTAGCCATTAGGCAGTATCAAATTGCCATGTGACTGAAATTGTCTGTTACCTGGTGACATCACACCAGATCTATGATGAATCTGAACATGATTAGACATGGTAGACATGCTTGTGGTTGTAACTAGAAACAGTGAAGGTTGTTCTTAATGGATTTTAGCCTCTAGTTTGGAAAGTTTTGGTCACAGAGTGAAATGACTGTTGAGCGGATTCTCAGGTTTCATATGATCATAGTTTGTTTAGATAACATGACGTGCTTGTGCACGGTGAGGAAATGCATAACTCTTGCGGTTAGATGTTTAATATGTTGTTTGGGGTTGGAATTATGTTGTCATTTAGCCAACAGCGGTTATGATAGACTAGAAGTTTGATTTGCTTTGTTAAGGTTTAGAAACTCCCAAAGCCAGCTGTGTGGTGAGGGACTGCTGTTTACGCTTACCTTGAAGCTGACATGAAAGTTTCTGTCCCCAGACTAAAACTTTTTCTCTGGCAGGAAATTTTAAAGGGGGGGGGGGGGGGGGGGGCGACATCAACCCCACCACATCACACATGGTGGGAAGAAAGCATGGAGGTAGGTATTTTGTGGCACTTTGCCAAGCTGGTGATTGGATGTAAGAAGGAAGGACGAAAGGGGGGGGGATATCATTTTTTAAATGGCCATAAAATTTGATGGTACTTACTGGGGTTGGCGGGAAACAGAGTGCAGGTCTTGCAGTGGATGATCTCCTTGATGATGGGCATATCCATGGGTGGGGGCATCATGCCCAAGCCTTGCATCATGGGGTTCATGGAGGTGATGCCTGTCATCATGCCAAGGTTCGGGTCAAAATCTGGGAGTGATTGAATGTTGAATGTTACAAACAAAGTAGCTCACTTTGGGGAGCATAGATATGCAAAAAATGAAATAAAATAAAAAGGCAGGTTAGCATCATGTTGATGCTAACCTCCTTCACACTGGCATGAGCAGAGCCTACAGCTGAATCTTTCACGTTGTATTTTACATTGTGTTTTACTTCATCCTTCCCCAGAGTGATTTGTGAGTCATCAGCAGTGACACAAGGGACCCTATAAATAAATACACAGTCCCTTCATGAATAAATTATATGACAAATAACATGCATCATTCAACACAGGTTTTTCATCAGATCTCTGTTTTGGCCACTGTTTGAATGACAACCTGTAACCTTATGGATACGGTGCCAGTGCAAAAATAATGGTGAAACTATGTCTAATGGAAAAACTATACACTGGCATAACTATACGAACAACAGATAATCTACCCTTTCTATTTCTATATATATATGGAAGCACAAAGGACACGTTCGCGTATCTAAGAAGAAGTACACATATTGACACAGCATACTTAGATGGATACATTTAGATTAAATGTACATTTAAACTAACGCATTATATGCTTTTCATGCTTTCTCTTAAAGAATTTGAGATCAGCACACAATTATGACAGCCACAATGACATATCATTACTATTGGATTAAATTGCATTGAATGACTCTGGTTATGAAGTTATTTTTAAACCAACAATCTGGAATTAACACATTGGCTGGCTGGTCACCCAACCCATGTTAGTTTTATGGTTTTGGTCATAAAGATTTTTTAATTTGTTTTGACCGACTTGACTGAAAACACTTTGTTTTTAAAGGTGCATTACAAAAAAGGGGGACTGCAATTTGCATGCATTAGTCACAGACTATAGGGTTTAAGAAAGCACACTCTTCGACATATTCTAGAATGTTCTCCCACCCCCCCAAACCACCCCACCCCCCCTTCAAGCTGCTGCGACAAAGTAAATTGCGAACGTGAGTATATTTTGGCATCGGTTAAACGGGAACAAACACAACAACAAAAGCCAAAACACCACGGCATCACAGGAGAGACAGGAGCCAGAGAGCACAGGAAGAGAGAGAAGCAACAAATACTCCACGGCGGCCCCCTGCTTGGCACTGGTTTTAATTAAGGCAATAGGAAATTACACCAGAACCAATGTGGCCTGCTCCGTCTCACACTAACGACCTGGCCGTGGGTCTGTGGCGAGACGCCCGGGTGAGAGGAAGAAGATGATAAGGTGATAAGGTAGGCCATCGCGGTTGCCAGAGCGATTGATGACTCCTCATGCCCGGCGAGGTGAACGAGAGGAAAACGGATAGCGGGAGAGAGGAGACGAATGCGGGGAGAGCAGGAGCTAGACAGGGAGAGTTCAGTAAACTGTTCCTCACACTCCACACACACACACACACACACACACACACACACACACACACACACACACACACACACACACACACACACACACACACACACACACACACACACACACACACACACACACACACACACACACACACACACACACACACACACACACACACACACACACACACACGGCAGCATTTGTGAAAATCGAGTTGTTTGGTTTGAATACTCCTTCTGGAAATAAGGTTTTCCATCCTATGCTCCAATGTCCCCTCAGTTGAACACATGGACACGAACAAAGAAAATAAGATGTTACATCAGGCCATGGCTTGTGCAATTGGCCTGGTGTACTTTATGTTGCCTCTGGTATGCTGCATTTGGCGTGTGTGTGCGTGGCTGTGTGTGTGTGTGTCTGTCTGTCTGCGTGGCTTTTATATTAGGCCACTGGCTGGAAGAAGGCTATCCACAGTGGTGTGTAATAACAGTGCCTATTAACTTCGTCCGGTGGTGATTTGCCACTGTCCTGAAGCCATATCTGGTCGGTGAAGCACCCAGTGGTCCCTAGCCGGCAAGCTCCAAGCCTGCAGCGATTAGTCTGTAGCTTCATGTGTTTTAGCAGACTAATTGCATTGAAATACTCTCAGGGAGTCATTAGTATTTGGTTGCTATCTGTGAATATAAAAACAGATGTGTGTGTGTGTGTGTGTGTGTGTGTGTGTGTGTGTGTGTGTGTGTGTGCGTGCGTGTATGTGTGTGTGTGTGTGTTGCTGGCTCGTGCCATTGGAAAAACCTAATTGCAATGTCTGATTTATCCACCGTTATGGGGCCTATAGACACACAAGACTGAGCCACCTACACATGTCTTCTACTCAGAAGACATGTGTTAGACACACCTGGCTGCGTTTCCTATGAAGCGCACCCATGTTATTGTCAACATACGTGGCGCCAGTGGTTTTAAGAATAAAATTGAATGAAATGAATCAGAAAGGAGACACAGGATAGGTTCAACAAGACGCCGACTGCTGCTGGACGCGGGATGTAAAGCGGCCGACAGCTCCGTCAGTGACATTTTTGTTTTTCACTGTACGTTGTCCCTTTTTAAATAGAGAAAAGGGAATATATATATATATATATATATATATATATATATATATTCCCTTTTCTCTATTTAAAAAGGGACAACGTACAGTGAAAAACAAAAATGTCCCCATTTGATGCACAGTACCAGATTATAGATAACGCTAGTTCACACACAAAAAGGACACGCAGTACCTTGCTACACACAAATAGCAGACCACAAATCTATGCTTGTCAGTGGTGCCGGGTATGGTCCAAAAATGATCTCACGGTATAAATGCAAGTGACACTAGGAGGTGCTAGAAGGCAAAGCTTGGTGCATTTGCTACAGATAACGACCAAAAAACGAGTACAAAATGTATAAAAGCGTTCTACTCACTAATTATAACAGGCTGGTCATTAGGTTATAGTTTCTGTTTCTGGCAATCCATCATCCAGAATAATGGTTACACGCTTCGGACTCGAAAAGTTCGAAAGCCGCCGACTTCCTCCACACAGCACCTGTTATATTGTAGTTTTGCTTTTTGAAGTGCTATTATACATAAAGACCATAAGAAAGTAGTGAGTCAGTGAGTACAGAGCTGAGCAGGTTTTAACAAACTTAGCATTAGCTTTACCCTGGACCCCAGCGCCTGAAACCAAAACATAGCGATGCATGCACCTTAATGGCATGGCATGGCATGTGACTCAATGCACACACACACACACACACACACACACACACACACACACACACACACACACACACACACACACACACACACACACACACACACACACACACACACACACACACACACACACACACACACACACACACACACACACACACACACACACACACACACACACACACACACACACACACACACACACACACACACGTCTCTATTCTACTGGTCCTCATGTTGCTCTTCAGTGTTGAAGGGGTCATATAATACTACCAGGTGTGAGGGTGAATCAAACTTGTCATGTGACTAACTTTGTCACGGTTACTTGGTGACGTCAGACAGTGGGAGTGTCCAGCCAGTGTCCAGTGGTATAATATGACCCCTTTAAACAGTGCTGTATCTCTGGGAGTCTGCTGAAGGTATTCACATCCAGAGCTGCACATCACTCAGTGGGGGGGGGGGGATAACCAACAACTCATTTGATAGAGAAAACCTCCTAGCTGTTATTGACGCCCTCCAGTCCAGTCACTCTCCTCCCCCCACCTCTCTCTCTCTCTCTCTCTCTCTCTCTCTCTGCCCCTCCTCCTCCTCCTCTTACTTCTCCTCAGATTTCTAGGGTAAATGCCCACCCCCCCCCCACCTCGTGCACTGGGGTAATATCATCTAACGACGCAAGTTAGCCACGCAACCCTGGACAACAAGTCATGCCTGCGTGGTGTGTGTGTGTGTGTGTGTGTGTGTGCACTGGGATTATTGTCTTCTATCATCTAGTAAGTAGCAGCGTTTGGAACCCCCAAGAAATCTGACAAGGAAATCAGCTCAGAAAGCCAAACAATACCCTCATTGTCCCGAGGAGACATCGATCAGCGCGGACGCCATTATGAGTCTTCTGTGCTCTTCTGTATTCAATGCCAAGCCAATCACTGCTTTGTCTTGAGCCCCTTTCACTCCACTTTCAAGGTCAGACAGGCGGAAAACAAACTGATAATACAAAAAGAAAAGATTTGTGCAAAACTACACAAATCAAAAGAATTGGCACGTTTCCGATACGCCATTTCACTGAATGACAGTTTGACCTTTGTGGCCAACTTGGTTGTAAGGCAATGACAGCGATACGTCTAGAGCAGTAAGCCTCATTAGGTGGTTCTTCTAAGGCCGGCGGAGAGATGCAATACTTGGGGTATGCCTCACGTAAACTGCAGACCATCTGAGACACAGGGGCAGCTCTTGTGCGAGGTCTTCTACTGTTGGGACAAGTACACAGTACACAGGAACTCTTCTATAACGCTTCATCTGGTAGTGTTTAACTCCCAGGAAGTGCTATAGGGAACACTGAGGACGGTTGTAGTACATGGGAATGCCCCAGCAACGCCGAGCGCGGTGAGATTCTGTAAGAAATGCTGAGAGCAGATGTTTGAAACATTCCAGTTGCTGCAGGCGTTTCCCTGCTCTGTTCTCCAAGCTGGAATATCTGGTATTATTTCTTGTTGCACATATTTGTGCCCGGGGACGCCCTGTGTCTCTGAAGACTGGGCCAAATATTTGGAGGGAGCACTAATATTGTTGTCACAATACTTGTGACATTTCTTCCGAACCTTCCGAATGTCTCTCGGGCCAGGGCAGGGTTAGCAGCTGCAGTTATCGTGAATTTGGATTCAGAAAACAAAGAAGCATCGCTTAGAAAGAGTGGCAGTCGAACCTAATATGAAACCAAGCCACTTAGCTGGTTACTTAAATTTGAAGTTGTTCAGCGAGGCGGACGAGAGAGAGAGAGACCCCCACCTGCTTGAAATTCCTCTGGTTTATCTGGGCTACAGCAGAAAACTGCTCCAAACAACCACACCTCACTATTCTCACACCAGTCTCACCAACGTGTATTTTAAGGTCGGCGACCTGAAAATCAGTCGCGATCCAACGCTCACCTTGGACCATCGGTGAGATGTAGGATTCAGACACGATGCTGTAATGTTTGTATTGTTTATATATGGCAGGGCAGAGATTTGTGTCGCCCGTTCCAGGAATCGAATGCCGAGTTCCATACTGCATAATCCGTTTAGCGGAGAGCGAGGATGACAGTAGCGCGCTTGCTTCACGCGCGTTAGCGCTCGAGGGTTGGCACCTGTCACACGCCGGGAGAGCGTGTGAAAAGAGCATTCGCTTTAGGTCTCCCGCCGAGAGACATAAAGCGAATGCTCTTTTCACACCTTGGGAAGCATTGGTGTGTGCAGCCTCTTTGCACACGCTGCGAATAAGTCCCCCTATTCACGGTCTCCGACCGCGATGAAGACAACAGCGACGAAGGCGATAACGGGCGCACAAACGCCACATACCGAGCGGCAAGCAATCTTCATTTAACACTCGCATCCACATGGCAATACAATGCACCATTGTTGCTTTCCCTCCCTCATAGTACGACCCAACGCCCTGTCAGTTCACAACAACACAACAAGTGCAATTACCAGGAGGAGGGAGGGTCCCTAGCTAGGACAACTCTAACCCCAGTGTCCAATAGCTAAACAAATACGGGATAATAATAGTGGCACACAAGCCAGTGTTCAGCACAGAGTGGCTCTCCCACTGCCGGCATCGCCAGGCCAAGCGAGGCTCCTCGACGGGGCCGCTGTGTGTTTCAGATAACGTCTTAAACAGCCTGTTTATTCATCTGTGCTGTCTGCGCACACTGTGATCCTCCTGTATAAGGATAATTAGAAAGAAGAAGAAGAAGAAAGAGAGAGAGAGAGAGAGAGAGAGAGAGAGAGAGAGAGAGAGAGAGAGAGAGAGAGAGAGAGAGAGAGAGAGAGAGAGAGAGAGAGAGAGAGAGAGAGAGAGAGAGAGAGAGAGAGAGAGAGAGAGAGAGAGAGAGAGAGAGAGAGAGCTGCTGGTGAAGACATCCCTGGCTACCGCAGGATTAGAGGGGAAAGCACACTCAGGGAATCAGCTCAAGAGGCAGCCATGCAATTGACGGTTCGGGGGTGGGTGGGTTTAGGTACTGAACAAGGGACGCTATGGCGGGGGGAAAAGATAAATAACTAAACAAAAACAGCACATGAGCATACACACACACACGCACGCACGCATAAAGCAGAGGATGGAAATGCAAAGAAGAATAGGGATTAAAACAGACGGCAGAAGGCTGAAGAACAGCATTCGGTTTGGGTGTACTCAATGAATGTATATGGAAACAGTTGAACAGTTGCCTATACACGCTGGTTTGATGATTTGATCACTACACTTCTACTTTAAACTTAAATTCAGATCAAATTCAGATCAACAGTTTTCCATAACTGTTTCAGTCATGTTTTCCATACAGAAAACCACGTAGGCTCTCTGCACGAGAGCAGCAATATGGTTTCTAGCAGATAGTATTCTACTGGGCCTGAATCATCTCTTTGGGGAAAAGAACCCGTCAATTTCCACCTCTGCATGCTCATGATTGTTGATATAATGCAACAATTACGGAACTAATATTGCGGTTGTTGTGATCAGCAGCCCATTATGTCTCCTCAAAACACTCAAAGGATGTTATCAGCAACTCCCTGACAACGTCACAATCTACTACCATCAACTCAGACTTTGCACATTATGAGGATGAAAAAATATCCAAAATATGAAATGCAATTTACCAGAAGGAGCAATCCTAAACCTCTGATTGACACATCATTTGTCAATGAGTCGAACCTGATAAAGATGTTGAATATGACTTTTCAACTCATTTTCAACACCCAGCCGAGACAGCAGGGCAGTACAAAGTCTAAAGGTTTTATCCTGTTGTCCCATTGTTATCCCCCCCCCCCCCCCATGCACATCTTAGACACATCAACACCACAAATTGGATGAAGTATTATTTGATTTAGTGCATTTTCCTGTTGCAATTATTGTGTGTTCCTCCACAACAACTGCATGTCCATAAATAACTAAACAAGAAACAGAGGAGAGAAGAAAAGTTAGAAGAAGACATAGAGAGAGAGGGAAAGAGAGATACAATGGGGAGAAAGAGGTCAGGCAAAGGAGAGTGAGTGAGTGCGAGATAAAGAGAGTGATGAAGATGGTAAGCGAGTGGACGAGAGAGAGAGATATAGAGAGAGAGTGCGAGAGAGAGTGAGGATGGGGGGGAGGAGGGAGAGAGAGAGAGAGATATATAGAGAGAGTGCGAGAGAGAGCGAAAGAGAGTGAGGATGGGGGGGGGGGGGGGGGGAGGAGAGAGAGAGAGAGATGGAGAAAGACTTAGCGACAGGGAGTCACCAGCTGTTTCTCCAGGTGAACAGTGACAGGGACCACAGCTGTCCTGTGCACCCTCCTCTCCCCCACTCCTCTTCCCTCCTGCTAAAACACTTCTCACCTCCTAGCAGCTTTAATAACGATAAATTACCACTGGACCTCAGCCTCATTTGTTCTTTGTCACACTATTCAGGACATCTGTATCCCTCCACATAAGTCCATATGCACACACACACACACACACACACACACACACACACACACACACACACACACACACACACACACACACACACACACACACACACACACACACACACACACACACACACACACACACACACACACACACACACACACACACACACACACACACACACACACACACACACACCATTTGTCGTCATGTCTAGAGAGCAATAGGTACAAAAGTGCCCTATGAAAGCTGAGGTCTAGCCCAATAAGTATTGCACATAAAATTAAATAGGAAACTTGAGTATGAGAGGAGGATGGTCCTCCACATACACTTCATGTGAAATATGAACACGTTGGTGCTTGTGTGGGTCCAATCTCCATGGAGGACATTAGATCATTCTAACTGCTTTGCTCCCCCTTCGGCTGGTGAGTTATCCTCTGATGCGGTTTTTCCTCCTGGCGAAGAATAATGGTCTTCCGTTACCCCTTTTCCCACGCACATTTATTACAAAGATACAAAGCTCTCAGAAAAGGCTAACCAAATGCCGGCAAACGGCAACTTCTCTAGAAGCGCTGGACAGACGCTCAAGCGTGTGTGAGTCCAATGTGCATGCATTTACGTATGTGCATCATTTGTCAACAAAGCTATTTGGATGATTTAATGTCCAAACACACACAGACAAGACACCCCCACACACACACCAAAATAAAGGAAAGGGAATTTGAACTGACAAGTAAAAAGTGATTTATACAACACTTTTGGAAAGCCACTCTGCCAAGAGGGAAGAGGCTCCTGGCAGATTTACTCAGCTTAGAAAGGTGAATTGGAGTGTATCGTTACGGCTGTGGAGAAGACTCAGATCAGGCAGAAGGTGTTATTATTGTGGACTCAGAGAAGACGAACGCACGCAGGGCCCGATTCACAAATGAAAATAAATTATCTTAAATTAAAATGTTTAGCAACGACAGGCACGCCGCTACCGCCTCCCGTCGAGGTCTTTCAGAACCACTAAAAACCAAGCGCAATATTAACCGGTGGCCGAATGACATCGGCTCCCGCTGAAAGCAGCCTCGCGGCAATCTGCCCAGGAATGCGCAACGCAACCATTCTATAGAACCGACGTTAGCTTATGTTGCCATCTTATCCGGAGAGGAGCCAGCATGCGAGCGGAGGGAGATAATGGCTTGTGTTTTTAATAAGGTTTCCAGTTGAGCAGTTTAACGTTGATTATTTCTGATCCAACTCTTCTTTTTAGCTACTGTATAATGACACAAATAGTGAAACTCTAGACTGGGGGAGCGAGGATCAAGCTTAAATCGGCATTACCCAGAGTGCCTTGGGACGGTTTCATTTACTCATGTATAAACCAAGCAAAAACCCTTGAAGCAAAAATAAATGATAATTTAAATGCGTATGTTCTAAATTATTTCCATTTAGTGCTGGATGTTTTATTTTCAATCACAGCACCTTAATAATGTCGACACATTATTCATAAATGGAACGACAAACGCTGGATGTTTCGAGTTGGACTGGGGTTAGACTCTGGGGTTAGACTCTGGTACAGTACAGTATATATCCTCCATGAATGGCTAGCCGTTGGGAGTAGCTGGTCCAGCCCAATCGTCAAGCTCGCTATGAAATTCTTTCTTAAATTTCGTCAGTATTCGATTTTGAGGAGAGTCCCACCTGCCTCTAGAGCGAGTTAGGGTTAGGATGTCTTGCTCAAGGAAACCTCAACAGTTTTTGCGAGGAGGAGCCGGGGGATCGAACCAGCAACCTTCCGTTTGTGAGGCAACCGCTCTACCTCCTGAGCCATACTGCCGCGGGTAGTTTGACTCAGGAGTCGGGTAGTTAGACTCGGGTAGTTGGACTGGGGTAGTAAGATGAGTTGGACTCGTAAGCTGGACTTGCCGGAGGAGCTACAGCTGAGACAGTAAAAACAAAACCAGTCCTACAGCGGCGGATACTCCCCAGCCTGCCTCCTCCCGGTATCTTTATACCGGTAGAAATCGGGCTCAGCGCAGCTGGCTCCAGCAAGGCAGATCATTCCGGGAGAGAGTTTTTTGTCAAGGGGGCAGCGGAGCATCTCCACATTCATTACGAACAACAGCAGCGGCGGTTTTCCCAGCCCAACACGGAAGCCGGTGGGGGGATGGGAGGGTGCCTCTCGCCACCGAGCCGTAACATTATGCTAATGGAATGTTAGCATTATCGATTAACACACCAAAAACGTCAGGTTAGCGTACCTGGCATGAGCGGCGGCGCGGCCATACTCATGGGAGGCATGCCCAGGTTGTTCATGGCCGTGGCCCAGGCGTTGGGGTCCGACATGGGCATCGGCATGCCGCTGGACTCCATGCTCATGTTCCGTATCACGTCTGGAAGAAAGAAGAACAAGAAAGAGAGAGTAGTTAGTTTCATGATGGTCACTATTTTACACATTATTACAGTGTTACATGTTACATTACAGTAATTTAGCAGACACTTTTATCCCAAGTGACTTACATACACAACATACATATGTAAGAGTGCATTTAACATACATATGTAAGAGAACAAATTGTCACCAGAAGTCATAATTGCACTTTATTCCTAACAAGCCTCCAAGAGCAGAACCAGTGCTCAGTACAGTAAGTTGGTTAACAAAAGAACAATAGACAAACAACGAACAAACAAGCTAGCAAAGCGTTTGCTTGTTAGCTTGTTTGTTAGTCAAGCAAGCAACCACTAAAGCTAGTAAGACGCAAGTGCTAAGAGGAAGCATCAGGGTAATTCTTCCTGAAGTAAGGCCATCTGCCCATCTTTGACTGTGGCGAAAGACGGGCAGCGACTCTGCAGTCCTGACATCAACGGCAAGTTCATTCCACCACCGGGGGGCCAGGAGGGAGAAGAGCTGTGACCGTGTCGATCAGTCACGGCTCTTCACATTATGTTGACTTTAGTTAAGGATATGGACCCAGAGTAGAAATTCTATGAAATCGTCGCGTAGGCCACGAGAATCAAACTGAAACAATCGTGGAGGAATCAACCCGGATGAAGGCCAGTTCCCTCGTGAGAGTCCTGTCCGCCTGACTGAGTGAGGGTAACCACCATATTGCGACAATTTCCCTCGGGATAAATAAAGTTCTCTCTATTTATCTATAGCTTCTGTTAAGAGGTTAATCAGCCCGCCCCCTGACACCTCCTGTCTGGGCTCGGCATCTGATTGGCCGGCAATGTTACAATGAGATTACCTTGACACGTATTGCTGCTGATATTGTTATTCATATATGCAGAAATCCCGCTTGGTTCGAGTGAACTGCGGTTGAAACGAAAAAAGGTTTTGTTTTTGTTGTTACTGCACTAATATTACCCACGCTCTGCTGATCATTTATTCAAAAACAAACAAAAACAAAAATCAACAACAAATCATATATATATCTTTTTGTAATTGTATGCGTTTACACTGTCATGATGAGGATCATAAGCATAAGAAGAACAACAACAACCACCACCACCACAACCACAGCAACAAACGACAAAACACAGCTGACACACTGTAGGACTTATTA
Organism: Muraenolepis orangiensis; assembly: GCA_027704905.1. Classification (NCBI taxonomy): domain Eukaryota; kingdom Metazoa; phylum Chordata; class Actinopteri; order Gadiformes; family Muraenolepididae; genus Muraenolepis; species Muraenolepis orangiensis. Next base: position 24,120,870 of record CM051001.1, read on the forward strand.
TTCTGATGGGTCAGAATAATAACAACGGCAGTGTCTAAAAATGGCGTTATCATCTCGACAGGCTGCCATACAGTCACTATCAGTGCTGTTGCAGATGCTAGGGCACTGGGGGAAAACATTTTTGCGCTTAAAGAAAAATGTACAAGCTCAGACGCATGGTGCCGACGGCTGGCGGTTTAGTGGCCCTGCTCCAAGTGTCGGCGCAGTAAAAGCAAAAAACGTGTTCAGAAAAAATGAAAATAAAAACACATTTGAAATGCCCTGCGGTGAAGCAAACAGGACATACATGCTTTACCCACTTCCTGCCGCTCATTCTAGGTGCCAACAGCTTATTTCACAGCTCTAAACGCTCTTTAATTCTCCCCTCTGGTTGACCCCCCTCTCTCCGACAGACCTGTCAATTGCTGTGACTGTCTGCCAGAGCACTTGACCCCCCCATCCTACCTCCCCTCACCAACCAAAATAAACTAACCCCCCCCCCCACACACACACACACACACACCCACACCCACACCCACACCACTGTGAATAACGAGCAAGGCAGAGCAGGCTCTGTGTACACTTTGAAACATCTTCTGGGGGCGGGGAGACATGCTGTGTGTGTGTGTGTGCGTGCACCGCATGCATTACTCCGGTCGGTTACACCTGGTGTTTGGAAGCAGCTCAGCGTCCCCAGTCAGCCGAGCGCGCCGAGCGACGCCATTGGACAACAGGGACAGGGGCCGTGACAAAAACAGAAGACCGATAATTCCCCCCCAAAAAAAGAACAACATTTGCAGGTGCTGTGGCGTTTTGACGATGATGTGCTAACGAGAGCCTCTCTGGGCTGTTAAGTAGCACAGCCCCGTTAAGAGGAGAGGTCACCGCCGGCTCAAGTGACCAAGAGAAGGGGCGTGTGTGTGTACGTGCGAGTGTGTTTCGTTGTCCTCGTTACTGCGGTAACCCTAGATCTTACAGTTCTGTAACAGCCGTTTAGGTGGCACTAATGACTACGCTGACGAAGCACCTCAAAAAGGTGTCGACCAGCCACAGGGGGGGCTCGGGTTACCAGTCGGCCACACTTGAAGCCGTGCCAAAAAAGACTTTCATACCAAATGGAAAACTTCAAAATGACACAGGATGGACATGACTACACACAATGTGAATGTGAGTGTTCAGCAAAATAATAAAATGCAATGAAATAGTTTTAAATTGCAGCTGTAAAAACGTGACTTGAATTTGAAGCAGCACGTTTTCCTTGCCAATTTCCAAGCAAACGTGATCCTTTGAAAATGTGGTCCTTTCCTTTGAATGGCCAATGATTTATTGAAGACCACGATCATAAAAACAAGCCCCTTGATGCCGTCATCCGTCACGGGCAATTCCGCTCACCTTGTTCAAAAAGATGACGTGCATCGCTTGATTGTAATAAACATCCCCGCAGGTCACTGGCCCTCCAGATGACAGAACCCATTCACACAGAATCCCCTCCATCGCCTCACTCAGGGCACAGAGATCCTATTGACTTCATGCTTCACTCAGCCCTGTGCCTAAAGACATCTAAGCCAGCGTGTGTGTGTATGTGTGTCCCACCTCCTTCCCTGTGTGTGTCTGTGTGTATGTGTGTGTCCAACATCATCTCCCCGTGTGTGTGTCCAATAGCATCTCCCATGTGTTCTTGTGTGTGTGTGAGAGAAACTGTGTGTGTGTGTGTGTGTGAGAGAGAGACTGCATGTGCGTCCAAACCTCATCCCCCATGTGTGCGAGTGTGTACGGGAGATAAAGAAGTACAGGTCAACCCGTGAGCCATAGCCCTTGCTCTAATCCCTCCCTTTCCCCCGTGCCTCTCTGCCACCACAACCTCCATTCAGGGCCAATATATCTTCTGTGGTTCCCACACGCATGCCCAACACACACACACACACACACACACACACACACACACACACACACACACACACACACACACACACACACACACACACACACACACACACACACACACACACACACACACACACACACACACACACACACACACACACACACACACACACACACACACACACACACACACAATGGGCTATAATGTAATCAGAGTGCTTTTAAATTGATGGCTTAACAAATTCCAGTATGTTGTGAAAATTCTGCAAGGATTTAATGGACTAAAGTTGTTGCCAAGGTCAAGCAAGCAAAGAGCATACACAACGCTGTCAAATGTCTGAGGCGAAAGGAGAATTGATTGGATTTCACCTGCTGGCCTGAGTTCAACCCCAGTGGGCTGTTGTGTGTGTGTGTGTGTAATTGTGTCTGTCTGCAACAGGACCACAGCCCATCACTGAATCACTTTGTTGTCCTTCTATTTACAACGATTGTGACTTTTCCAAGGCTCTACCATAGATGGGGTTTCAATACAATTTCTTCTTTTTTTATCCATCCTAAACACCCTCCCAAGGGGCGGGGGGGGGAATTAAGTCAGTTTAAGGCCCACTGACTACAACAGCAGACTAACCCCTATGTGCAGGCTGACAGAATATGGGGATGGTTTAGTGCAAAAAAGGAACATTTTAATTGATTGATTTAATAGCCAACTACACAACAATTACTGCATATAGGAAGGAAGAGAGAGACAAAGAGAGAGACCAATAGAGACACAGAGGGACAGAGAAAGAGAGGGAGAGAGGGAGAGGGAGAGAGAGAGAGAGAGAGAGAGAACACAGAGAATAGGACAGTGGCTATGTATAGCCACAAAGCAACACCTGCCAGAACATTTAGTGCAAATGATGATTGAATTTTGTCACTGCAGATGGGTAGATAGCCGAATGGGGGAAAAACCGACTCTCAAATTGGAGAGAGAGTAAAATAAGAGTTGTTCCGATGCAGACAATTCCAACAATTCACGTTGTCTAGTCAGTCGTCTGGATACATTTGCTGCATTCATATTTTACAAAGTTTTGGAAATGGGTCTGTACACACAATCGGCCAATATACAAGTTCACTCTGACTTCAGAATCAGAATCAGTATCAAGAAAGAAAAAAAATGGTATCGGAACATCTGGTTATTACTTATTTTTACCTCAGGTTTCTACATCTTGCCACAGAAAAATGAAAGGCCTACGTTTAACCATTGGGAGGAAGTACTCAATTATTTTTGAAGTCTATAGTTATGCCTGAAAACTGCAGTGCAAGACCAAAAAGGCAAGCAAAGCAAAATCGCTGTTAAGGGGAGAATTTCTCTTTGACCTAAATCTTCTTGCACACATAATGGATGTACGGTCTTTGTAGTGTGTGTGTGCATGCGTGCGTGCACGTGGATGGAAGGCATGTGTTAAAGCATTATAGAAGCGAGTTAGGAGTCAGAGATATGGTCTCCCCAACTGAAGACAACACATCAGTGAAGAACAATCGCAAAACTCAATATAAGCACATTTCAAATAGATACATTTTTGTATTCAGTAAATGGTCCATCCAAATCCATAGATGCATAGCAGACAGCCCATCATTAAGTGAGAAAGCATCATTAAGTGACAAATTCAACACAGGTGATCCACGCGGTACCTAGAGGCGGTAGAGAGGAAGTCTAGCAAGCTGCAGGTCATTGGTTCAATTCCCCGGAATCCTGTTGGCAGCAGCTATTGCGGTGTCTTTGAGGAACCTCTTACCGACAGTCTGGTTATCTTTTTACCTCATTCTGTATTCAGGAGTTCTATTTCACCAGCTTAAATTAGTGAATACAGCCATAAAACATGTAGTATTAACAGTGGGATGACCTTTGGGACGATCCTTCACGTGTACCCCTGTTTGGGAACCACTGCTCTACTCCAATGTGTGGTTTGTGAAGTAAAGAAATGCATTGGTAGAACCACACCACTACCTCAGTGCCTGAACATGTTTTGAGGTCCATTTTAATAGGCGATCACAGCGTGCTCTATTAATGCACAGCGGTGGTTGTCAACATTGCATTCATTCCATTTTTCCCCAAATCAAATTTAAAAAGGCGTAACGCATCTCACCAAAACCAGACACCGCACATCTTATCAGAGCCAGACAATGATCTTGTGGAAACCAGACACACACACACACACACACACCACTCTATCAAAACCAGATGCCCGTGCACGCACACACACCAACCACACATTTAATGGTGCATGTCTGCTCTCCTCTCCCCTGCTTTGATCTGTTAATTACAATCAAAGTGGCAGGGTTCTGATTATCAGCAGGAGGGGAAGATCTCCTTGGATGTTACACAACACACTGGGGGAACAAAAGGCCCAGAGAGAGCCGAGGCAGACGAGGGAGGATCGGCTTGAGGACACAGCGGGGCTCCTCCAGGGCGTGGAGAGAACCATACTCTGTATGGGAAGGAACTTCTCTATTTTTGAGTCGAAAATCGGACCCCAGGTTGTGGTTAGTTTGCCAGCCTACCGAGCATCAATAGTAACAATTTGAACTTGGTGTGAAATATGGGTCGCTGTCACAGCCACATAACTCATGGCAAGGAATGAGGAATTACGCTTACTCCTAAATTAGATTTCCCCTCAAAGCCCAGATCAACTCAAACGCACGCTAACCTGTTGATTTATCAAGCCAGTTGATACTGCGATGTTAACATAGACATGGAAGAATCCCCCCTATATTTATTCACTCCAATAAACCCTCCAAGTTAAGACTGATTGAATAATAGCACCGACATAAACCAACAAATCCAAACCACTGTCATGAACTGCAGCAATCTTTACCCACTGACTGGCGCTAAATGGCTAATTAGCATTCCTCAAATATTACTCAATGCATTGCCTGATATGACTGAATGGTTAGTTTTTTTTTTTCTTCCCAACAGCTGTGCTATCACATAGCGATATGAAGCAAAGGCTGATGCCATTCCCCCCCTCGGCTGTGATTGCCGATCAGTGGCTTCAAAGCCATTTAACATTTTTCGCAATTGATGGGCTTCTGCAGGCAGAGAGAAAGCGGGGGGGAAAACCACAAACAGAGCTACAGACCACAAAGATCATCTTCACGGGCTTCCGCTTCACTGACTTTTTTTGTTGTTGCAGAGACTCCGATGAGGGCATGGCATCGACGTGGGTTCCCAAAGGGTTCTCAAAGTCTAAGGGCCATATTGACGGATCCAAGCAGAATGATCAGATGAATGAACGTCTCTCTTATCTCTTTTTACTAGCGTCTTACTAAGTAGATTGTTTGCTTGTTAGTTAGATATTGTTCTATTGTTTGCCAACTTCTTGTACTTTTACCTGAACGTATTGTACTTTTACCTGAGCACTGGTTCAGTTCTTGGAGACTTGTTAGGAATGAAATGCACTTTTGACTTCTGGTGACGAGTTGTTCTCTTGCCTACCTTTGTTGAAAGCACTATTGTAAGTCGCTTTGGACAAAAGCGTGCTAAATAACTGTAATGCAATGTAATGTATAATCCAAACGCATAAACGCAATGTAACGGTTGCAGACGATTTCTTTATGAGCCGACGGTAAACTGTGGACTGTCCCAATCAAAAATGCGCCCATTACAGTATTTGTATCCTTGTGGCGTCAGTTGAGCGGGCCAATACTGCAAGGTAGTTAACCCTTTCATTTAAATGACCCTTCTGATGTGTAAGTTGGACGTTTTCAACAAAAGTCTATCCTTTAGAACTGCACTTTTTTTTATGGTTTACGGGTCAATGTGAGTTTTTTTTGAGTGAGTTATCATACAGTACTGTTTAATGATGCAAATTAGCATACAGCCTTTTACCATAAATTACCATACATATTATATTCCCATGAATATAATCACTGAAATACAGATGTCGCAATTGAAAACTGAAAAGTATTCATTGGACAACGTAATTTTAGAAATCCAGGATCATTTCCTACACAATAGAAGGAAAAAATGTATAACGGTATGTCATGTATGTGTCAATGTATACACAGTACACTGTATATGGTACTGTTATATGTATATATATATAATATATATATATGGTAATCAATGTATGAACGGTATTGTAAAGTATGTCAAATTAAATAAATGCAGCATTTGTTAAAGGTGTAGGAAACACTTGACACAAGAGATGATAACCGATATACCGCTGTTGCTTGTGTGATATAACATGCGAGAACACAATTTCTTCATACGATCCCGCATGTGCATTGCTGGGCAATAAACGGAAGAAGAAAAAAAAAAAAAAGACCGTCAGCAAACATCAGTAAAAAGAGTAAAAATATGATTGTATGAACCGTTACTGTGAATAAAATTAGACATGGTTTGAGCTCTCTCAACCCGCTCATTCCCGACCAATTTATTGAGAATAGTTATTTCATCAATTCTAGTTATTTTCAATTGAGCTTAGCTTAGTGAATGCGTGCGTGCGTGTAAATGTCCACGATAGCGTCCACTAATTCCCACATATCAAAAGTCAATACGGTCACATTGGGGAAATGCTAATTGACCTTAGGCTAATACTCCAGTGACTACAGTAGGCCTAGTCAAGCTACACCCCACCTAACCCCCACCCCATCCTTCTGGACCACGGCTCACGCCCTGTTGTTAGGCATCTTTGAAACTGTTTCAGTAGGAGGAGACTGACTTTTAACTGTTGAAATGTAAACAATGTTTTTTCTGATGTGCTCATCTAATGTTATCTTACTCAGTGGGCAATTACCCTACCCTCACCAATATCCCAGTTCCCACTTAGCGGTGTTGATGGCCGTGTTGTACTGCGGGAGGTCATTACAATATAGTCAAATGGCCCCAGAGGAGTCCTTTAAGTTTGAGCCAGAGGAAAGAACTGTGGTCGTTGGTGGTGAGCAAAGCTGTGGCTGAACTACAGCCAGCGCTCCGAGGAACCCCTGAGCGCGCACGCGCGCGCACACACACACACACACACACACACACACACACACACACACACACACACACACACACACACACACACACACACTGTGCAGACTTTTGTCTCATGCAAATAAGTCACTGTGTGCTCCGTGCTTGCATATCAGTGTCAGTGTATTTGTGTCTATGTATTCAGTTCCGGCTGGTAAGATAGCTGTATACAAACAGTCATGTGTTTATATACAGTCATCACTATTGTGTATGCGTGTCTGACAGCAAGGGAGACAGCGAGAGGGAGAGATCTCTCCGCTTTCCTCAAGTTTAGATTCTCGATTTGCATTGTCAAAAGGCGATAGTAGAATAGATCATACAAAAGCCATAGACTTTCTATTAAGTACAGATTTGGTTGGTAATGGAAGAAGAAATTAGCACTGAAACCAACAATACTTTTCTATTTTTTTTCTTCTATAATTATTTTCTTTTATGTATTATTTATTGCTGCTGTTATTCTAGGCTGTGCCAGTGCAAGGGTCTGAGAGCCCATAGCAGCATCTATCTGGTGTTACATGAGAAAATCCATAATTAGGCCTAGAGTTGATGGTACAATACTTAAAATATAATTAATTTTTATACAATTGATTGATACTTAATTGTTATATGCTGAACCCACTGGCTGATGGATGACTGTGTGGAAGCAGGACCTGGTACAATCTCCATTATCAACTGTTGACCATGGATATATTATATTATTATATTATTATTATATATTATTATAAGAACATATTAACGCCATGTTGGATATCCCTTTCTCTGGAGGCGTAATTTATTATATATATGTAATGATATGGCAGGCAACTTACTATGGCAAATACAATTGTGAATTGATTATAAATTACTTCATTATTATTATCACTATTACCCCCCGCCATCGATGATGGGACGGAGGTTATGTTTTCGCTCCTGTCTGTCTGTTAACAAGATAACTCAAAAGGTTCTCTGGACAAAACTTGGTGGTTAGATTACTTATAGTACTTAAAAAGATGCATATGATTTTATGTCATGTCGAGCTCCTTACTGCTAACCACTGATTGACAGCGCTTAATTGTTAGTGGTGTGAAATGTGATGGCAGACACATTAGCAACTCAATGATATCCTGTACAACCGAGCACAGAACAATTATGTTATCACCACAACAACAACAAACAACAACAACAAATCGTGAGGATTGAATCCTCTTTATTGGTCACATACATGAAGACATACAGTGAAATGTGTTCTCTGCATTTAACCCATCCTAGTATTAGGAGCAGTGGGCAGCTATTCATACAGCGCCCGGGGAGCAGTTAGGGTTAGGGTCTTCCTCAAGGACACAGACAGTTTTTGCTAGGAGGAGCCGGGGATCGAACCAGCAACCTTCCGGTTGTGAGGCGACCGCTCTACCTCCTGAGCTAGACTGCCGCCCACAGGTCACATGTTGAGAAATATGAAATACGAAACTGGGAATAACAGTGACATGGTGGCTTGCTGGCTGTACTATGTTGTGACATCCCCTCCTGTAGTGGCGCTGCCTGCTCGTAACTCTACCCCCAGCGGTGTGGTAGGTTAGTAGATTGAGAGAATGCCATAACAGCCACAGGTTACGGTTATTTGGTTCATACGTGCAGCCTTGGAACATCGGATTGTAAGTCTGTTGTTTATAACTTTGATACTTTCAATACCCTCAAACGTACAATTAACGGAGATGGTATTGTTTTGAAGAAGTTGCATTGAAAATGTATGAATAGTTTCTAAAACTTAGGTATGTGGTAAGATATGGCAGGGGATGGCACTTGGCCTACATCAAGCCTCCTACTGATTACAGAAACAAATTAGATCTACACTAATGAGAAAACATTGCATGATTTCCTGAAATTCCTGAAAATTAAAGGCGATTGGATGTCCAAATGGCCAACTATCGTATATATATATATAGGATTGTGGCGTGAAGGGGCGTAGCTTGGCATCGGGCTGCAAACAGGATGGGGGCCGGGGGGCTAATTCCCGGGGATCACGCAGCTGTGGGTGATGAGCATAATGACGGTCTATGTATTGAAGTACGTTTGCTATCGCCCACAGAGAGGGACCCCGTTATCTTAGTAACATCGTAACATCTATTTTGTATGGACCCGATGTTTCTATATACTAACGCAAATCCACGTGCATACAAATCATCAGATGCCTGCCATGTTCAAACTATTAAGTTGTACTACGACACATGATCCCTTGCCTTTTTGACCATTACGACTGCAATACACCCCTTTAAAGACTAGGATCCTGAACTGTCCTTGGTTTTTGTGAAAGGGATGTGCCTCCCACGGTATGTTAAACTGTTTCCATCCCTGGTTTTTGCGATTAGTGCAGTTGCGCGCGCATATCTGCTGTGACATCACCCAGAAACCGGTCACATATATAAAACTGCTGATAAAACTGCTGCATAATAAACCTTCTGTTCTTCAGTGGAATCTGGCTTAAAGGGTTAATTCATCAGCTCTCCTGGAATGTAAAAAAAATAATAATACACACACAAGAGATTTAATGTTACTACGGAGGAATGTGCCCAAGTCCTGTGGCTTATCGTGCTCAAACAGATTAGATGGACTTCAGAGAGGGGCCGATTGGCTTGTTAATGAGCCGATTACCACTTCATTACGGGAGATGTGAGGAAGTGTGTGTGTGTGTGTATATAAGCAGGCTTTCAACAGAAACCTGAGGGTGACAGTCATGAGTCTGTCCACATTCACCTCTGTAAAATACATCACACAGGATGTCAATATAAAAGGTGGATCCAACCTGACGTGTGAAAAAACGACGAGCAGGACAAAAGACACAATCTCCCCTCTGCGTTACATAAATAAGATGCAAGATGAAATGCCAACGAAGGCAACCGTGAAGCCTGGGTTCTGCGAACCACCATCCAAACCCAGCTAGAGCAGCGCTTCACTGCAAGCGAAGGAAATCAGTCATGATGGCACCAATGTGAAATATAACTGTTCCTTCTGTTTATACTATATACAACGTAATAAGTATACCATGAAATGACTCTCAAACTAATATGTCCCTAAAACTGTACACTATAGAGGCCCAACACAATAACGTGCGTTCATGTGTCTGAGACGCATCGCCATGTGGGCAGAGTATGGCTAGAGTTCAACAGCTAGAGTCGTTATTTTCAGTTTGTTCCTCTAATAATTCAAAAGGTTAATGGAGGTTTAGATAGAAGTGCACAGCTATGATTTCGGTTTGAGGATATTCACTTTCAAGTCTGGACATTGGACAATATTTTGCATTATTAGATCATATCATATAAATATTCAACGCAATTTATTTTCCTATTATCAAGGACATTGTTTGGCACTTGGGGAACTGTGGGTGAATCATTGTCCAATGTGTAAATAAGACTAATCTGAAATACATGCAGAGCACAGTTATCAACTGCGTGGATCCGATATTATTTTTTTCATATAATTATACAATTTGCAAGGTTATTGTCATTGTTTTTATGACGATATCCTACCTTATCTCTTACTAAACAATGCTGGCCTTTCCTTGTATAATGGATGGATTTGCAAGAAATATCTTGCAAATGCAAGACGCAGCTTGAGATGAACAACACAATAAAAGGCACATTGATTGGAGCCTACAGGATAACTTTTTCATGACTTTATCAGCCAAAATGTTATGTTTTCATTCGTTCATGCTGAATATGGGAGCCTGGTTTCTTAACCTCCCATTCCAGATTTTCTATTCTTACATTTACATTTAGGGCATTTGGCAGACACTTTTATCCAAAGCGACTTACAATTGGTTGAAGTAGAAAATAGCATAACGCTGAGGTACGCAAACATAAAAATAGAGCAGTTCACAAGCATTCATGATGAATTCACAAGATGAATAACACAATTTCGTACTGCCAGGTCACCTGCTTAAGTAGCTGTGATTCTTCAGACCTTTCTTCGTTCTTAAAGGGTGATATCAGGAATTATCAACCTAGACCCAATTTTCCCATCATTTTGGGTCTAAGTGACTAATGCAGACAACAATGTTTCAATTAAGTTAAGAATTGAGCGAGGCCGGCAAACGTCTGTAATATAAACCCTTAGGGGCAATCGCGTCAATGTACTGTAGGTTCTCAAAAAGTGCTTGTTGTTTTGCCACGGAGAGGCTTAGATTGTTATTATAAGTATCTGACAACATTATGGAAAGTATTCCCAAAGAGGAATACAACTTTTTTTCATTTTTCTAGCTTGATCCAGTCTGTTTGTTGTTGTGTCTAACCAAGTCTCAAAGCGAGAGTTGTCACAGGAAAAGTAAGAGTGAAGTTGGACAGAGGCGTGCAGGCAAGAGTTTGTTGCGTTATCTTAAAGATTTTCAAAGTCGTGACTTAATATTTAGCTGATATCGAAAATGGATGAGGCTCGCGAGGATTGTGAGATTTCGCAGAGAGACTTCTTAGATGACACTTATAATAACAAACGGACGAACGGATGAACCAAAAGTTTAAGAAATGATGTATTATGTATTCCTCTGTAGGGATTCCCTAATGTTGTCAGACACTTATAATTACAGTCTGAGCAGGTCAGTGGCAAAAACAGGCAGATTTATAGGACGTATGTTGACGAGCAAAATTATCCCAGGGTTTATATTAGACTTGCGCTGTGGCTCAATACTTGACTCAATTCCAAAATTGTTGTCCGCATTAGTCACTTACATCAGAAACACTGTTGGTTCTCTGGGTGGCCGCTTGAAGTGCAGGCTCTTCATTACAATCTTCTCTCCTTCTACCCATGTCTGTTCCAGCATATATTTGGAACACATCTCACGTCAATTTGGCAAGCCCACAACCCGAAAAGCACCAAAAATATTGCCAGGTGTTTCAAATGATGGATGTTGGAGATCATCCATGCCAAAATATACACTAGGAGTCAGAGCGATCAACACATGGCCAGCAGACAGGTTCTCTTCATCAATCATGTGATAAAAACAAAAGAAAATCGCAAATATTTGCGTCACCATGGTTACTGAACCAGGGATTTGAGGGGAAGTAACGTATATATATATATATATATATATACCGTATTGACCCGAATATAAGACGGGTTTTTTTTCCGAGAAAAAAATCTGAAAAAGAGGGGTCGTCTTATAATCGGGGTTTAGACTTTTCGATGTACCGTAATTGCACATGTAATTGCGCAACAACAGATCGCGCCAAACGAGTGTTCCGAGACACCGCGCGACACTTAAAGTCACTCAAAGTCTTAAAGTAACAGTACATAAAAACAGATACCTGGAGAGATAGAAATGGAGAGACACAGCGACCAACTTGAAAAAAGAAAAACGCCTGTGTATTTTGACATGCCAACATCTGTCACAGTGCATAAGAAAGGCGACAAATCAGTGATTGTGAAGTCTACTGGAAACGAGAAGAGCCGAGTAACGGTCATGTTAACGCGCCTCGCAGATGGGACAAAACTTCCCCCGTACGTGGTTTTAAAACGCAAGACTGTACCTAAAGAGGCAGTGACTGTACCTAAAGAGGCAGCCAGCTGGCGTTATCGTACGCGCCCAGGCAAAGGGCTGGATGGAGACGGAGCTTGTGTGGACTGGCAAGTTGGTCAAGGTGGTGTGGGGCAGACGGCGTGGGGGACTCAGAAAGAAGAGGAATATGTTGATTCTGGATGCTTTCCGTGGACACTTGACTGAGCCAGTCAAAAAGTGAAAGAGTGATGATCACTAGGTGACCTAGTGATCATACCGGGCGGAATGACAAGCCAGCTGCGCAATCTGCGCAAGAGATACACAGAGTGGCTCCTGGCTGGTCATCACGCACTGACACCGTCTGGAAAAATCCAAAAGCCTGCAGTACGTTTGCTCTGTGAATGGATATTGCAAGCATGGGCTGACGTTTCCCCAGAAAGCATCATTAATGGGTTAAGAAATGCTGCGTATCAAATGCCATGGATGGCAGCGAGGATGACGTGATGTGGGAGGAGACGGGGAAGCGGACAACGTGAGTGACGATAGCGGGAGTGAGAGCGAACAACCCAGCGATGTAGAAGACGAGCTGAATGAGAAGACGTGATGTGACCAATAGACTGATGTTCTGAAATGTTGTACTGTTTCATTGCTCTACTGTTTTATTGCGCTACCGTTTTATTGCACTACTGTTTTATTGCTATCTATCTAGCCTGTTTTGTTTTTGTTCGCCAAGTTAGGCAAATTTGAACACAATGTGTGATGTGTGTTATCATTATTTTCAAATAAAATTATTTTCTTTCAAAAAAAAAATATTTGGTCTTCAAATTTTTTTTTCTCCAAAAATGGTCTTGAAAAAGAGGGGTCGTCTTATAATCGGGGTCGTCTTATATTCGGGTCAATACGGTATATATATAAAATATCTCGATGACAAGACACAGGACGGCAGTACTCTCTAGAGCGCCCAAGAGCTCAACCTACAGATCTTGATTAAGCTCCACAGCCCTGATATTTCCTCCAAACCTCCCTAGGGGGCGCAGGAGGGAAGGGGAAAGTCATTATATTGAACCTCTGAAGAAACCCAGAGGCCACTGGGCGTGCAGGGTGAGATCGCAGGATGAGGAGAGTTGGGACCAAAGGAGAGATAGCCCGGTCGAGGACCAAAAACCCCTCAGGATCCCACGCACTCACATATTCAAACCCCAACACCCAAGGTGTTGGTCTCTAAACGGTACTCATACCTCATCCTGATGAATCCTTATCAGGTGGTTTTTGCTAGGAACCATACAGTAAGTGAGGGACTGTCTTAGTCTTTGAAGTGTTGCTATTTGATGGTTGAAGTTCCTTGGGAGTGGGATTTTCAGTAACTCTGTCACACTATCCACTCATCTGTCAGTCAGTCAATCCGTCGGTCCGCTAGTCTCGCCCGGTAACAGTATGTCAGTTGTGCATTACACAGCCCCAGCCCTGTTTGCTACAAGTGAAACACAGACTCTACATGTCTAGCGGTGCCTGAAGGAGCTTGATGCACTCAAGGAGGGGAAGAGGAAGAGAAAAAAAAAAGAAAAGAAAGAAAAGTCAGCTCAAGCCAGTTTCTTTAATTAGTTTTCTTCTGCTTTCAAGTTGTAGCTGTCACAATAACAAGAGACCAGTAGTGAGGCACCATCAATTCTTCATGCCGGTTAGCGGGAATAACGCCACTAATGACTTCAAGAGCTCATTACTCATTACAGAATGCCAAGGAGGGGAAGAAAATACACTTGATGGTTGTAATTCATTCAAAAAAAGAAGAAGCGCGCCTGGACAGCCATGTGCTTTAAAACAAACACAGAATAAATTGTGAAATGTGAAAACGAACAGTGACAAACTAAACCCAAATTCAATTCAAGTGTTCGCCTGAAATGTTCCATGGCATATATTTATTTAGGAAAGATACATGGTTCTCCACAGCAAAAGAGCAGTTACATAACAGAGAAGTTATTGAGGCCTATCCTCACCCCAGTCGCATACAGTGCTGAGGAAGTCTTCCATTTCTCCGGGGATACAAGGGTGGGTCTAGCGAGCCTAGCGAGCCTAGCAAGCCTTTAATTTACATCTGGAGAATCGGAACTAAATGTTCCTTAAGATATCAGACATCCACACCCCTCCACATATGCATCCATGGACTCACAGCACACTCTGGTCCACAGAGGCAGATGTCTGGACTGCGGTGGGAAGGAAACAGCATGATATAGTGCATTGTCTGCCAGCTAATTCCTTTTGTATTCCATTAGCCAGTCAAAGACACATAATTGCTTCCTGATGCTAAGCTAGTCGGTAAGCCTTTTTAACTGGTGACACCAAAAGGCAATAAGGTTTCACTGAGTTGGCTCTGTGTGTTGATTTTCCTTCATACATGATGGGTATTTATTGTGGCAAGCAGAAAGGCAAAGACTCCCTGTTTGAACTTGAGATACATAGATACATTTGTAAAAAAAATAAATGCATGTGCCAAGGCTGTAACACAGGGCATAATGTGCAGAACATTCTGGGATTCATATGCTCCGGTTTTAGTTGTCAACTGAAAAAAGTTTCGTACAGAATTGGGTTGCGCAAGAGAAATGCATTCCTGTCGCAGTTAGCCGAGTGCTCAGCGGACTTGGATACAGTGAAGCAGTCTATATTAAGAAAATTGTTCTTTACCACATTGGCCTAGTCTGAGAATGCCACATCCTATTGCAGAACAGTGTTCAATCTTCACTTCATAGCCTCTGTGAAAAGAGTTCCAGGGAAAACACAAAGTTCAAGGACTAAGTTTTTGTCATCTCACGTGGTGGCTGACAAAATCTTATCACCAGCCACCAATTACAGCCCAGGAATCTTATCAGTGGTAGCCAATTAGAGCTCAGTGACCTGGTGCAGGGAAATGTCAACAGCTCACTGAACTCACCATGGGTCTTGCCACGATATGCTGCATCTGCACGGCTTTGAGAGTGTTGTCACGGTAACTGATGGAATATTGTGGTAGAGGTATCAGGATGAAGAGCCAAAAAAACTCCAGCAGATATTTACTAGTACTTAATCAAAACAATGCATAAAATATATGCATTGAAGCCACATAGCCTAAACAAAGTGAAATATATACTGTATATATAATTTGTTAATTGTCAATATTAAATAATAGGTTTGGCAGTTTGGATATGCTATCATTGCGGTTTGTTTATAGTCAAACACTTGTCATTACCTCCTGATATTAAATTAAGAGGCTCCTAAGTATAACACATTTTTCTGCAAACAAAAGCGTATACTATGACAATGTATGTCAATAGATATATATATATCTTTAAACAAATCAACATAGCAGCTTAGCAAGACTGCCAAGAACACTGTAAAACGGCTCTGACAGATCAAGTCACCCATCAACGGTCCTTCAGAGACCTGGCCTACAACCGTCACTAGCTGGCAGTCAACATAGACTCACGATATTCAACTGGCAAAGAAAGAGGCCAGTCAATGAATCACAGTCTGGTGCTTAAACATCACCAACATCAGTGATTTTTATAGCTTATCTTTTCTTTTGATGGTGGGATGGTTGACCGGAGTCCTGAAAGACACCTGCAACTGCAGAGTGTTTTAAAGCAAGGTAAAATGGTTTAAACTTTAAACCTGAGTTACCACCCCTCAGCGGCTTTCCCGACAACTAGTTTACACACATTGTTCCGGATCCATGCCATTACAACAACACACTTTGGCACTTAATCACCCTAATGATTTAGTGTGCTGATTCAAGATTAAACCCATTTAGCAGTCTTTGTAAACACACTCGAGGGGGAAGTCGGCCTAGGGTTTGAAAAGCATGATAAAGACAAAGCTAAAAGGCCTATAGAAGACACCGTGCTGGTATGAACACGATCATGTAAATAATGTAATACCCTGAGGCCCCTCACGGTATACTGTGTGTATATATGAACTGACAACCTCAAAAAGACCTGTTACTAGTCAAGTGTCCAAGACAAATACACAAACCATGATTAAAGGGGAACCCAAATGCCTTTGGATAACTGTAGGTGTATTTTCTCAGATCACACCACATCATAGCTAAGGTTACCTGGCAGTTTTGTGATTCAAGGTATAGGCCCTATGAAATATGAGCACACACTAATTGGGGGGGGGGGGGGGGGAAACTAAGATCCAGAGGTGTCTACATTTGTTGCAGACGGTTTGCTCAAAGTATAATTATATTTTCTATAACGTTTTCATGTTATTTGTCCTTGCGAAACGTCAAAGAGAGGCAGCAGTTAAAGAGGGAACCGGAGAGGCACACAGAAGACAACTAGAATAGATGGATTTTCGTCTCATCCATCAGGCTCCCCAAACCGCTTAAAACACTTTGCTCTTTGGGGCAATTCTGAGTGTTGGCATGCAATCGATGAATGCTGTCCAAGACTAGTAAGAATGATGCAAGTTTCTCCCAGCTTGATCCAACAACCTGCTTATGTAGGTCTGTAGGTAGAGTTAGGTACGCTGAGGCCAATGAGAACACACTTCCCTGCTGCTTCTCCAACCACAGAGATATATGGGAGGCAATCGGTCCAAGTCGGGTGCAAACCCTAATTAATCTTGGTCAGGCACCCTGTGAGTTAAGCTGTGCAGAGATTCTGTTCTCTAATGCAACGCAAGGGCAGTGGAACACTGGAGGCAACTGGGGGATTACAGGGGACGTGAGGTCTGATATAAAACACCATTGATTTGGGGGGGGGGGGGGTGTCACTCTGGAATAAGGAAAGAGGTTTCACTGTCAAATTGTATCACCTTGGGTGAAACGTCCTATCTCTGCTCCGTTTGAATTTCACATACCTGCTTCTGAACTTAATTATACAAATGGTATTTTCTTTTTGCATCATATTGCCATGTTGAAAAGGCATTTCACAATATTGACAATATTTGTCATGAATACTGCAATATGAATTAAACATGTGAAAACACAAAAGTTATGGGAAAACTCATCCAAATAGAGTTATCAACCAGGGCAAAATATATCAAAGAGCTCTACCTGCCATTGATAACTAACTAGGTAACAGACTCCAGTTACTTTGATTTATTTTCTCCCTTTCTGGCGACTCGCAGAAAAGCGGGTGTTTTTTCCAGTGCAAGCACTTGAATAGCACCAAAGCTGCAGTGTCATTTAATTGTAACTTTGCACAATGCACAAACCTTTTTTCAAACCAACTTCAAACAAAATATTGCATACGATATTACATTTCAAATGTGATATTGCGATATCAGTATTAAGTCAATTAGGGTGACCTAATTGAGGTCAATAGCCTGTTGGCTATCTTACCAACAGGCAAGATAGCCAATATACACACACACACACACACACACACACACACACACACACACACACACACACACACACACACACACACACACACACACACACACACACACACACACACACACACACACACACACACACACACACACACACACACACACACACACACACACACACACACATACATACTCTGTATACTCTGTATTAGAAAATACATTTAGACTTATCCCATGCAATGCCACTGGGACTGTGAAGCGAATGTCACCATTAAAGTATCTTGGTACATTCTCTGTTGGGTTTGGATTTAGAGGGATGTCCCAGAATAGGGTGTATGTTTCACCATCACCAGTGGCTTCCTGACTACCACCTGAAGGAGCACAGCATTATCTTCAGTTATAAAGTAATGTAAATTATATTTGAAAAACAACCCATCCTCGTTGCTTAGTGAATGAAAGGACTGTTTTTCTTTGTCGTGGAGTGAGATAACAATAACAAATCATCTATTGCCATGTGTTGAATGCTAAACCTATCATGGGGCAATGCTAGGTATATTTTTAAACATACACCAGATGAAAGAACAACCCCTGGTTTTAAACCGAGCTAATGAATGTCCCCACCAGGTTCCACCAGCCTGTGCCGATATGCAATGACCTGATTGAAATGTATATGCAATAATACGGCATTCAAAGAAGAAAGAACGAGGAATGGGGTTTCTCCACCAGCAGGGGAAAAACAAATGATTTGGATTGAGTAATCATTGGGCAGCCATGTTCCTCCAGGCTGATGGATGAAGGCAGAAAATCATCTGAGCGCTAATTGTTTATCTTCCCTGCAGTGTTGTGCGGCTGAGCAACTGGCAGCCGCGGCGGCGGTGACATTGATGGAGGCAAGGTGGAAAAACAACACAGCCCTCTTTCAGCTTTGATCAAGCAGAAAACCAACCGGGATCAAGGTCCACTGTCTAGCAGCTCACTCCGGCCTGTGGCCTGTGCCATTAGCGTTAGCCACAGGAGCGAGTTCTCCTGGCAATCTCAATTATTCAGAGCCCACTTGCTCGTAGGCTACACAGGATGTGAAACGCTCCTCGGGAGGCCTTAAGTGTTGAAGCCTAACCGAGGGACTGGGAAGGAAAAAAGTACAGAATATAACAGCGGCGAGAGGCCGAGACCATCCACTCAGCCGTGTCTGAGCGATGGACCCTTCAGCGGATCTGATGGAAAGAAGGCAAGGCCTTCTGTCCTCGAATAATAGATCTAAGGAAATGTGTGCGATGCGGACGCTGCTCTTGAGGGCACTTCTGAATGAGGAAGGACGGGGAAGGTAGGTTTGACCGGAGCCCCTTGTCCCTGCAGACGGACATCACTGTAGTATGTGGAGAATAGGGGATTCGAAGAAGGAATTTACAGTGAGATCCAGATGCCAGTGGCTAACATGTACCTTGTGGTAAAGGGTTATACAAGTGGCTGATGGAGAGGCCATGTCGATTATTTGTATGTACCTATGTATATATGAATTAATGCATGCATATGTATACCCTGCACTACATCACAAGAAGCTATAAACTCTGCAATTTGGCCGACAAATCTGGTGTTGTTTGAAAAACTCTCTCTGGCACAGAATAACGCTGTGACTTACAGCACACCCAAACACCCACGTGTACAAACACACATCATTGAGTCATTTAGCATGCGGGGAGCCGGGTGCAGGCATGTGAAATTGTGCGTCCCGGAGAGAATATGATGGCTGAATGGCAGAAAATGCTCATCAACACATGGCTGAACACTACCATTTATGCACAATGGTTCACACACAAAACAAGCACGTGGGACTGTGCCATCGTCACCTTCGTCCCTTTCATCTTACACGCACACACACACATAGATGTTTTAGTCTCACTGTATTCCGTAGGTGTATGGTTCTGAAGTGAAGGCATCCCAATGGAAGATTGAAAGCAAATCTCTTCCTGATCTTTTTACACTCACCGTCACACACACACACACACACACACACACACACACACACACACACACACACACACACACACACACACACACACACACACACACACACACACACACACACACACACACACACACACACACACACACACACACACACACACACACACACACACACACACACACACACACTTTTTAATTGGGCTTATTAAACAACACTTTTTAATTGGCCTTATTAAAAAAACAATCTAAATATCACCAAAACACAAACATCAAATCCAGGCATTTAGAAATTGACTAAAATGTACCTCATTAATTGCACCACTGCACTCCAAACAGCCCAGTTTATCCATCAATGAAAGGATGGACAGATGGATGGCTGGACGAATACAGTTTACAGTCCGACTGCCCGAATAGCCTGTAACTTAGCCCCCAAAGTTGACTAATTAGACAGATGAAACCCTGCATGAGTCATAGAGCGGGAAAAGCAGGGATCAACAAGAGGAGGCAGTTTCCCAAAGTGGCGCCGAGCACGTCACACCCGATTTGAATAGGTCATCTTTCTTTTTTGTGGGTCCGCGTGGGTGCGTGTGTTGCATGGGAAAGGCACAGAGGTGCGGGCGAACCCACTCACACTTCATCATCGCCGGTCTCGACAAGCGCAGCTCATGTTGTAAAAGCTTGGGCAAGTGACGGAGGAACGGGCAATATCACATTGATTGAAGTGTCAAAACAAATTCATAAATAAATATTGTCCGTGTACCGGGGGAGGGCACAGATCCGAGTCAGCCATGATTAATACAGCCAGCAAGCGTCCTCATTTTACTGATACATCGTGGAGTCAATACGACTCAAGGAGATAAGGAGACAGTACTTTTCTGTCAGACAGACCCACTGCGAAAATGCCTCCATTCATCACAAGCAGCCTAAACAAACCTAAAGGAACAAACGGCGCACATATCCACAACTCCCCAGAGCAAAACATACACTGACAACCTGTCTTTTGAACATCAACAGCTATACACTGAGGACCACACTGCTTCAGTGCCTTTAACTTCAAACATCCTGCAGCTGCAGAGAGAGCGAGGTCCCAGATGTCACACTCCTCCCCATGCTTATCCTAGTAGGCCAGTTAATTATTTTTCCAGAGAGAGAGAGAATAGCCCCTTGTGTGTCATGGACACAAATACCTCCATCATACAGCTTGCTGTGTTCCTATATAGTATATATGGTATATAGTCAATAACTGCTCTAACATCAATACCACGTCATGCTGCTGACGTACTTGGGATTCAAGGGTGAAGAAAGTAAATGATTACTGTGATCTAAAATGCATTGGAAAGGAAAGCAGTTGTTAGCATGAAGGGGAAGAAGTAAGACACATAAGATGGAACATAAAAACATGGTCAACAGCCACTTCGGAAATGTTCATTTATGAATCTCTTTTCACAAGAGGTTATTTAGTTTGTTCCACAGTGCAACCGCCTCACACCGGTGAACTGAGATGCCTTTGGCCAAAAGCCAGCCTATAGCGATGTTTCTCGTGACGTCACAGCCAAAGTCAGGTGGTGTTTTTACGAGTTACGGTCAGGAAAAGTAACGATTGTTTTAGGCATAATGCTGGCAAGTTTTTGTGTTATTGGTTGCACAAATTGGTTCAAAAGGGTTCTAGTATACGTTTCCTTAGGATTCCAGAACGAGAACCAAAGCGAGAGGCCTGGATAAATGCAATTCATAGAAGGAACTGGGAGACTTTGGGTCAGTCATGACTCTGCGGTATACACTCAAGATTCAAGATTGATATTGTCCATGTGCAACAATGAAGTACAATGAAATGCTTACTCCCCATTCCCTTCCGCAGTATTATAAGTAATAGTACTTTTCTAAAACACTAAAGGCCCTACTGTACACAATACAAAATAATAAAGTGACTGATGGATGATATGTACATCTTCCTGTCAGGGCAGTATTTATTGGGTTAATTAACGATTATGTTCAGTTTATAAGCTTTTGATGACAGTTTGCTTTATTCAATGTTTTGGTACGAATTATCTCAGTTATTGGATCGGGGACTGAAGAAATGGGAGACATTCTGGATTGTGCCAGACCTCTGTATATACACACACACACACACACACACACACATAATACACTAGAATTGAGCAATTAAATATACACATTATGGAAGGCATGTATTACAGGTTTTTGTTGGAACAACAGCAGCTTCTTAATGATCACTAATATTAATAATAATAATAATAATAATAATAATAGCATTTTAGGCCATATCAATAAAAAGCAGGACGGGCCATTTCGTCAAGTAACGTCAACTCAGGTCGAGTGGCGTTCACAGGTCACCCAAGAGGACAACAAGCGGTGCACGCGTCGATAAACAGCCGTGTGGAAGGAGGGAGCCGGGGGAGACGAGCAAGAGGGGTTGGCGACCAGACAAAACGAAAAACCCTGGCAGAGCCCTGAACATTTGTATTCATACAAGTGGAAAAACATCCCCCAGACAGACAGACACCAGCGATTCGCCTCTTTCTCCTCCTCCTCCTCCTCCTCCTCCTCCTCCTCCTCCTCCTCCTCACCCCCTGCAGCTCAAAGCAGCAGAGATGGAGAGGAGCACGTGAGGCGTCCGCCTCTGGCGTACAAACATAACAAAAGAAAATCCTGAATAAAAGGAAGGAAAACCAATACAGAGCGCGCACACACGCAAATGAACGAACACACACACACACACACACACACACACACACACACACACACACTAAAATAAACCCTTTATTCAACAAACTTTACGGGAGAATATAATCCAAAATTGGAAGGCAATTAAATATTCATTGCCTGACTTTAAATGTTTTTATTTTATTTTAATAGCAGCGAGGCCACGCCCACAGCAGAGAGATACTTTTATGTATCTCATGAATGCGCTGGTTAAAAAAGGGAAAGATTGTGTTGTGCGACTTGATTCACCGCTCTCCAGGTCTGGGAAGCGGGAAATAAATAGAAATAATAACATTTTCCACTGGGCTGGAATGTTAAGTTGGGCTTGAAGAGGTCATGATATACTTGCTGTAGACGGCACACAAATCAATCGAAACTAACGTTAAAACTTTGAATTACATTGTTTTACTTGAGCTAAGATTTAACCTTGGATGAAAGTACAAATGACTACAGGTGTGTGTCCGTTTGTAGTGTCCGCCTGAGTGCGTGTGCGTGTGTGTGTGTGTGTGTGTGTGTGTGTGTGTGTGGAATGGATTAGCATGGAGCTTTCCAGCACATTATGAGATGAATCTATCTCATTTGGGTTATACTAACGAGGCTAAATGCACACGGCTGTTGGTGATTTGATGCTCCATCACGGCTCCTCCTCAGAGGGGGCTTGGAGGAGCAGGGCCAAAAGCCCGGGGAGACACACCGGCAACCTGTAGCGAACACCATGCCAAACCTGGAAAACAAGTGGAGCTACATCTCCAGATGTTCCGGGTGGGGCTTTGGATTTGGATGTTGGGACTTCAGCAGGTCAGCAGTCTATAGTCCTATTCTCAGATTTTCCAATACTGGAAAACACTTCATGAGGGCATTGTGTATCATTTGGGTAAGGATTCGCTTTTTTTTGCCTTGTTGCTTCTGCCCCGCTGCCATGCGGTTCATATGTGCTCTATGTTTTATATTACTTTTTTTATTTATTTGCCAAAACACACAGCAAGTGACCGAATGGCAGAGATCCCGTTTGGTGAAAGCTCTTTAAAAAAAATGTGTGGTCTGAGATACTGTAGACCGGTCGATTGCTAGCATACAGCAAATGCGCACACATCACACCCACAGCAGGACTAACCCAGACACTACTGATGAAGGCCCTGAGGCCTGACAAAGGAAAACAAAGCAAGTAGGTAATTCCTTAAGTAATTGATACAGTGTAGAAGTAAGTAAATATTTCTCATCGTGTCACATCCAATTTGAAACATCATGCATAATACTGATGTCATCTTAGATGTCTCCATAATTACTTTCAAATGAGCTAGTTGGACCGGACCACCAGATCAAATGAGTTTATTTTTAATAAAGTTATATTTTTTTTATATATATATATATATATATATATATAAAATATTCAATATTCTTGCAAGGCAACTGTTTAAATATTGTAAGACCCTGCCCATAACAAATCTCTTCAATCACCGTGGGTAAATATATTTAATCTTGTTTGTCAAACCACTGGACTGAAAAACAATTTCCATTAAAACTGTGAAAACGACATTCATAATTTCAAACTAATGCACATTGGCAAATGACAGTGACGGTCCAATTTTCCGGCTCTCAGCTCTATATCTGTATCTGCATCCTCTGACATGGGACAACAACATGCGTCAATCCATGAGTCTCAACAACATGCAACGAGCAATAACTTTGACCATTGGTTTCAAGTGGGATACGGTGCAAGAGCCACATACATAAGTTAAGGATGCAGCGAGTCAAGTGGAGAGTGGACTACTGCTTAATAACAACCAATTAACATCTCATGGAAAACAGAGAAGGCGAAACAACACCTCTATCTTAAGGACCGTGGGCTTATGTCTACCCCTTAAAATACAATTAATTGGACAGTCCTTCAGTTTGACATGTAATTACAAGCCACAACCACACCGATTAAATACTCCCTGAGTAAATGCACACATTCTTACACACACCTATCTCAACGATGTCAAGACTGTCTGGCTTATGGTGTTTTTTTTCGCACACACACACACACACACACACACACACACACACACACACACACACACACACACACACACACACACACACACACACACACACACACACACACACACACACACACACACACACACACCACACACACACACACACACACACACACACACACACACACACACACACACAGGGTCGCAATCGACGAAGAACACACAGCGGGTCGCAATCCACGAAGAACAGAGTACAGCTATTCACTTGCTACTGCATTGGGATGTGGCTGCAGGGCAGCGCCTGCGAGTGAGTGTTAGCCGTGGATTCCACTGGAGGTGGTGGTGTTTGTCAGTACCTGGAGGCAGGCTGGCCCTCTTCCTCTTCTTGCCGTTCTCCGCTCCGTTCTCCAGGGGAGGAACGCACTCGGTCACCAGCGGCGCACTGGCACCACCGAACTGGAGGGGCTCGTTGTTGCTGGACGGGTCAAAGGTCAGAGCGTTGAGGCCTGATACAAACAGAAGGGAAGAAAGAAGAAAAACCCGACCCATTAGCGGTTTGTGGTCCAACCACCAACCTTTGTCTAATTCCGTACACAACTTTTTGAGTGATCTTGCAAACAGACAAACCGGGGTGACAACATAACCTCCGGTCCATCGTTGATGGCGGAGGTAACAAAACATAAAAATTACACATGAAGAATTCATTTATTATCTTGACACGGTAATGAGAATGCATAGCCTACTTAAATGAAGAAGTCTGAAAACGTTAGAAGACATACAGAAGGAGAACGTGAACGTTGGAAAACAAAAAGCAGAAGAGTGACTGGAGACTGCCAATTGTCCATATTCTGCCACGAGTTTGTATCGTTAAACTGAGCCTCACGGCCAGCGTTGGCCTCATCTCTCACCGTGTCGCCATGGACTTTTGCATAGCCTGTGCAAACTACAATTGCGAGCAGACTTTTTCTGTCTACGGCCAGATCCAAAGAACTCTCCATTGCCGACAAACCTCTCAAGGTTGAAAAATAAACAGTGGAGGTTTGTATTCGACAGCAACAACTACAATGCTATCCCTGAAATGAGTAACCACCAACACAAGGTTAAGGCAGGACGGTACAAGAGAGGTGGAGGGGTGGAGATTAAATGAATGTGTAATCATATAATAACATTCAGGTATGGGTAGTTATGATCCAGTGGTTTCATTTGATATCTATTTCTGGACAAATAGGCTGCAGCTGATATAAAGACTCACTAGAGACCGGATTACACCTGGAAGCACAAAGACTAGCACTAGCAACTGGGTAAACAGCAGGGTTAAGGGGCAGACACATGACTAAAGGACACATCTCAGGCCGACAGTATCCTTCACACAATACCACATTCCATTTCTCCAATGCATCCATGGAGACAATGCGCTTCTCTGATCACTCACGCTATGACAGACTCAAACACTGCAGTAATTAACTACTTCTACTTGGATCTCAGAAAATAAACATATTTTGTTGCGATTCCTGTCCAAAAAATATGAAATGCGCTTGGTTCTTAACCTCAGACCAAAAAGAGACTTTGTGTTGGATTGGCCAGACAGACAGAATTCACAAAGAATGCAAGCTACTTGTTGTGTGCCTGGGTGTGTTGTCTTCGAGAAATATTAGATCTGAGGCCCCCTGGTTTATTCATAGCCTTCCACAAGTCCCAAGAACCCCTATCAAGACAAGCCATCTTTATCCAAGGTCTTATTTTCATTGCATATCATGATTCACAAATGATCATATACAATGTGTTTATTTGAGGGATTTCATTGTATTTACTTGCAACCCAAATCCAAACCCCAGAAAGTAGCCAGACTGTAATTTAAGACTGGGAAATTTAATATATGGCAGGTTTTTATATATTATACAGTATATATATAGAGATCCTTTTGGTACCAAAGTCTACAAAGTCACTCATTTTATTCATGATAATTAAGCTTGGATACAAAAACCCAACAAGGCCCCCTATTACATCATCTCTTGTGTGCCCAGGTAAACCGAGAAATTGCATAAACAATCTTATTTTGATGAAAACCACATCAACATTTCCATGAAAATCAGACCATTCAGCCCAAATCATCGGGGGTGATTGTTGTTTGTAGAAACAGACTAGATAAACAATATCATCTGGGGAAATAAAGGCTGAACATCACGGCTGTGATGTGGCCGATTCAGATTGGATACGTTTAGACAGCACGTTTTTCTGCCAAGTCAGTCTCGGTAGATGTCAGGTTACATTTACACACAGGCACACTTTCTTTGGGATTACGTTTGATCACCTTCATTTAATGTGACAATTTCAGCCAATTTTATTTTGCATATATTCCCCTTAGGGTCTTATGCAAAGGTATTACATGGTGACACAACCAAGAAGCGGAAGTAAAGGCGGTGTGTTCTCAGGAGAGGCGTTTTCTGTGGAAGAGATTAAACCCTTTGTCGCAGACCTTGAAGTATGCAACTTTGCAGACCTTTAACATGCACAACAGAGCTATATAACAGACCCCCCCCCCCCCAAATGTCCCCAAGCAAAATACATAAGGACAATAAAAAGGGCTGCTGATGGGCCACACATAAATGTCCAGCCATTTAAAACAGTCGTGAGTACCCTCCCTTCTTGTGCACTAAGCCTTCCGTTTAGTTCAGTGCCCATGTTTTGTTATCCCCCCCTTGCATGACTGTTTGTGTTTATGTGCACCACGTCATGGAGCGAGTCAGAGTCAACGGTGGCTCACTGCCCTCCTATCTGCTCCTGGTGTGTCTTTGGCCTGACACACAACGTGCTTGGGTTGCAAGCAACAGCTGGTGAGGGGTTGAGGGGGGGAGGAGGTCAACGGGTGTCAATCACCCAGGGTAAGGGAGAGAATAAGCACCAGGAGGCCTGGTGGAAGCAGGGGCCCTCCCCACAGGAAGACGGGGAGGGTAAACAGAGAACAGGAAAAAAACACTGAACTAAGACACATTAGGCTAAAGAGCTGCAGCGCAGAGTGGATGGCGTGCTGTAAAGGAAATAGGCATGCGCTTATATGCTATCCTGGGATGCATAAACAAGACGCCCCATTAATGGCATAGTGAGGCAGGAAGCGATGGGACTATCAGCAAAAGCCTAATCAGATTCGATGGGGCATTTAATTGCTATCGAGCTGCATTGGACACAAAAGGCCCGAATCAATGAATCAATAGTGTGCTACATATTGGAGAACGCTTGGCTTATGTGTGTTGAATATAAAAAAATAAAAAAATATATATATATATATGATGCCAAACAACTGGTAACAAACGTCAATAAAACACAAACGTAACTAGCATGCAGTGAGGCTTGCAGCAGAAAGACAAAGCAGCACTCTAAAGTGCACGAGTGGATTAATGGCGCAATCAAGCACTTCTGAGCTCTGACAATAAATAGAGACGCCACTCCTGTAAATAAACGCATGTCCAAGATATGAAGACCCATGTTCAATGCATGTCCATGCGGTGCTCATACAAACGTTTCCGGTGATGATCCAATGATTCTTAACAATTCATTTTTAGCAGTGGTTTGTTGCCATTCATATATTAATTCTACATGAGTGCATAAATACCCTATTGAATGTTGCATTAATACAGTCCATTTTTCTGTCCATTAACAGCATTTCCTATCTAGCTGTCTATATATATTATGTAGAAACGGCATGCATGTGTGGGTGCAAATACAATTCAACAAGTCTAGAGAGACTGAATGAAAAACATACGAAAGAATCCATGCTCCTGCTGAGGGGAGTCCAAATAAATCAGATAACAGGGCAGAAGTTAAACAAACTAAATGTAGCTTGACCTCCATTCAACATATTGACAGGGACTACACCCAGCGCTGAAGCGGTGCCAGAGGTTTGTGTTCCATGGTGTACAGCAAGGCCCCCGAGTCGTTGAAACCAAGCCGCCCAGCATCGAGGTGATGATGGCTGGGGAGGTCTGCCATTAATCAAGTACCCGAGGCGATGAGGAGAGAGCGGGGGGGGGGGGGGGGCGTTTGGTGGGGGGGGGGGGGGGGGGGGGGGGCGGAGGGGGGCGCTGTGACTTATTCAAAGTCAAAAGGGAAGGTTACAGTCTACCTTGAGAAACCACAAAATGGATCAGGCAGCACTTTGTTCATCGTGCAGGCAGACAGATCTAATAATAATAATACAGGTGGGTTTGTCGTCCTTTTCGGTTTAAATTGTGTTTCTATTATGTGTGTCGTCACATTTGATGAAGGGATATGCTCCCCATGGCAGAAGTGATTAAAGGGAAGAAGTAGGGAGTAGATAAGTAGATAAGTGTCTTGCTAAAGAAACTGGGAACCAACCACTGTAATTAAACACTGACGTTAGATTGTTTTAAGTGCCCTTGTTAACAGTACGAGAGCACGGATCTCGCCTTTGTTTTTACATTGAATGAGGAAACGTTTCCCCTTGCGATACTTAGTCATTACAATTTTATAACATAATGAAAAAAAACCATTGTTTAGAATTATACTGCATTCATAATGAGGTTAATAATGTAGGAGGTGCAAAATAGTGTTTTTACAAATTGTGGAATCGTTTTATGTTTGTACTAAATACAGAAGGTGTTACAATTATTTTTTGCCAGTATGCTTCTGTTTGTAAGACACCTCTCCTCCAATCAATCCACTTGATAAAATCCACCTTATGGTATACAGATTCAAGATACTTGATTTGCCATGTGTAACAAGTACAATCTAATGCTTACTCCCCATTTACTCCTACAGTATGAACCATTTACATCAAATGACAGTGGTAAACGCAAAACCTCCCAATATAAATAAAAAATAAAATAAAGCGATAAATAAAAATAATAAAAATAAAGAACAATACAGAAATGTCTAAGTATGTACATATGGCGGCTGGTGCAAAAAGCATTTTTAAAGTAGTGCAGCACCGTATTAGGTGGTTCCTCGTTCTTCATAAAATATATTATATACATTAATATTCATTGTTAACATTCACTGAAGAAAATAAGCAAATGTGGAGAAGCGGTGCAAAAATAAACTAATCGTCCTCGATCAACAACTAATGCCTCTAGTCCTCAAACGTAAGCCCAGATGTCTGCTAGCAGAACAACTTTTTTCAAATCACAGAAAAAAGGGAAAAAAATGAGGACCAGTTTTAACGTGAAACTGTTAGTTGCAGATTCATATTACCATTGCATCTGGCCAACAGTCAAAACCCACACCAGAATGTGAAACCACAAATGCATACATATTCATATTAAAACCACAGGGAGCTATTTACATTTCAGAGGTCGTGATCTGGCAAGTTGGTCCTCCTCGTGAAATAAATGCTGTTAGATTAAAACATTTATTCACAAAATCTAGCAAGAGAGAGCAGGAAGTCCCAATACTGTTGTTCAATTAGAAAAGATAAAACCAAGGGGTTTTAGAGTTATTCATGCTGTGCTCTCATGTGTCATACCCCAGGTTGACTGGACCAACTGACAGCAGAAACATTGGTGAAAACAAAACTTGATGAACTGTATTGGCGAGAATAAGTTTGGTCAAGAGTTTATTTGTGGACAAAATAAACCCTTTGTGACCTCTAGGGCACATGAGGTTGCGCAGAGTTTTCTCCAGTCAGCTGCTTCCTGTCCAGAGAACAGTTGTTTGCAATCAAATGTTGAGGAAACAAGGGACAAGGGAGGGAAGGAGCATGTTTCCATCTAAAGAGGTAATCAATTATTTTAAAGGAGGTATATGTAACAAATGTACTGTACTACATAATAAAATTACCATGACACGTCATCAGAGATTAATTAAACATGCTAAGTTTAAACACTGGCTTCTCGGACGATAATGATACAGCCAATATGGAATTTTCCCTTCGAAATTTCAGTTCTGGGTCGGAATCAAAATATAATGTTGCACTCGGCTCAGTGTCAAAAACTGCATGACTGCCAGAGCTCCGAATGGGGTCTAGCGTACCTGGACTGTATACAATCCAGACTACAACTGACTGACACTGCATGTGTACATTTGTGGAAACCATCGTGGACACAAAAGAAAGAAGCACCTTTTGGACTGTGAATTCCATTATAACTGTTGAAAATGTCTTGCTTTCGTACTGTGCACAAAAGTCTCAAAAACAGATGCATAAGGTAACCCTCCCCTTCCCCTTGGTCAGCTCCCACCACAAAGAAAATTGATGCCGACGTTCGCCGTCAAGAATTGAAGCTCAGCGGTTTTTTTCCCCCACCGAACGTGCCACATCCGGTGGCTGCGGGAGCTCCTTCCATTGATTATTATGGCAGCGATTCCCAGACTAATTTAAATGTTGACAGAACGCCGTTTGACATAAAAACGCGACAGAGGGGTTCGACTTTTAAGTTGTTACGATGGCATTCAGCGCGTGTAAAGTTAGGGAAACAATTATATTGGCTAATTACTCTGGCCTTTCACCAAGACTCTGAGGATTGTATAGTTGACAGAACTGTTGTCATTTTTCGATGGGGCTTTCGCTATGCACAGCACGTCCTCTTTTACCGAGCCTTCACTCTCAACATCCGGTCCGTAGAGTCTGCTGTAATGCACCTCTGAAAACACTCCACACATGTATTCGTACTTCTCACATACTTGTATGATTATGTACCTAACAAATAAATCCACTCAAACTGTAAGACAGCGTTTATTCCGTAAGCCCACTGGAGACAGTTAAGGCAGGTAGTCGAGTCAACCCTTACTAAAGAAAAATCATACAACAGATGTATGGGAGTAAAATAAGAATGACATTCTTTTCCACCAAGAGGAGTTTCAAATTGGGTCGGCCTTAATCATTTCACCACAAACAGCCATCATTATGATTAGCCAACATTTTTTAGCAATAATACAAATGTCACAGACACCAATCAAAGTTTGTATCATAAAAAGCAAAGGTCAAATATTTTAGACTAAATGCAAGAGCTTGTGTAAAGGTTATTAAATTGTCTGCGGTTAAAAATGTATGCTGGGGGAAAAAAAAGGCACTTTTAAGAATTACTTACACTTTACCATTTTTACACTTACAGATTCTCCTGCTTTGCAAATTACACCAATTTGGCCCAGGCTAAAACCTGCAAACACAAATGTTGTCCCAAAACAGGAGCTACACAGCTTGATGTCCACAAGCTCTGAGTAGGTGTGGATGTTCTTTGATGAAGGCACCTAGCCTCCAATCCCACTTGAAAGCTACATTCCACCGGTTCAGAGGCTAATCAACACACACAGGTTGTGTAGGTTGAACGAGTGCTTTCTCGTGCCAGAAACATGTCACATCTGTATTTAGTACATCAGCAACAACAGGAGAACCCCCTCCACCCCCTGTCATTTCTCATGCCTCAGGGGACTCACTGAATGTTAATTTATTTAAATCTCCCATTCCACTCATCTCTATGCCAATAAAAGCTACAAATGAATCCTTGGTTTGGCGTCTAATCTTCTTTCCACTGTCAAAGGCACATATCCTTTCTGAATGGGAATCAGTATGTGTCAGAGTGTGTGTGTCAGTTGATAATGTCAGGTTGGCCTCTATGGATATCAATGTAGCACTTGAATGCAAGCACAGTGTCTGCAGCTAAATGGGCAAGTGCAATGCCCTTTAACTGCAGCATGGTGCCAGGGTTGACAGACTCTGATCTTTCCATGACAAGCGTCAAAGGTAAGCGACAAGGTAAAAAGGTGACGATTCTTACAGACACTTCAGACCAGGGTTTCATAGGGTATCCAAGGTGCTGTAGAATCTATGCTGTGGCAATGAAACACACCGTATGCAACTGTTCTCTGATGGCATCCAACGAGGCAGAGCAGAGGACGATGTGGTTACTCTGATTATCATAGCCACAATTCAGAGTTTAGCAAAGGGCTGTGCACTGCAGGCATGTATTGCATCAAATTATCACAGCAAATCCTGTTGGCATTATGACTGGCACACACGCTTTTATGATAACAAATTTGGCTGGCTCTCCATTCAGTTTAACAAGACAATGAAGCCATTGGCAGTCTTTTGGAGCTACTTGCGAGCTCATGTGTTATGTCCTCTGGGCCTCCGGATGGCTCTGTGACGGTTTTCTTAGGTTATCCTTCCATGCAGATTTTGGTGTACCGGTCCACTCTGACGATTGTTCTACGCCATTGAACAGTGCTGGCCAATCATTAACCATTTTGTTTAGGAATACTTTTGCTACTACTGTCGTTAGTGCTTTTGATTTGGGACATATCGTTTTCTACAACTGATTTCTGTAGATGTGTTTCTGTATATATACACACAAGGTAAGGAGTGGATGCCTTTGATTATTATTTAGTTTGTTAGCTAAATTGCAAGCTGACAGTTAAGTTTTGTTTTGTTTTACTTATTGATTTGTTTTGGCATCACTCATCGTCCGTTTTCTTTAGTACCTTTTGATACCCTCAAGTGGAGAGTGTTTCTTTACTTAGGTTCTGTGGACCGCCTGTCCAATAAATGCCTAGTTTTACATTTTTAATATCCTACTCCCTACCTTAGTGGGTCGTAACACTGTGTCAATGTGTATCGTCTCCCAAATGGTTGATTAATGCAACGCTACAAAGAAAAGCAGAGGGTCACATCTGTGTGTGTGTGTGTGTGTGTGTGTGTGTGTGTGTGTGTGTGTGTGTGTGTGTGTGTGTGTGTTGCGACTGTCCAAAGGACCAACAAAAAGACAATTCAGGTGGTCTTTGTGTATTCCAAGTGTGTGTGTTCGATCAGGGGATGTTTGTTCAATACATCAACTTCTAACTATGCTTATTGGCTTAAATTAACTACCAACCTACTTCACAGTGAATCAATGTAGCAGAGCACCCGTCAACAGAATGCCAGAATGACACAATGAGCTAACAGATGGTGCAGTGGCATAGTGTTCTGGTTCCATTGACAGTATTGCAAAGGGATAGGTGGCTGAGATTGAATGGAAACGTGTTGATTAGATCAAGAAATGTGGATTGATTGATATGAGACAGAGTAGTGAACTATAATATTATTTGGCATGACCGCAAGTAGTACTGATCTTGTTTTCACAGGTCAGTGTTGAATTGAAGAGTTGGAATAATGTGGGCACAATAACACAAGTGATATTACAAAATTCAGGGGGATTTGCCAAAAATATGCATATATACAGTATATATCTGTTGTAGATTACATACATATATTTTAATCTGAAGACAGTCAAAATAGGAGTAGTGCCACTTAAGGTGTCCATACCGGCAACATACAGCTGGTAAGCGGCGGGAACCATCCACAGTGTATGTATGTAGTGTTTAAAAATGTATAAGACAGACGAACATGAGTAAAGTTTTGAAAAAACAAAACAGACTTATGATGACCAGCTGCCAGACTCAAAATAACTCAAACAAAAAAAACACACCCCCAAAAACAGCATGTGTCAGAACTAGTACTTTACTTTGACAAAAGTGCCAAAGTGATGACAGCCTAGATCGCAACTAGTAATTTGCTTTAAGTACACTTGAGGATTTGAAACCCAACATTGCAGCTGCAGCTCAGTAGACCTTTATATTCTATACAAATTGGTTTTGTGGAAAAAACATTATACATATATTTAATATTGCAAAAATAACTAAACAAGGTATTAACTTCCATCCGAATAAAGTGCTCATTAGCGATGATTAATTACATACAGAAAAGTATAGGCCTAAAACTAAACAGGACACTTAATTTTCACACTAACAAAACAAGACGAGGACAAACCAGCTTTTTGAAACATCATTTCCTGCACTGGTTGCAATAAAGTTACAAATTCAGCAAGTCTTGTAAATGTCACCCTAAAGATTAATGTCTGTTCTGGAAGTAAATCAAGCTTAGCTAGCACCTAATACTATAGAAACCACCATTTGTCTCATATCTCAAAACACTGCAGTAAGTAGATTGTCTCATCTAAATATCATGGAAAGCCTTGTTTAAATCGAACAGAACACTTTACAGCCTACTCAACGTTTTTTGTATTAACCTTTGCAGTCTG
The DNA here is from genome assembly GCA_027704905.1 of Muraenolepis orangiensis. Classification (NCBI taxonomy): domain Eukaryota; kingdom Metazoa; phylum Chordata; class Actinopteri; order Gadiformes; family Muraenolepididae; genus Muraenolepis; species Muraenolepis orangiensis. The sequence goes on from CM051001.1 coordinate 24,155,205, forward strand.
TAAAAAATTATTAAGATGACAATTTAGTACCAAACTTCATGATTATTGTTTCTTATGGAAGATTATCTACAATATACAAGTTTGATTGGCAAAACAAATGATTGTCCATGTCTTTGGCCATTGCACTGAGTGTAAATAAACAGAGGAAAAGCACAAAAGGTGAAAACCAAGGATACAGAAGCCAGCATACGGTCCGTTTAGTGTCTAAAGTCGTACTGGCTTACCGATTTTCCCTACGGCAATCAATACGATGCGATCCAATCTAATTTAAGACACTAGACAAGACCATTGCTAAGATTGAGGGTAGGTTGGACAAAATGCAACTGCAAAGAGCCATTACAAACAAACAAAAATCGGTCTGACTCAAGAGTTGGTGTCAGTGGGCTTAAGAGGGGTTTAATATGCACACCTACACTATATCAGTACACTTCAGAACATCACTCCGATTTGAAACGATTCCTTGTAGCATCATTCCCCTGTGTGATTATTAACACTTCTCAGAGAAGCGCCTCGTTGTTTGCATTTTTACCTCAAGCATATTTTTCACTTTTTCCCTAACTAGTCTTGGATGAATTGTGTCTCTCCGAAATGCTATTGTGTGGCTTGATCAGTGCTCTGGATACAAAATATGACCTTCAAATTAAGATGTTCTTCTTTGATGCTATTTCAGGCTGCTGTTGTCGTATGGGGAAGGATATGTCATTCTACATACCTTCACAACCGTTTGCAGTCCATTCAAGATCTGAAATTGTATATTGATGTTGGTAACGCCATAGTCAAACCTTGATAAGGCAATATACAGTGGTTTTGAATCGCAGGATAGCGAGGCTTATTTTGACGGCACTCAAGGTTTATTATTTTTAGCACTGTTCCGTTTGGTTGCAAGGTAATTTATAGTTCCTTATTAGTGGTCAGTGCCAACAAGTAATAGGCATCCATTTAGTCAAAGAATGTAAAAGTCGGTTAGTTTACATGCAGAAAAATAGCCTAGGACTTTTCCAAGATTTCAAGAGCATCCAATGTGATTCATATTTCAAAAAACATGAATCTTGGCTTCTTCATAACAAAACAAAATAGAACAAAGAAGAATGGGCTCTCGAAATGTGTGCCTTTCTGGTTCCTGTAGGCAAGGGAGAAGGAGGCAGAAAGGGGGCATATTTAAGGAAAGCATAGCGGCGATGTGGTGATTCAAAATCAGATGGATAGACGGTGTCTTTAGCAGCAGCTGCAGCAAGGAAAACAATTACAGCTTTGTCTTAATGTTCCATGTTTCAAAGGTTCCAAACCGGCTTTCATTTGAATGGTTATTCTGGAAATTCTTTGTGATTATGTTTGCTGATTATATTTTTAGGAATTCAAGATTTAGCTTAATGTCTAGCCTCTGGATGGACCTAAACATCTAGGCTTACACCTTTAAGTAAATAGTTATTCAAGGTACTGGACAGTACAGCTAACGTTCCTATCCAAAATATTATATATATTATTATATATTATATATCCAAGGTATTATTTGGCATACAGTATACCATACAAAATATTACTAAAACTAAATCTGGAGGATTTGAATCTTCTTTATTGGTCACATACATGTACACACACACAGTGACATTTGTTTATCTCCATTTAACCCATCCAAGTATTAGGAGCAGTGGGAAGCTATTTGTATTTACAGAACCCGAGGAGCAGTGTATGGGTCTGGTGCCTTGCTCAAGGGCTTGGCAGTGCCCAGAAAGCAAACTGGCACTTTTTTCCAAGTACCAGTTCTCACTCCGTACTTGGTCCTATGGGGACTTGAACCAGCTTGGTTCCCAAGCCAAGTCCCAACAGACTGAGTAACTGCCTCCCCCCCCTTTGCATATTTCAAGTAAAGTATCTAGTAAGCTCCTGTAAGGTACCGTTGACTCACTTGTATTTGATTGGTATATGAGTAAGTATAACCTTACTCATATGCCAATGTTGTAGGCTAGCAAGGCCATTACCAATGGTTACATCAGAATCATGCCACCCTCTCACCATCTCCCTGATAAATTACTCATTGCTTACTTTCTGTATCCATTACAGGAAACCAAGATGTTGTAAATACATCTAATGAATCCCAAATGTTTCTCAGTGGGTGCTTTATTGACCCAGCATGACCTGTGATTTCCGATACTTTAATTGTATATATTTTAATTGTGTTTAACTGCATCTAAATGCATCTAAATGCGTTCTGTGGATCAAAACACATTTTAATTTCCTGGAATACCACTTGGAACAAATGACGTCCACTGTCTTTCGTCATCCACGGTTGTCAACGCTTAGTTACATGAATGTAATGGCAGCAGCTTTAGCAACTCCATGCCCTGTACAATCCAGCCCCGAACAATGGGATGGCATGATGTTATCCAAGGTCGAGAATATAAAATATAAAACTGGAAACAAAAGTATGTGTTCCACATTGCACCAGTTGCACCAGTTGTATGCAGTTGTTGTTGGGTTGGGTTGGGGGGGGGGGGGGGCGAACAGTTAGGAGTTTTTGTTTATTTTTTATTTTATTTTTAACTTTTTATGTAATTTCCGAGGGAAATTAGTTCTCTGCATTTGACCCATCCTAGTGTTAGGAGCAGTGGGCAGCCGGGGACAGCGCCCGGGGAGCAGCGTAGGGAGTGCCTTGCTCAAGGGCACTTAGGCAGTAACCTGGTGTTTCCGGGTCTTGAACCGGCGACCTTGCAGCTCCCAAGCCAAGTCCTTATCCACTAAGCTACTGCCCCCCCTGTCTAGCTTTGAAAGTTTAAGTCAAAATAATAAGATGAGACACCGATGATCGCATTATTTTTTATATATTATATATATATATATAATATAATAATATAGATATATATATATATAGATATATAATATAATAATATATATAGATATAGATATAGATAGATATAGATATAGATATATAATAATATATATAGATATAGATATATATATATAGATATATATAGATATATATAGATATATAGATATATATAGATATATATAGATATATATATATATAGATATATATATATATATGAGCAGCCGTTCGTTAGAAAAGCAAAGACATAAGTAAATATAATGTGGCAGATCAGATGGTTACAAAGACAAATAAATCAATGTTTGGCAATGATGATTACAATGACGATTCTCTCTGACCAATCAGTAGTCTGCAGTGTTTTCACGTTACCTTTCCGCACTGCTTCAGCTTGCTTGGAACCCCTGATGGAGGCGATACCAAAAAAATAATTGTGCCAGTCCAATGCAGTGGTAAAATGCCACATGTTCTCCCATTGGATATTTACTGTATTTATGCTGCACATCTAACTGTGGCCGACTTGGAATATATTACCATTAAGTCTTCTCCCTGGTCATTACAGATAAATGCCTTTCCTGCTTGGTTGAATATATCCTTGTCTCCACAGTCGGCTGCTTGGCAACATTTCTTGTGACAAAACAGAGCAACAGGGGGAAGTACTGAGTGCTGACATTATCAGCCAGAGCCTCCATTAGCACTCAAGTGGCACAACATATTTTCTTTCCATATTCGCATGTAACTGCAGTAGAGAACTTGTTTCAAGATGAGAGAGGAGCGAACATGATACAGGTAGGAGGAACACAGTCATAGGAACAGAGATTAACTTATAATAGGAAGACAGAGAGACTTGACAAGCACAATTACACATTTGATCATTTGCATGATAAGACAAGTATGTGCATCCGTTCAGGTAAATGCAGATACAGTTGAGAGTTCACTTGAAATGTGCTTCAGATTTTCAGCCAGTATTAGAGGACTCCAGAGCATAGTATGTTCTCCCAGAAGTCAAAAGGTAACCACTACATCCTGTGAGGCCAAGTTCCAAACACATGCTCCCTGTACCTCCCAGCAACCCACACCTTTTCTAAACATACAGATGATGGGGGCTGAATTAACTCTGGTAGCTACCTCTCAAAACACCTCAGAGAGCGTAGAGGGGTGACTTCATGGATATATTTTTCTCATCACGTGACTTTAGATCAATAAACAAAACTATGTGGCACAAATTCAACACAGCCCTCCTGAGTGGCCAGATAACCATCTGTTAGCTCCTGTGAAATGAGTTGTACATTCCCAGCTTTTTGCACTTGCCATGTTCTCATCCAGGAAATTGGCATCAGGAGTTTATGGATTAAAACAAATGGTATTAACACATGGTGGGAACACATGCCTTAATGCTGACAGCAAGTCTAAGTGTCTCTCCTGACTGCAATTGGTGCAGTGATTAACTGCATTGCAGTTTATTTTAGAAATTACCCAATTAGCAAATACACACGTTCATTGGCATGATTGCCAAGATTGTGATATTTACAATTAAATATTTCCTAAGCTCCACAACTGACAATTAAAAGTGCATGATATCACTGTGCAATATTGTGAAAAACATATTATTAATAATTAATATAAGGTAAGGTCACCACAATGACCACACTGGGATTTGGATAAATATTGCTAATGATATTGCAGCCTAGGGGCTGCAATATACATACCTTTGACACTTAATATCTCAATAGTTGTGGCCTTCAGCCAACAGCAGAGATATAACTTTGGGTAATCTGATAGTGTAGTCCTGTCCACCAAGGTGGCCTATACTATGAACACATACAAAACACTGCATATGACATGGAATATGTATTGGAGAAACTGCCTATGTTATTGGACAATAAAATGTTTATTTATAGAGCCTATTATAGATTTTCTTTTCAATTTAGTTTTCAGCCATTAAAAAGCCCATATGAGGCATGTGAATAATCTCTGATCATTTGACAAACTATTAAAAACATCCATGCGTCCTTTTTATTATGTGGTCTGATATACTGCAGCTTTCATTCAATTCCAAGCAAAAACAGACTTTAAATGGATATGCCATTACAATTTTATGGCGGCTTCAAAAGAGAATGAAGGAGCCTTCTGAAGTGGAATTTTAAGATGCTCATTCTGGGCTGCGTGATTTTGGAGGAGTTATGATTGCCATTGAATCAATGCTACCTTAATTTGCATAATGAAGGTAGCATTGATTCACGATGCTGGGCTCTGCATTGACATCCTTTGTGTTATTTTACAACTGTAATAAACTGATAAATTCTAGATGCCATACAACGTATGCTGTATGATACAAGGAACGACATGTTAACACATGCCAAGTATGCACAAGCATGCTTTCAGTAAATAAGTACAATGTACAATGACAAACGTCATCCAAGAGCAAATCGGGTCACAGCAAAAAAGCAAAACACACTGGACCAGCCCTGGACAACACATGGTACTCATTCAAACAGTAGTCCAAGCTCAAAGCATCTCTCAGGAACAGTACTCCCCATAGAATCCTCCTAACAATAAGTCAGGGTGGGTCACTCATGCAGGAGACAAACCACATTCGTTGGCGGTTAGAAAAAACATTCTCTGGACTGAGTTGCCATATTCACTAGCTGTTTGCCTGTATTGTTGTTGGTTAATGAGGGCCTGGTAGGGAGGCTGACACAGACAGCTCCTCACTTAACAAGCCTTTGTCAAAATGTTGCTCCAGGGGGGGGGATATGAACAGCAAGTTCCCTGTCGGAATGGATCTACCATGGGCATACTTCCTATATCCAGACTCATCTGTTTACCTGCAGGATACGTGTGTACAACTGAATAAGAACCGAGCCTTGCCACTGTCAAATATTTTTAGAATATATACATTGTATGCCAACAATGCATGTATGCAGAACCATGTCATGTATAAGTTTAAATCAGCCATGGCTGGGGGATTGACAGACAAGCTGTATGCTATATGATTATATTGGTCTCTCGAACAAGGCACATGTGTTTGGAATGAATAACACATTTGGAATGCATTTTCCGATTGTTAAATCCGGAAAAACAAACGGGACAAGACAATTCTAATTACTTGGGGAATATCTAAACTCGTTTCTGCTTTTCCATCTATTGGATGAGAAAAGGGATTGCCTCAACAAACACTGATTAGAATACCTAGCTACAAAGCAGAAACGAGCAGAAACGAAAGCAGGCAAAATCCAATTTTGGATGTATCTTTTAAGTCAACCTACACTGAGCAACATCCTTGTCTTCGACTTCGACAATGCTGAGGGCTGCAGTGTCATCTTTGTTATATAGAGTGGAGATGCCACATCTTCAGCTCCCTGCCCAGCATGGCACACGACCTAGCCTAGAACACAGCAGGAATGTTGAGTAAACAAGTTGAATGTTTCACATTGACGCAAGGACTGTGCCTCTTGCTGAGTCGTGCCATCACCTGGCGCTTCCCTGACAATAGTACATATCCTGGCTCTGCAGCCAGGGCTTGGGCATGCCAAGGGGCAACGTGGAATAGAGCAAAGTAAAGTATGTCCTTGCTTGTGAAATTATAGTTTGTGTTTTTGGGGTGGTTTTCACATAGGTGACATCACAAGGTGTTCACAAATGGTACGGACAAGCCAAGGGTACAGACAAACAGTAAAAAATTGATATTTTTTTCCCCCTATATAGCAGAGTTAGGATTTCCCGTTACGCATACATACCATATGTTATGATGGGCCACAATTTATTTAAAAAATATATATATATATAATTATTTAGCAATGCTTAGCAACCTAAGACGCACGTAATGTAACCGCGAAATGAAACCCGTGAAATGAAACCTGCGATGTGGTCTGTGAGACGGTTGGTGGCACTCATAACTCTGGAAAATGGATGCATGGTTGGGCAGCGTTAAACGCACTAATCCCGGTACCGTCGCTGTGGAACCGGGTGAGCCCAGTGAAAAGAAAAAAAAAGTGGACAAGACCAAACACCGGCAGTTCAGTGACAAATACATTGTTTATGAATTGACTTGTACATCTGATGATCCACCGCAGCCACAGTGGTTTTTTTGCGGAGAAGTGCTGGCAAATAATTGAATGAAGCCAGCCAATCTGCAGCGGCACCAGAGCACCAAACACGCCGGGAATGTCGGTAAAACAGAGGACTTTTTCAAACAAAAACTATCCAAATTCAAGTCATGTCAGACTACATTAAAGAAAGCGGCAAGTGTGTCGAGCAAAGCAATGGAGGCATCCTATGCTGTGGCATTACTTGTGGCCAAGTAAAATAAAAAACACTTGATCTCTTGATTCTCCCTGCCTCATTTTGGCTGAAACTATGCTGGACCAGAAAGCAGCAGACGTGCTGAAAACCGTTCTATTATCGAACAACACAATCTGCCGCAGGATCGACGACATGTCCACTAATATTGTTGGACAGGTGGTGAATAAAATGAAAAGGATGGATGAAAATGACGGATGTGAGTGGGGAGGCTCAGCCTTTGCGTGTTATGCTGAAGAGTCTGACATACATGAGCATATTTTATTTTTATTTTGAACTATCAAAGCTTATGAAAGATAAGCAAGCTAAAGTGTCTCATTTAAAGCTCTAGTGACTTAAAATATAAAATATGTTGAATATATATATATATATATATATATATATATATATATTATATTATATTTTATTGTATTCAATGTTATCTTGTTTTGTTCTAGTGTGGTTGCTGCTGTTCTTGTACTTACACTGTTTACACAGTTTATACTACTGTTATTGTTGTTGTTTCTATTGCACTATTCTATTCTATGTTGAGTTGTGGGCGGAGCCTCATATGCATGCATGCATATGACAATAAAACCTTTGAATCTTTGAAACTGCTAGAAGTGAGTATTAATTTCATTCACAATAAGTGTCAATGTCAAGTTTAAATTAATTTGTATTAAGGGTGAGTTATAAAAGTGATTTATTTATTTATTTAATGAGTAGTTTGGTTAAATACAATTACAAAAGGTTTAATATAAGAGAAAATGTAAGGCGAATCATCCAAATGAGTGCGGGGGTACTTATAGAATGGCTACCAGCTCAAGGGGTACACGAGACAAAAAAGGTTGGGAACCACTGGGCTACAGGATAAGCATCTCACAGAACCGTATTGCATCCATGACCACTCAGAACACTGGTATTGAACCAGCTCCACACCCATCATTCACACTTGCTGCTATACTATTAGAGGGCTGGCGGGGATGTAGTCCAGGCTTTGACTGTCAACCACTCCACTGTTATTTAGCTTTAATCTGCCAAAGCAGGAGAGAGGAAAACATGCATTTGATTGCAGCAGACATGATTGATATGATGCAGTTACCATCTCAGCAGAGAAACGCTCCGGTTTGAGTAGAAATTCAGGTGTATGGGTTCCAAATGTGCTTCAAGCTTTGTAACACAAGAGTTTGACATACTACCCGGGGGATGTATATATGTCACTGCATCTCAGAGGGGTATAAATGTTGAGGGCTTTCATTCCCTCTGTTGAAGCAACACTAGATATATTCATCTATCTATCAAGTGTGCAGATGTCTGATGTCTTTTTCCATTCCTCTGCTTGGTCAGAAGCGACTTACTAGGGAGTTAATCAATGAGTCCTTGGAATTTTTTTCTATCAGAAAAAGAATGCATCATTCAGCTGTTGGCCAGATATAAATTAGCGACTCTGGTCAAATCTAAATACATCCTGTTGATTTATTGTATTCGACAATAAAATAGCATACACTTCAAGGAAATAAAGAAATATCTCAAAAAAAATAAAAGGACTAGACTAGAAATGTAAATATAATCGTGTTCAAAGTAACATGGATGATTTGCATTACGGATTGTGCACATGTAGATGTGACCAGACTTTTAAAACATAATACAAATTAAATGTAGAGTCCACGATTATGAAATAATTCACACATCAGACAAGCTGGCCAAAAGAAAGACGTGGCACACTAACCGCCTTGTTTCCATACCAAGAGGTTGGCTTGGAGAAAACACATTCCTTCATTGAGTTATCCAGGCGGTTCTTTTAGGTACGGAGGCCGGGGTGAGGCCCAGACAGCGCTTGAAGACGCTCCCAATTCTGCCTCAGTAAACGTGCAGCCCATGGAGGTACATGAGCAGGCCCACACTCTACAAAAAGCACGATTTTGAGGAGATCCTGAACTCACTGGAGGCCCATGTAGATGAGTATCCGTTAATATAGGCTTCTCAATCTGAAGCAGGGGGTTAATTTGCACCTTTACCTAAATGTTACTCTTGTTCAGACATCAGTATAAAACAACGCTTGTGATTGCATGCTATGGTACGAGAAATCGAGGATAAACCTTCAGCTACTTAACCCACCCACACACTCCTTCACCACCGACCTTGTTTCGACTGAAGATAAACAATGCCTCTCTGAAAGGATGGAACCAACAGTATACATCGTAAAGAACATCGTAAACAGGACACATATCAAATACCTTGAAATTCCAGAGAAAGGGCTCAGAAAGGGGCAACAGTGCGGGAGAGAGACAGGCGACAAGCTGATTGAAAGAGAAGATTTTCTGTAGTACAAATTCCGTATTGTGAACTGGATGCTACTGATTCTACCAAAACTAGCAGTTCTACTCTTTAATATCAATTACATTGAAGGCATTTCGTCAAGGACAAAAAAATTATCTTTTGAGTCAAGGACAAAAACTAAATTCTGGATCTCTAGGGTCTTTCTGCAAACATTTCAGATTTGTTAGGGTGAAAGTACTGTGTTGATAGGTTATTCTGATCTACAGCTACAGTTCACCAGTCAACGCCCACAGAACCTTCAAACATAATGCCAGCCAGTCAATGAATTATGATCCATAAAACTCAACACCCCTATAACCTCAGAACAGTCCTGTGAGTTGTGATTCCAATTACCTACCCATATGCAATGGGTGTGTTCAGTACCACCAACATTAAGGGTCAGCAGCTGTCAACATCTGTTCTCAAAGTATCACCCTCGACAGAGATTGACAGTGAAAATCCCAGGACGTATTACTTCTGCTCTTATGCTTCAAGATTTCCCTGGGGGAACCAAACTCAGCGATACTATTAACAATTAACACATACTATTTAAAATCCTTTGTCCAATTAAAAAGGGAAAAAATACTGCAACAAATTGTGGTATTCTTGGCTGAGGAAGTATCAGGAAGCACAAGCGAAACAAGCGAAAAACACAAAGCGAAAACTCTGGGGTGATTGTCGCTTGACAAAGCAAAAATTCACTGGGAGATGAAAATGATGACATGGAAATGTCTAAATGACCTACAAAAGAAACTTGGATGTATACATGACTTTAATATCCTGTAAAGCCCACCTTTCCTTCTTCTCCTCCTTACTTAATACATAACAATTACATTTAAATAATGGCCTTATACTTGAATCATCATGTTCTTAAAATAATATGAATAGGTTCATTTTCTTAGTGAAAAGTTCCCTGCTATTCCCCACTATATAGATCATTTATGGTTTATACATGGGTGATACAAAAAGAAAACATGCAATTTTGGCATTTCCTAATCCAACTTAAAAGTGAGTGACGCAGATGATTAGCTATGAATTTTAACTCCAGTAAAAACTACACATGATGTCTCAGTTCCCCTCTCAATTGCGCAAGCGGACCTCTTAAATAGTAACGGAACAAATATTGGTCGGTCTGATGCGTTGGAAAAGCATGCAGTTTTCCAAAAGCAACTGACTCTAGCCAAGCTCATTGGCATAAACAGGGGCCCCTTTGAGCCAATACACTGAGCCCTTCAGAGCAATTTAAAATGACATATGACAGGTAGGACTTATTCTGTGTTATGAAAGGTTCTGCAGAGAAGGAATGTATGAGAGGGAATTGGTTTACGGCACATGGAAATAAACTGAAGTAAGTAAAGAAACTAAGTAAAGAAATCACTAGAAATAGAAAGACGTAAACCAAGGTCAAACTGCTATACTTGATATTTGAAATGTTCATATTGTAACAATGTTGTCTTTCCTAATCTGTAAACGGCATCATCTTCCTTAATGTTAGGCCCGTATAAATCTGGCCTCTCGGTCTCTATTACCTGTGATGGGTCCTTCCTAGACAAGCAATCTCAATGAACATGACATTGAATGAAAAGAAAATAAATTCATTCTACAGTGAATAATTTTCATGAAAACAGCAATGTACATTACATTTAGGATTGCATAACATAATCTATAATAACATAAAAACAATCTTTACTAAAAACGTGTGCAAAAAAAGTACAGTATGGTGAAAATAGACTACTCTGTAAAGTAAAACATATAGGAACTGCCAAGCTTTTTTGTTTTATTTCCCTTTTTCTAGTTTTCATTTTAAATGGTGTAGCATGTGATCCCTGAAAGATCCACATGGCCTGGCATCACAATCTCGTTATCAATGTTGTCTCATTAGCATTTGGTCTCGTGTGGTAAAAATGTGTGCTTTTCTGTTTTTCTGTTGCCAGCAATTTAGTATTAATCTGCTATGGTGTTATAATCTCAGGTATAATTTCACCATTCAAGCATCTTTGGTCAAGCTGGACCAATAAGACAGACATAAGGTATTATGAATGTGCCAAGGTCAATATCTTTGATTGTGAAGTGAAAATGGAAAGGTCCAATTTTCACCAGCTCAAAAGGTCCCCCAGGTAGGTTGAGCATAAAAAGGATCCACAGCTAAGAACCGATACATTCCATTGCTAGAGACAGCAAAGAATAAGTCATGACATCCCCTTCCACACGTAACTCCAGTACTTGCAGCTGGAGAGCATTGAGAAGAAATATAACCGACTGAAACCCCAATGAGCTCTAGATGGTCCTGAGATGCTTTAAGGCAGATTGCTCCCGTTGTATGTTCTTAAACTGTAACTAACAACAATCAACCCCGCTATAAATCGAACCAACCCAGGACCAACCCATTTTCAATGACTCCAATACGATAAACCAAATTAGGACTTTGACAAAGAAATAATGTGTTAAAGTAAATCGATTTGAAAAGCAAACTCAAAAAACACTTAGTTATACAAGTGTTATGGCATATAAAGCAGATTAAGCAAGTTACCCCCAGAGGGAAATAGCATTACAAACATGCCATATTTGTCTTCCAAGTGATTTATTACACATTCTCCATTGGAAATATTTAATAGATGGTAGTTGGTAAGTGTTGAACTGCTAGGAGAAAACGCAGCGCTGCCAGTACTGCCAAATATTATGACTCTAAAAATGATTGTCCATATTCTGTATTAACATCATGTTTAAGTGGATTCTGAACAGCTTAGTGCTCATCATCTTTCAGAATCATTGTAGGCAACAGAAGCTAGTGCTATCATGAGCAGTAATCAGATGTGGAGCACTTTCAAATAGGGGGTTTTCATGGCCTGACAAATGGCAGGCATAAACATGAGAAGACGCATTGCCACAGAGTGGCAAAGCTTGGCTGTGCTTCACAGAAAAGGGCATGTAGTGCATTTCAACTGTATTGTCAAATGTTATTTTCCATGGAAATGTATTCAAGTCATGTATTAAATCATTAATTGATATCAAATGGATGTTGCCAAATTGCTTATTGAATCGTAGTTTGTTAAAAATCGAAAAGGCTATTAAGCCTGAACTCATCCCTTTGTTTTCACAAGCTTCTGAACACAATCAGATGTGCCATCCATTTCTGAAAATGTTTAAAACCTCCGAAAACATTGCGGTTCATGGTTCAAGCATAATAAGCGCCGCCGGTTCCGCAGAATCCGTACAAGGACAACCAGGTTTAAGGATAGTTTTTATCCACAGGCAGTACGCCTACTGAACTGCTAGGAGTGCTGCCACTATCATAACATTGTCACAGTACACTATCATACTTTGCTGGACTTTCTGGACTCAGTTACTGCACTGTACTTACCTGTATTTATGATGCTGCTTCACTTTTTATGTTAATTTTTTATTGTATATAGTATTTTTAAAGTATTGATTTAAAAATTCATACTGCAGGAGGGATAAGCATTCCATTGTACTTGTTGCAAGCCAATAAAGCATATTGTATCTAGTAACTTGTAAAATTGAGCGAGAATGCATCTTATAAGGTCTGTTTGTACGGTGCCATGCGCTGCTATGATCTCTTCTGCCACTGGGTGGAACAATCTTCTGCAAATCCCTTTTCCCCCCATTGTTCATACATAATAAACCAATTAACAATTCCAGTATAAGGTTACTAGGCATGCAACAGTCTAGAAATAAATTCTGAACATCGTATTCATAAACGTGTTAGTAGGCTAGGCCTATAAGCCGAAAATAATTAATAATTCAGCATTATATCTGGCTATTGGGTGCCTCAAAAAGGGTGATTTTGGCACGCAGTTTCACCGGGAGATTGAGCGACGTTGCCAGCCAGCCTGCTTGAGAACAGTGTAGGGGCAATATCTCTGTTTGTCTTTCATGGTATACATCAGGTCGCCACCGGTTGGCGACAGAGGGTTATTCTTAATAAGCACAGGTGGAGGTAATCAGGTGGAGAAATGGAGGTTATGCAGTTTTTACCGCTCACGCGGCTGCTGATTCACTCTTTTGTTACAGGTTACCGTCGCACTCTTTTTCTTTATTGCATCAACAGTGTCATGTTTTGTTGGTTTTCTACCGTTCAATAAATGGAACATCACCAGAACGTGAACAACCGTATGGACGGTTTGTCAGAGCACGTCAAAAACAGTCTCCACACCCATGCCAAAGTGACTACAGGAGGGCAGGATAGTCGCTATAAACAGCAATAGTATCATATTACTTTGTTAGTAGGCTAGGCCTATAAGCTGAGATTAATTATTAAATCAGCATTATATCTGGCTATTGAGTGCCTCAAAATGGGTGATTTTGGCAAGCAGTTGCACCGGGAGATGAAGCAACATTGCCAGCCAGCCAGCTTGGGAACAGCAATAGTATCATATAACTTTGTTAGTAGGCTAGGCCAATGAGCGGAGATGAATTATTAAATACCAAAATATTATCAACTCATCTCATGTCCGACCAGACAGAACAAGACTCTTGATCACTGTTATACACCACCATTAAGCACACTTATCGCACTGTTGCGTGGCCGGCTTTGGGCAAATTAGACCAGGCCTCCGTGCTTCTACTTCCCGTTTACAAGCAGAAGTTGAAGTCGACGCCCACAGTTGGGGCGGCAGTATAGCTCAGGAGGTAGAGCGGTCGCCTCACAACCGAAAGGACGCTGGTTCGATCCCCCGGCTCCTCCTAGCAAAAAAACTGTCGAGGTGTCCTTGAGCAAGACACCCTAACCCTAACTGCTCCCAACGTGCTGACTGTCTCCTTGCATGGCTGACTCCGCCGTCGGTGTATGAATGGGTAATGTGAGGACATGACTTGTAAAGCGCTTTGGATAAAAGCGCTATATAAAAAAGCGAGCATTAGCATTAAAGAACGTGCGTCGCTGGACAGACGATGCCCTACTACACCTGCAAGGGGGGCTAAAAATCACTGACTGGAGTGTATTCAAGACCACTGACCTTGATGTGTATGCAGATCATGTCACAGCATACATTAACAGGCTAGTGGAAGAATGCATCCCGACCAGGCCTGTTAGCTCATTCCCGAACCGCAAACCATGGATGAATACTGACATACAGAACAAACTTAAGGAACGGAGTACCGCTTTCACAACAGGCTCCGATCACTACAAGAAGTCCAAGTAAGAAAAGCCATCAAGAAGGGTAAATTGGATTACAAAACCGAATTGGAATTACAGTTCGGGGCTCTGACACCAGACGTATGTGGCAAGGTCTGAGGGTCCTCTCCTACTACAAGGGGAGCTCAGGGGCAGTCACCAACAATGACCCTAACCTACCAGATGAGCTAAACAAGTTTTTCGCTTGCTTTGAAAGGGACCATGAGCCAACCAACAACATCCACCCAGAGGACTACGTTCTACAACTGTCCGAGTCCGAGGTCCACAAAATATTCAGGAGGGTGAAGGCAGGGAAGGCAGCCGGCCCAGACAGAGTTCCATCCCGCGTCTTCAAGACCTGCGCTGACCAGCTGGCTCCTGTGTTCACCGACATCTACAATGCATCACTGCAACAGTCTGTCATCCCAGCAGACATCCTGTGCAGTTACCCAAAAAGACCATGGTAACATGCCTCAATGATTATCGTCCAGTGGCTTTAACACCCATAGCCATGAAGTGCCTGGAGAAACTTGTAATGTTGCATATAAACTGTTCCATCCCCAAGTCCCTAGACCCACTCCAGTTTGCATACAGACCAAACAGGTCTGTAGACGACGCCATTTCCCTGGCACTACACACGGCCCTTCAGCACCTAGACAGGAGGGACACCTACGTCAGACTGCTGTTCATTGACTACAGCTCGGCGTTCAACACCATTGTTCCCTCCAAGTTGGTCCTGAAACTGAGGGACCTAGGTCTGGGCGCCCCCATCTGTAACTGGATTATGGACTTCCTGACAGGCAGGCCTCAAGTGGTGAAGATTGGGAACAACATCTCATCCACTCTGGTCCTCAACACTGGAGCACCCCCAAGGCTGCTGCCTCAGTCCCCGGATGTACTCGCTGTACACACATGACTGTACTGCCACGCACAGCAGTAATCGCATTATCAAGTTTGCAGAAGACACCACAGTCATCGGCTTGATAAGAGAGGGCAATGAAACGGAGGCACCCACTCCACAATCAGCCTGGACGGGACACCGGTGGAAGTCGTCAGTTGTTTCCATGGGCTACAGATTTTCAATGACCTGGCGTGGACCCGCAACACGGACGCCATTATGAAGAAGGCACACCAGCTCTATGCTCTGCAGTGCCTCAGAAAAAGCGGAAAAGGCCAACGGTGGTTAGTGAACTTCTACCGTGGAACCGTAGAGAGCGTCCTGACGAGTGGCGTCACCGTGTGGTACGGCAACACCACTGCACGGGACAAGAAAGCCATCCAGAGGGTCGTGAGGACGGCAGAGAAGATCATCGGGTGTGCACTTCCATGCATTGAGGAGATCTGTAGGACCAGATGCCGAAAGAGGCCATGTCCATCATAAAGGACTGCAACCACCCTGGGCACCATCTCTTCTCCCCCCTACCGTCTGGTCGCCAGTTGCACAGCATCCGTACAAGTACTACCAGGTTTTTATCCACAGGAATGGGGAGCAAGCATTCCAATGTACTTTTTACAAATGGCTAATAAATACCTTGTATCTCTCAACATTGAACATAAAGCCATAACGAATGGGCTCATTTTGGGGGAAAAAATAAATAAAAATGGGAATTTCAATCTGGCTTTCAATTAAGGATTTAAAGTCAGCTAATCTTATTCATGTTTTCTTAATGTAATTCAAGAATTTTGCCTTTATTCACAGATACACGCATCATGCATTGAGCATGTTGCCTGTATCCGAATAAAACGACATGGACAGTCATCATTGTATACAACCGTGATATGCCGTTCTATCAGAATATGGCCCAACCCTAATGTCAAAAACAAACTCAATTTTATTAATCCAAATGCTCTTTCTAATCCTTGACATCCATGTTGTTAAATATAGCTATGAATCACAATAAGGCAAGACATGCAGCTTTGAGCATTGTTGATTATGGAAAACTCTGCTTGCCTCTGCATTACTTTATCTGCTGAATGATGCTTAGCCAATACATTTCAGTGCACCTCCATCCTGAAGCATTTTGTACTCAACCCTCTGCTCCCAAACAATTAGGCTGCCAGTCTTGCCCAGAGTGAGGAAAGTTCCTTTCTTGAGGACAATTATTTACATTACTGTAAGCTGCATACATGTTTCCCAAATGCATTACTACACGAGTCCTTACTGTTGAATTGTTAAAAAGAACTCAGCGACGCTGGATCCAATTACAAAAAAATAAAAATAAATAAAAAGATTTCTGGAAGCTGCCAGATGAACTCTGGTCATGCCTTATTTTACTCTGCATTTCTTTCACTTCATAGACACAGTCCACAAACATCTTCAAGCTCCTCTCAACTGATCTCTTTGCATTTGCATCTGACAACCACTCTTCTCTCCATCTTCTATTCTCTCTCCTCCGTTTCCTCAACAGAGATTATCAAAAGATGTCCGCCCGATTGATCAGGCAATGCAAACACCTCACACTCTGATCAGGACATCTGATCTATAAATAGTTTAATGAATAATACGTTTATTTAAGCCGCGTAAGATTGTATAATCGCAACATTGACACGTTGCATTTTACCAGCTAAATTACTTATTCTTTCAACATGAACTTATTTGTTTTGGATTCATACATCAAGAGACACTTACACATTACTCGTTAATTGTTTTCATATTTGAATTGGGTTGATAAGCCGTCACTTCAACCTGATGTCCTCAACCACGAACAGCAAGATTCTCGCAGACCGATCCCGCACATCAGAGCATGTAAAGGGGAGCAGCAGCACCCAGCAAGATAGATTATATGGGAGCAATTACCATCTGTATGAAACAGAGACAGCTCAAATAAGTACATAGCAAACTGTCAGTTAAGCAAAGCATACAGGTCATTATGAGGGCAGGGATAGGGTGACCGTATAATTAGAGCCTGTGAATGAGAGGGAAACACGGTTCATTTACATTGAGCTGTTCGCGGCGATTCGGGTGATGGTGTGAAAACTCAAGACTGAAATCTCAAAATCTCTTCTAAAAGCTACACGCAGACGTTACATCCCGTAGCCTACACACCTCAAACATCTGCATCATCGGCTGGTCAAAAACCGAATCCGAATAGATTCGATTGGTTCAACATACGACCTGTATTTCAACGGCATTGTATTCTGCCACACTGTGGGTTGAAATCAATTCCTAAAAACTTAAACCCAACAACTGCGGCAGCGGACTCGTTATAGGCGATAGCTGCAATGTGATAATTATGTACGAGATACACATCACCGCGAAAGAAATGCTGATACAATGGGTAAAATAACAGATTTCCACAATGCCACTGGACAGAGGGATAAAAGCGAACAGCCGGTTCGCACCCGACTATGAACTAGAAAAGACACGAGGAAAGATATCACAACTTGCAATACATAACGGAATTTAAAAAAGACATACAACCCCACGACTAGTCTTGCCTGCGCTGATAACGCATCGAGACATGTGTGTCGCCAGACCATTCATAACATAACTTGAAATCTCTACCTGTGTACTGCAAGAGAAACATCGTCCTCAGAGGTGGATAGAAAAACACGGCCGCTACCGTAGAACGAACTGCACGTAAAGTAATCTCCTTTGAATGGAGGAACAACGGAGGCTCGTCTTCTGTCCGCGCCGCTCCGTGCCGCTCTGTTCGGCAGACAGCGCTGCACTGAGACCAGGCAGTGGAGGTGGGACCTCTCAGCCGAGTACGGCGAGCGCGCGTTCACGTTACCCGTGCCCGGGCCCGTGCGTTGTTCTATGCGACTCGACGAGAAGGCAAATGGTTTGCCTGAACGGGTGTCCGTAGCCGTTACCGTCGCTACCAGCAAAGTCCGTATCTTGTCCGTTCTTCTTTTTAAACGCGAGTGCGGGGCGGAGATGACGGGTGGTCAATGAAGTAAGTAAGTAAATATATAGATATAGATATAGATATATAGATATAGATATAGATATATAGATATATATATATATAGAATATTATATAGATATATATATATATAGATATAGATATAGATATATTATAGACACGTGTCTATCAGAGACACACGTGTCTTTGATAGAGATGCCTAGACATGAATGAATAAGCAAACAATGGCACTGACATGTTGCTTCGTTGAGATGGAACATTTGTATATTGTTGTAAGACACTGAGATATATGTCCTGATGTTTCAGACAAGCAGTCATGTTCTCAAGGTTACACCATGATACAATAGGTGTCTAATTCCAACATATTTAAATGAATACATAAATAAAATATAACAATTTTCCATAGACCAAATATATATTTATTCTACAAAATTCTACAAATGTGCAGTCTGGTCGTTTAAAAATAGAGAACAATTATTCATGTGCCTCAATGGCAGTAATGGCTATCAAATATGTGGGTGGTTTTGCTTTAATTAGGCTAAATAAATTGGCGACTTAGCAAAACTGCAGCAACGGCATCCCACTCCATCAAAGCAAAAGCTGATGCTACACTTAAATCTTTATGTGGAAACAAAACACACAAAAATAACACTTTGTAAGTTGCAAAACATGACATTGCAGATGCAGAGAAATTACCAGAGAAATTAAGGACATGCAGTCCATAATCACCAGGTGGAAACATGAAATCATTCAGTGCAGGTGAGCTCGTAAAAGCCTCAGTAGCCCGCTCTGGGTTCCTGAAACAATTAGTTGGCTATTTTCACAGTCCATATTCCCCCCCCCCCCCAGAAAGGGTTTTTCATAAATAAACAAAATGCTTTCTAGGCTGAATTAAATTACTCTACTCAGTCGAAAGTAATAAGTAACAGCCAGCACATGCTCTCATTCAATTTGAGGAACAATATTTGTGTATCTCTTGATAAATATACAATTTTTGTAGCAACAGTGCAGTGTAGCAACACTTCAAGTCAAGTCAAGTCAAGTTTATTGTCACTTCACAGTTTACAGTTTAGTATAAAGCAGTGATGTGAAAATCTTGTGTGCAATACCCGACGACAGACAGCAGTTATAAAATAAGATAAAATAAAAAATAGATAAAAATAGAATCAAAAATAGAATAAAGAATATAAAATAAAATAAAAATAAAAAATACAAAATGCAATTTATAAAATGCAAAAATCAGCACAGAAAAGAGCAGTATATATATATATAAATCAATGTAATAAAATATACATTGTTATATGTTATACGCCCTTGTTCAGCAGCCTGATGGCCTGACTGTGGAAGCTATCTCTAAGCCTATTTGTACGACACTTGATACTGCGGTATCGCCTGCCTGACGGTAATAGTGAGTAAAGTTCGTGGCTGGGGTGGGCAATGTCTTTTATAATTCTTTTGGCCTTGGCCACGCACCGCTTGTTGTAAATGTCCAGGAGGGAGGGGAGCTCACCTCCAACGATATACTGGGCCGTCCGCACCACCCTTTGAAGCGCTCTGCGCTCGAGTGCCGTGCAGTTCCCGTACCAGGCGGTGATACACCCTGTCAGAACACTCTCGATGGTGCCGTTGTAGAATGTTCTCAGGATGCGGGGCCCATGCTGAATTTCTTCAGACGCCTGAGAAAATACAGGCGTTGTTGGGCCCTTTTCACCACGTGTGTGGTGTGCGTGGACCATGTGAGGTCCTCGGAGATGTGCACGCCGAGGAACTTGAAGCTGCTGACCCTCTCTACTGCAACGCCGTCGATGGAGATAGGGCTGTGCTCTCCCCTCTGCCTCCTGAAGTCCACGATCAGCTCCTTGGTCTTCTTGACGTTGAGGGCGAGGCTGTTCTCCTGGCACCACTGCTCCAGCGATCCGACCTCCTCCCTGTAGGCTGTCTCGTCGTCGCCGGCGATCAGGCCCATCACTGTCGTGTCGTCAGCAAACTTGACGATGACGTTGGAGCTGTGCATAGCCATGCAGTTGTGGGTGTAGAGGGAGTAGAGGAGAGGGCTCAGCACGCATCCCTGGGGGGCTCCCGTGTTGAGGGTCAGTGGCTCTGATGTGGTGCTGCCCATCCTCACCACCTGGCGGCGGTCCGACAGGAGGTTCAGTATCCAGCTGCACATGGATGGGGGTACGCCTAGACCTCTCAGCTTGGTGTCGAGCTTGGCAGGAACTATTGTGTTGAATGCTGAGCTGTAGTCCACAAACAGCATTCGCACATAACAGTTCTTCCCCTCCAGGTGGGAAAGGGCAGTGTGGAGGGCCATGGCAATTGCGTCGTCCGTGGATCTATTTTGACGATATGCAAATTGCCATGGGTCCAGCGTGGTAGGTAACACGGAGCAAATAAAGTCCTTGACCAACCTCTCGAAGCATTTGCTGACGATCGAGGTGAGGGCCACAGGTCTGTAGTCATTCAGGCATGTTACCTTGGTTTGTTTAGGGACAGGCACGATGGTGGATATCTTGAAGACCGCGGGGACAACAGCCTGGGACAGGGAGAGGTTGAAGATGTCTGCAAAGACTCCTGCCAACTGGTCTGCGCATGCTCTGAGGACGCGGCCCGGGATGTCGTCGGGGCCTGCCGCCTTACGGATGTTCAGCCGCTTAAAGGTGCGGCGCGCAGCTGGCTGGTCTCCCCAGTCGGTGCTGGCTTCGGCGGGCTGCCGTTTACGTCGAACCGAGCAAAAAATGTATTTAGCTCTCCTGGGAGGGAGGTAGAGGAGTTCTCTACACAACTGGTTCTCCCTCTGAAGTTCGTTATCGTCTGCAGCCCCTGCCACATACCCCTCGCATCGTGTTTCTTGAATTTATCTTCCACTCTGTCCTTATACTCCCGCTTGGCAGTGACGATGGTCTTACGGAGGTCGTAACGGGCTCTCGTATATTCCTCCGTATTCCCGGAACCAAAGGCGGCGTTACGCGCATGTAGGGCAGCGCGAACATCGCCGTTAATCCACGGTTTCTGGTTGGGATATATCCGAACCGACTTGGTCGGAACAACATCATCTATGCACTTCTTGATGAACCCGGTGACCGACGACGCGTACTCGTTGATGTTATTGTCCGAGGCGACGCGGAACATGTGCCAGTCAGCGTGATCAAAACAATCCTGCAGCGTAGAATCTGATTGGTCCGACCAGCATTGGACCTCCCTCACAGCGATCGGTTGCTGCTTCAGTCTCTGCCTATAGGCGGGGAGTAGCTGGATAGAGCGGTGATCTGATTTGCCGAACGGTGGGCGGAGGAGGGCCTTGTAGCCATCACGGAAGGGAGTGTAGCAGTGGTCGAGGATCCGCTCGCCCCGTGTGTTGCTCTTTATGTGTTGGTAGAACTTCGGGAGAACCTTCTTCAGGTTCGCCTTGTTGAAGTCCCCCGCCACGATGAGAGCAGCCTCGGGGTGGGCCGACTCCTGTTCGCTGATAGCCCCGTACAGTTCCTTCAGCGCTGTGTCCGTGTTGGCTTGTGGGGGAATGTAAACAGCGGTCACGGTTACCGCTGTAAACTCCCGAGGTAGCCAGTATGGACGGCACATAAGCATCAGGTACTCCAGGTCCGGGGAACAAAAAGACTTGAGGGGATGTACATGACTTTGGTTGCACCAAGATCTGTTTATCATGAGACATACCCCCCCTCCGCGATCTTTACCGGAGAGAGCCTTTGTTCTGTCTGCCCGGTGTACGGAAAATCCCGTCGGCTCGATAGCTGCGTCGGTAACCCCCTCCGACATCCATGTCTCCGTAAGGCAGATAATACAATTGTCCCTAGTTTCCCGGTGGAATTGAATACGAGCCTGTAGTTCGCTTAACTTATTGTCCAGAGACTGTACATTAGCCAGTAGAATGGTGGGTAGTGGGGGGCGATCGGATCAACGTCTCAGCCTGACTAGCACGCCGGCTCGCTTCCCTCGCTTCCTCCGGCGACGCTTGCGTGTAATCGTGCCCAAAATGGACGGAGATAATCCAGCTGTGACTTCGGGCGGGACGTCCGAGTCGAAAGAATGAAAAAACTCCGGTAGGCGGCGAGCGACTGTCGATCTGATCTCCCGAAGTGTGCAAAAGTTATAAGTAAACTTGCTGCTAACATCCTGAACTAAAATAGTTGCGATAAAAAGAATAAATAACAAAAAACTGCGTCGTCGTGCGGGAGCTCGCGACACGGCAGCCATCTCGTACGGCGCCATACGCCACTTTCAAATGAGCAAACCCTTTCTTTATGGCTCAGCAGATGAAAGCATCCGTCATTTGCTTTTATGGAGGGTATGGGAGCCATGACATTAAAGTTGAAGTTGAAAGTAAGATTAGATTAAATCAAAAAGTAATAATTGCCATTTATTGGGAGTACTAAATAATTTGTCTCGTCATCTCAGAAGAAATCTGCCATACCAAAACTTTACATCACCTTGTCATGAGAAAGCTGCGTAACTAAATTATATTGTTATTTTAATTGTGTACAGTATTGTAATAGTATAGTGTTGTATAGTACATAGTATAGTATATAATGTTAAATTGTAGAAAATTCATACTGCGGGAAGGAACAAGTGCATTCCATTGCACTTGTTGCATATGGCAAATAAAAACATCTTAAATCTTGAAATGTAACTGGATGTCAACCAACTCATTTTTCGTTTGACATTTTGCAGCGACAAATCTGTAGTTGACCCTCTTCTATCCGATCCACTGCAGTCATAAATGTGTTCCGTTAACAAGGACGCATTGCATGAATTATTCAAATTCAATTACTGCATATTAAATGCGACCTGGACCTCATTGACATGTTAACATCATAGCAAAGTAAGGTATTTTTTAAACCAGGCTCTTCCTCAAAGTTATTTAATGATTTGTCTCTCACCATATGTCACATATACACAGACATCCTAGCCATATGTACAGGACACACAGTTCATTTTCCGGACGTTCCCTTCATCTTCAGGTAATTAGAATCTTATCTAATCCAATTACAAAAGTGTCCAGCTAGTTACAAATGTGCCTCTGGGTTATAACTAATGTGTTGAAGAACACTAACCAAGTTTAAAATGAAAAGGTATCATTCCTCCTTCCTCCCATCATCACACCCTCTGTTGCCTCGAATCATTAAGCGCACACCCTTTCACTAGAATTGTGACACGTTGGGAGATTCATTTTTCACACAATGCAGATGTGTACACTTGTGACGGACCTTGAGCAGCTTTAACACGGATTACAGTTTAAACCTGCGCTATCTAGCCTCTCAGTGCGGCCAACACCATCCACCCATGGCTTAATAAACCCAGGGTTGGTTTTTTTTCTCCAAATCAATTTGGTCTGTGAAAACTGATACTAGGGATAATCTTCACGCAAGCTTGTGTTGCACAGGGTGCAGGGGTGGAAGGGTATTATTGTTACTAGATATCATTTGTAATTATTTTGGACCCACAGTGATTTGATGACCACAGTGAAAACTTAGTAGAAACTTTAAAACATGTAACATACGTTAACTTTAGCATTCCTATTTTGAGGAACACAGTGCAGGGTATTAAACCAGTCCACCCTTTCCATAAAACAAGCAGTTTATGGCTTGCTTTCAGGATGTTTGATATTCAACAGGCTCTACCTCAGTGGAGAATCTGACAGTTTAAAGGGCTACAGGGGTATTTAGTATGGTGCATGTTGAGATCAGTCAGCATTGAAATAGGTCAGCCCTGAAGACTTAAGGTGTTTCAATAACGGCTGTCCTCTTATGGGTAGAAGCACATTCCAGCAGATGATAAAGTGTGTCACTGCGGCAACGCATTTCAGTCGCTCTCTGGTTATCTTCTGACCTCTATCTCACTTCATTCTGTGCGTTGCAATTATCCACCGGTTTTATAGCCGTTTTTATTGTGCCTCCAACTTACCTGAGTGTCTCTTCTCCTTGAATGATGGTTAGCAGCTGATCATCTGGACAGTGAAGGTTGGTTCCCTAGCCAGAGTCACAGCTCATTAACTGTGCCATGTCCCAGTACACAACCTGGTGTGTTGCTTGTTGAAAAAAATGTAATGATGGGGTGTGTGTGTGTGTGTGTGAGAAGGGGTGGGGGAGGGGTAGTGAGTGAGGATAGAGAGGCAAGGTATTGTGACAATGTCTGTTTTAAAAACTGACTGTCCCCCTAACTGAATTAAATATAATGGAAATGAGGTCTGCATGGTGGAAAAACATCCATTAACCACCCTGCTGGGGTTGAAACTGGTTAAAAACATGGCCACTCTCTATCATCTATCTCTATACAGAAAAATCAAATGCCTTTGAAGCACTTCTCAGGCATTACACCATCAATGTGCCCACTTGAGGGGGAAAGCTGTCTCAAAGTGGCCAAATTCTTAGATGCCTCAGATATTCTGTTACAGACAAGCGCTCCATGTGGCCGAGCATGAACCTTAACGTATGTTGACAGCTGATATGCACAGCTAGGCGGTCATAAGCCCTGGCACCAAATGTGCAATCAATCTAGATGAACATCCAACGGACTAGTCCCTCTTCAACACCCAGACAAGCTCATGTTTGCCATACTTCTCTTCATGTTTCTAAGCCTTGTAGGTGTATTTTTGTATCAAGTCAAACTGTTTAATTGGATATTATTATACCCTTTATTTAAACAGGGTTAATATAGCATTTCCAGTTAATCCTACACACCAAATAAACATTGCAATATGTGCAAACTGATACATAATCAAGCTCACAGCTTATAGACTCAAAAGGCAAACAATTGACTTATATGTCTATTCATATTTGTCAAAATCTGCTCTCAGGCTTCATATTCCACACATCTGTGTATATATGCAAATCCTCTTCATGTCCTCGTTCCGTGCTTCCGTCTGTATTTTCTACATTAAAAGTGCTTTTTTCACAATGCCTTAATCTGGAGTTTCTAAAACACCCCCAAGGCATGCAGACAGCCAATTATTTCCAGCTATACCATATTAAAACATTAACTCCTGGTTATGGCCCTGCGTGATCCTTCTGCAGTCCTTCTGCATCATCATTCAGTACGTTTATACTCCCAACCTTCCTATGCTTGTCACATCTCCGGTGGCAACCACCAAGGCATTCCAAATCCTGCCCAACACACTTTCTCGCTGGCCTTTCAATTCCCATAGTGGCCAATTGAGAAGGTGGGGTTAAAAGTGGCGACTGAGTTTATCGGTCGGCCAATTAAATCAGGCTGATATCTGGGCCGATGCCTGCGCTCACAAGGCCGATACAGATCTGCAGGCAGCCACGTCAGTGTGGCTGCTGTGGGACAATGGTAGTGCTTGTACTTGTGTCAATTTCTCCATTCTACAATAAAGATACTTTTAGGGTTTTTCCTGCATAGAGAAGTATTGTAGAGAGCCTCCAGCTCTCTACACAACTCTGACAGGTGTCTACACAGAGATGGGGACTCAAGATTTCGACTTGGACTCAAGTTGCGCACACACACAGGGACTTGAGGCTCGACCTCAAGTCCCTGTGTGTGTGCGCAACTTGAAGATTTGGGACTTGTGAACAATCTTTATTTTATCTGAGCATTGACATTAAGGAAATGTCTGACACTATGAATTTGAGTCCCTCCCTTATCCTCATGCGTAACCTTACGCATCTGGTGCGAGCAGCCACAGATCAGAGCTGTAGGCCTACACTACATCCAGACTCATGCAGTAAAAATCTGTTTAACCATTTATTATATAGACACACAAAATACATAATAACGACCATGAAACTGTCCATGTCATTATTTTATATTGTCGAGGACCCGGGAACAGCATAGCTGCCCTTCTTACACTTACATTTGATTATTATAATTTTTTTTAAAGGCACACAACGCATTTCCATTGGCTCAACAAATGAACAATAACTTGCATATAACACAGCGGGTATAACGCCACCACCTTAAAACACAGCCAAAAACCCTGACTTTGACCTTGACCAGGCAGACGTCAGAGGGTGGGTGAAAAAACAAAACATATAAAGACTATTGGACGCTCTGCTCTCTAAACCCTCACGAACCCTAACCCGTCGACCATTAAAAAAACCCATATCAGTCGACCACTAGTTAAAACCCCATATCTTATCAAACATAGTATAGGAGGTGGAGGAGACCATGGGAATATTCGGAGCCTAATGCATACTTAAAAAAGAGTGAGACTGATATACAGTTACACTTGACATCCTAATACCGGTCCAGTGGATAAAATCCCCCCCTGGTATTAATCTGGCTGGAGATGGCAAAGACATCTGGGTGGTAATACAAGAGCCAGGGTCCATGTGCAGCGTATTGTGGAGGAAAGTATAAAGAGCGGTTATGAATGAGGGAGGAGACAGGCAGAAAACCGCCGCCAGGAAGCGGGGTGAAAGGTTTTCATTATCACCTGACCAAGCTGTACACAGCGCTGCGTGAGGGTAATGGGGAAGGACACGCTCATCGCCCAAGCCAAGCTGGAAATGAGCCTCCTTTATCCCTACCGTCTTCCCTCTCTCCTTTGCACTCAGTCAGTCCCCTCCACTGTTCAAATGATATTCTGATTGATATTCCCCTATCTCATTCTCTCTATGAGCCAGACCCCCCCCCCTCCCCCAGTCCTGTTGCATCTTTGTGGTTTCAGGCATCTCCGGGCCACCAACTATGAAATCCTGTGATGATACTAAATATTATTATTTATCTAACTATTTATAACATTATACTTGTTGAAGTGAGACATGCAACAAACAATGCTACCAGAAACCTAGGTACCGAACAAGGCTCTTGATTCAAGATTCAAAGTAAGTGTAATGGAATGCTTACTCCCGATTCACTCCTGCAGTACGAATTTCCTACAATTTCACACTATATACTATACTATGTACTATACATATACTATACAATAACATAGCAATACCGTACAAAAAAAGGACAATAAAGTGACTGATGGATGATATATACATATGTTGAATTGTGCAAAAAGCATTAAAAAAATCATTTAAAAGTGCCAGTAGTGCAGCAGCATAATGAAAACAGATACATGATACAGATCATGTGTGCAATATAAGTTACATACAGTACACAGCTGACTTTCTATGACTTTTCTCTGCTTAAGATGACAAAGACTCCACGACGTTTCTTTGAGAACTGCAGTCAATCATACCGAAACACAAACAGCAAGAAACCGAGGAGAAAGGGTTTCTGTTAATCAAAATGGTCCTGCCTTCAACTTGCATGTTTTGGGGACACGCACACTATATTTCTGCTCCGGTTTGCGGACAGAGTTCTGTGTGAATCACACCTGAGCTGGATAAGCTGAACACAAGCCTAAACCAGGGGCTGTGAGAGAAATTCATAAATATATAAATACCCAAATAAACACACCATTGCAGCAGTTGTTGACGTTTGCATGAATACAAATCTAAAAGAAAACATGTACGACACAAAAATATAATGAAAAAGTAAATAATTTAAGTTTCTGCAAGAACAAGGTTTGAGGTTCAGGCAAAGCACTATTTAACCGATTTAACAAAAGGACAATGGCATCCAATGTTGACAACAAATAGTAACATCTTAAATACAAAATCTCCACACTCATGGAAGAACAATTCTGTGAAATGAGGCCCAGACAAACACACAGACAAACACACACATACAGGCCGCCTACCTGAAGTTCGGCATGACCTGAAGTCTTTGTACATCCCTGAGATGTGCCGTCAGTCTTCGGTCTCGCTGCAAATCGGTTTTTGGAAAAACAACATAGAAAACAATAGTGAGACGTAGCTTCTTAAAGAACCAACACACGCTTGCAGACCGCAGACGCTGTTAACCCCAAATTATCTATTCTGAAGTCTGTTCAACGACTCCGGGTTGACTGGGAAATAGGTGCCACAGTGAAAATGGTCTTGGCTTTGAATGAAGAGCAAGAGAGGGCAGACAAGAGAATGCAACTCTTGAGCAGCACACAACTTTCCTGCTTTGTGGAGCAGCAGCTAATCCTAAGCCAAGGAGAGTTCTGAGGCATGGGAGTGTCCCATTCACTTGCATTATGAACACTCAAACTGGAGCAAGCGCTAAGAGCAAATACAGGGAGCTGCCACAGAGACTCCAAGAGAAATGCATTATGTGCATTACGTCTCGGCAAGAGGGGCCTGAGGGCATCCTGATAACCAGGGTAATTGGCTTGCCCCAGCTATAATAATAATATGCTTCTGTCACGTCATGCCAATGTCACTACAGTCCGTCTGTCAGACTGTAGTGACTCCAGAACGTCACCCTAATATCAGGCATAGCTTTACTACATTTCCATCAACCAAGAAACACGAAAATAAGACAAAAAATAAAGAATGTCGATCTTAAATCATTGTACCGATTTTACTGTGTGGGTAAAATCTAAATATTTGGCCTTCTGATTGACATGTATGTATGTATTCCAACGAGTTAAACACCTTGATATTTAGATTTGAAAATGTTTCCCACACCCTATTTCAGGATTTTCCTCAACACCTTCCTTTAATTTGATCCTTTTTCTATTTTATAGATAGAATTATTTTGTTTAATGGGAATAATAATGTATCAATAATAATGGGGAAAACCGTAATACTTTGCCATAGTTAAATGTACTGGTATCTGACTGATTCAGAACATATACAATAATAACTTAATGCTCCAAGATCAAATCGCCATCATGAACACAAAAAACACACTTTTTTTTTTGCATTGATTAGTATTACACCCATGACATAGTTAACATATTTAACGGTCTGATGAAGACTTCAATGTTCTTCCTCAGCCAACAACTGCCTCAGAGCCATGGCCAGCCTACAGTTGAGCTCAAGCACAGGCGAACAAAACAAATGGTTCATTACTTTACTATACTCTACTACTATACTATACCCATCACAGTGAATAATGACCTGAACCCCGGAAACCACAGCAGTGTTGTCCCATCTCTAAACAACTTTTCTCCCATATTGAGTTTTCCCCTTCAGTATGAAGGATACACTGGCCAAATTAAAAATGCATTGAGTAAACTGCCATGATGGTGATAGCCTTAGATAAACCCCTCAACACTTAAAAGTGAACCGATAGATTCCGCAATGTGCTTCATCCTGCCTAAAGCTGGAGAATAAAACCAAAAAATAACCATTTGGACGGGTTGGAAGATTAACTAGATATCCTCTCCAGGAATAGCAATTGTTTTCCCTTCGCACAGCAACAAATGTGTATTATAAATCCCTAATTAGTGTTGATGTTTCAGGTTGAACCAGCAAAGACTATGATTTACTGGTTAAATACTTAAAACACGATTTAGAAAACAAATGGTTTACAAGCTGAAAGTGGACCCGCCGCCCCTCCTACTGCATCACAGCCAAGTCATTTGAGATGGACCCCACGACCAAAAACATCCCAGGGAATCGCTCATCTTGATTCATTCTAAATGACAACCACATTCACCCGGTGCCTGACTACGATCTCAGGTTGGCCCGTGGTGAGGAAGATTATCAAGAGTTAACTGGCCTGAACTGTGATAGAGAAGAGCGATACCGCACAACGGGGTGTAGACGTCCATTCGTCTTTGTGCTCAACCTCTGGGTAGCCGCTGCCTCGGCGAAAGCACAGTGGCGTTCACTGCGTTTGTTCACTTGCATTGAATTCATCACAGTGACTTTACTGGAACTGATCCATACTTCACAAGCGTCTCTCTCATCCCCTTTTTCCTTTCTTGTAGCTGTGACTTTGCCAGAATGTTTATCTCTATGATGTAGTACCTCACCTCCTGCAGAGGTGACGGGAAAATAAAATGAGCTTGTGAATTTCTAGGAAACGCGAAGAAAGACACACATTTGAGAAAGTAGTACTCAACGTGTTATAGCCATGTGCCTTTTGAGAATAAATGTTACATGAAGAACTGTGTTCATTAAGACAATCAAGACCTCCCAATTTTAATTAAAACAATTAATACCAGTATTCAACAATTTGATTCAAACTTGAATCTGGAAAGTATTACTTAATCCAAACAAATTTTAAGCTCAATGATTGATAGTAATTTTTCAAAAATCACTTCCACACACATCTGGTCTTTTAATGAAGGAGCAATACTATAACAACATAGTTGTTTAATCATTTAATTTAATACATGTGCCTGGGGTAGCCGTACCAGGCTGCACTGCTTTGGATAACACACTGTGGACTGATCTGGGTCCTATGATTTATCCCACCTAACACTCCACAGCATACCCACACTGTCGTCAAGATTAACTTCTTTCACTTCACTGACCAAATGGGCCTCAATGGTGTTAATTAAACAGCAAGACACACTCAACACCTGATGAGGCTGAAAAGGCTTACCCACTAGCGACAAAGCCAGCGATTGTATGGCCGACTGACTCAGTTGGGGAGAGGGGAGACAATCGGGGCTCAAGTCTGCTCTGATTGTTGTGTAGTGTCTCAAGACACAGATTCTTTCAAAGCGGTTTGATATTATCGAGCCCAACTCTCATAGTATGGGGGGCACTGAGACCGAGATTGGCGATTACGCTGGCACCAGCCAATACGATTTGTGATCAAGAATGACCAATGGGGTTTGAGGTCAAAAATGGCCAATGGGATGTGAGGTCAATAGGAAGAAAAGGGGAACAAACTGGGAGTTTGTTGGATGTTTACAATTGCTACAAAAAATGGGGTAGGGAATAAATTAATCGAGGATAAGGTTCAGAGGAATGCAGGTAATATGATAGGCTTCCGCATCTCTTTTTGGGGTGTTTTTTTAAAGGAGTTCATATATTTGGAAAATAGGCAAGAGTCTTTCTGTGTGTACCCCCGCATGTTCCCAGTCGCCTAGCGTGGTCCGCCAACCAGACAGCAACGCGAGACTGATCGTCAAGTAGTAGCGTATAGCGTACTGCTGAAGTCAGCGTTCTGAAGTCAAACGTTGACTAGTGGGCAACGTAATATGGTGTATGGCCTTAACCATACACCATTTGAGACGGGGTAATCTTTCAGGCCCCATTTCCATGCACACCCACATACTATTATACATGAAGTAATCCGGAAAAGGATGCTCAATAACAATCTGGGACTGTGAAAAACACGAAGATGACAAGTGCTGAACACGCATGAAGTGCTTCTTGGAATCCTATTGGAGAAACGATAGTGTCTCTATTTTGTTATATGCATCCCCCTTTCTCTCTCTCTCCCTCTCTGGCTAGTAGTTCTCCGTGAAAATTGTCTTTTGACTTCTTCGAGCTTGCGCTCTTTGAACTCCGACTTGAGATTCCTGCCGGAAGGACAGACGTGCCAAGAAAAGACTGCAGTTCTGTTCTGGTGGAAAACACTCGCGAGCCTAGATCGAACCTATCCAAACATCACCAGCACACCAGAGTTCCAGGACAGATCTGGTCCGTCCAGTGAACAAACAACACTAGTCCAAAGTCGCCTGAGCGCATGACTCCAAAAGATCTCCAAAAGCTTCACCAAATAAACGCTATCCCTGCCTTTCATGTTGAGTTGATGCACATGTTACTTAGGGAAAGTTGGCCAATCAAGGTGAAATAGGTTTTAGGTTCAGGGTCAATAGAGATAGGGTTTCATACTGTAAATTATCTTGTCCAGATTTCCCATGTTGAGCTGTGCGTGTTTAGTTTAGATTTAGGTTTTTGTTGTTTTGTCGATGTCGTTCACCTTCCCATCATCTGGGACGATGATTTTGGAAATAAATGTCATAATCTAAGGAGGAAGTCATGCTCAAGGTTGATAGATCATATAATCACTGATTTTGGACCACAAATTTGACTTCAGATAGATTCAATTGGCTAAGTTAAATAATCGTTATAGTATAATCCAATATCCAATATTAGTTATACTCTTCCTAACAGACCCAGTGCCTCATTCGAGAAGTAATATAATCCAAGTTCCGTTTAGGTCAGTCACTTAAATCACGCTCTACTGGATTCTGTTCAAAGGCAAACAGCCCTATGTTTTTATGAGAGACAGTGGATCAAACACAGACAGGGCGACGGCTGTCTTATTGGACCCCTGGTCAGGGGGCGTGTAAAATAAATACCACTTGCCCTGGTTATGAGCAGCACGGACCACCGTTTGACCCCCTGTAACCCTAAGCCCTGTTGTAAAATTGTACCAAAGACGACAACGTAAAAAACGTTAAAGTGAATGAGAAAAACACCACTAAAAGCCATGTAATGTCCACACCACTGAGCAGTCGTGTATCCATAAAGCAGATGTAAACCAGTATGCATGTTAGGTAAGTGTCTGGTGGAGCATTTAAATGTCCTCCGATTGGCTGATCAGCGCTAGTTAACCATGAGGGTATGCATGTCATGGTAACGGCACCCATGGCAATGCCATAGTAACGGCTGCCATGGAGAAATGTATTCTGGGCTATGAATACTGCAATGTATTATGATTATTATTCTCATTGGATGTTTAAATATAATGACTAAAAGCATAGTTTTCCATTTGCTGTCCCCAAATGGAAAATCAATTATGTTGTTTACTGGCCATGTTGCCGTATGTAAATTTTTGGCAAAACAGATCTAATTTGGCCAGGCCTTTGTTGTGGCTGGGAATTGGGGGGCATGAGGGCGGCCATATGAGAGCATTAATTGCCATCAGTACTGAAAACTAGATATACGATTATCTATTGGCTTATATGGTTATTCTAAGAACAATCTGTTGTTTTACAAGAAGCTTTTACAAGTCACTGCATTCTAGATAATCTGGTGCTCTGGATGAGTTCAAAGATACAAACAAGAACGTAAAGGCTTGGCATGTTTTCTTTGTTTATGCAATCAAAGAAGAACAGGTTGTTAAAATAGTGTCCACTGAAATGAAAGAAAGGATGAGTGGCTTGCACTTTTAACACTTAGAAGCTGGATGGAACCCCAAAAAACCCCTGTAATTAGTCTACTTGATTATTGAATAAATTGTCAATACATGTAAATAATAAAATATTGTATGCGGTTGAACATGGTTTATGCTGACAGAAAGCTGCCAGTTCATACAACAACCTGATCATACAAAAATAAGAAAAAAGATAGTGATATAACCACTAAGGAAATCGCTACAAGGGTGAATATGACAATTAGTGAGGAAAATGTTTTCTATGAGTTAACATTGCATACGACTCCAAGATCGTTTGGATTCCCCAAGTCTTTGTATCAGCGTATTGGAGATCACACAATCGGAAAAGCTTCACATACTAAATATCAGGTGAAAGGTTCCACTGGTAAACATGATTTGTTCCTAGTGCAGGGACAAATATAATGATATACAAATATAATATAACAAGCTCTTTGTGAATTGATATAGTAATACAAGCTAGCGAAGGTTGCATCTCTTGACCAGAGGTATCATCAATGTGCCAGGTATATCGCTTTGGGCATACATCACAGGTAGCTTATTATGTAGTTTAACAAAGGCCAAAGTCAGATTAGGCTTGTGAATCTGTAGAAAGAACACTATGCCTTCATCATTCACACAAGGTTCAATTTCAGAAGGCTGATGAGCAAAAAAGAAGAAGAAATGTTTTCTGGAAATGTCAGCAGCCCAGGGGCATTATAAAAACATTCATGTTTCACTTTGAGATGAAAAAAGCTTGTAAACACAAGAAAAGCAATACAATAGCGTTATACAAGGCCACATTTGGAAGTGGGACTCTAGTTATCATAAGTCTAGGTTCTAAGTTATCATAAAGCAGAATTAGCTTCATGATATAACACTAGTGCTATACAAAAATCCATGGCAATTAACAAGTCTCATTAATCAAAGTGTATTCTAAAGATGTTGAAGCACATTAAGCTGTATTTACCGTAAGCATCTTTAGCAGCATGAATTAAAAATGTTTGCCTTTTACCTGAACTGCCCACCCCGATCTCCACGGAGGCCTGACATTGACTCTCGGAGCAGCCTCGCTAAATGGGTGGGGAAAAAAAGAATAATAATTCTTTATGTAACATAATATGGGGTGATAAAGGAATTAATGACGCCAACCTGGCCTCTTTTCATGGTAATTTGTTAACACTACCAAGGGTTTCTGAGCCACAAAGGCACGGCCTCTGTAGTGGTGAGACGGTGGGAGACAACCTCCTTGACAGAGCCACACCACTGCAGGCTGGCATGGGAGTCAGTGTCTCTCTCTCTCTCTCTCTCTCTCTCCCTCCCTCCCTCCCTCCCTCTCTCTCTACCTCTCTCCCCCACTCCCCCTCTCTCGTTATTTACGAGTGGGCTGGGGGCCAGTCCATCGTTTAACAGCCATAACCACGTGTACTCTTCATGTCTGTGGCCAATGAAGAGGAAAGCAAAAGTATCTTCTCCCTCTCAGCCTTTCTCCGTCTCTCTCCCTCTAAAATCCTGGGTATCTGCTGCTGATTAATCTTATTAATGACAAAAAAGACAGGGTGAGAAGAAAGCAAAGTCAGCCTATTAACACCTGTAGCACAGGGGACACTGGCAAACACACAAAATAACAGGTATTGCCGCAGAATGAATGCAGAGCATAAGAATAACGGTCATCTAGTCACCACATGGAGAAGGCAACAGCACATAATAATGGTAGCCCTGACGTAAGAAATCCCAGCTGCTTCTGGGTATTGCTTGTGTTGACTAGGGACTCAAATCTCACTCCTGTGTGTGTGTGTGTGTGTGTGTGTGTGTGTGTGTGTGTGTGTGTGTGTGTGTGTGTGTGTGTGTGTGTGTGTGTGTGTGTGTGTGTGTGTGTGTGTGTGTGTGTGTGTGTGTGTGTGTGTGTGTGTGTGTGTGTGTGTGTGTGTGTGTGTCGCGAGTAGACTATCTACAGCAAGGGTATGGGTCGAAAAGGGGCAGAGGTTTGGAAGCTTCAAGTCCAAAGATGCTGCCCATTAACTACCTACCAGCTACCACCACCCTACCAATGAATCAGCGAAACCTCACAATTGAAACCTCACAAGTGTATGGAAAAGAACAAACTACGAGGGAACGAGTGAGCTCCGTTGTGTGTGTTCTCTGCGTGGCCTCAGCTCTAATGGGCAGGCTTTGATGCAAACGCTGACAAGCCTCTTCTTCTTCTTCTCCCCCTCATTGTGGTCTGGAATCTTAAAATAATAATTACCCTCTCTTCGGAAGTCTTCCTCCTAGAAGTAAGAGGAGTGCTGCGGCGCTAAGCACACGCACGCAGGATTTTGAGGCTCCGGGACAGATGCCGCTCCCGGAAAGGAGGCTTTTAAACTTACATTTTAAAGACGAGAGAAAGTTGAGCACACACTGATGTATTCAAATTCAGTCAGGCTTCTGAGATTTTTGTAGTGAAGCCAAACTGAAGGTTTCCTGCTTGACTCTCAGCAATTCACCCCAAATTAACATAATTTCACACTGTTAAATTACGATGTGAACACTGAACCGCAGTGTATACACAGAAATATCCCTGCAATATCCCTGCTTGTGAAGCTCATATTTAGCTGAAAATAATAATGACGATGACCCTTAAACATTACCAATTCTCAAATTGTTTAACAGTTTGACCAAAGACCCTACTATGGGCAGGACACGGACAGCACAAGGCTATTTCTTCTTGCACCTTGCTCCATTTCTCCACTACTTAGCCCACTGCAATCATTTCTCCCCCTTAACAAACTCAATGGTAGCTCCAAGCAAGCATAATGAATTGTTTGAAACACATGAACAATGAGTACCAATTCCCTCATATTGTCCAGCGACATCATAAAAGCTGATTGCACTACCTGAGGTTATGACCGTCATCTGTGGGAGCCATGTGTCTGCCAACTGCTCAGTTAGGAGAGACGATGAGGAAAGCTTCCTTATCTTCCTTTTCCAAGATACAAAACACAATTATAATCATAAGATGCTTGGTTCCAAGTAACCCAAACTGAGGTCTCTATATAAAAAGAGTTGTATCTGGATTTAGTAGTCTGGAGCAAATGTAAAGCAAAGTGCCATTTAAATGGTTGGACTAATCATTAATATTTTGTTAATAAAGTACTGTGGATTTTATAGACAGAAAATGACAAGACCAATTGTTATTCTTCATATGGCTCTACTTTATTCCACCAAAATCTTTGCAAAAGCTTACAAGTGCATTGTGAAATCAATTGAATAATCGCAAAAACGTATAGTTAAGTAGTAATGAAGTCGTAAGTCATCACCTTCAAGCCTAGATTAGGAGTCATGAAAACAACTTGTCCACTTCCTTTTTGGTCACAGCACTTTGCAAAACTGTACTCATCCCTGCCTGGTTCAATTGACTGATGGATATCCAAACTCTGAATCAGCCGACACTATTAAGAGGTCTACTGGAGCGCCACGTCTTTACAGTTTTCAAAGTGCTGAAATTGGCTTGGCAATTCATGCCTGCTATTGTCTGGGGCCACTGTGACTAACTTAATTTCTTGCCAGACAACCGCAAACAATTATGCACTTGCCCCTCAATTATGACAATAAATGAGGACATTTTAATTATCTTGAATGGATGTTTTCTTTTTCTTCTTTGTTCTGCTATGACCATAGATGCACAGAAGGTACAGGAGGTGACACATGCAAATTCTTGGTTGGTGGTCAGGTTTTTTTTCCCCCATTATCAATGATAAAACAATTATAATAATACCAGTCTGAACTGATAATAACATAGTCCAAAATCCAATGTATTAAACTATTTGCTGGCACACCTGGCTTACCTTTTGAACAAAAAAAAAAGAAGTATAAGTAGTGAAAGTATTGAATGACCCCTGCTTCTGCTCATACCTGGCAATTTTAGTCCTGGATTATTCCTGGTAGTATTTTAGCCTTAAGAGACAATTCCCCTCTCTATATTTCTGGCAGCAGGCTGGGTGAACCAGACATCATTTGGTACTATGTCATTTAGGTTTGCCTGCCATGGTTGGTCAAACAAGGGACAGATTGCATGGTGCAAAACACTGGCTGTGGCCATTTCCCCGGGAAGGTCTTTAGGGATGCATTGAAAATGCAGCACAAATGATGTAGTCTCAGAACATACCATCTAAGAGATAAGAATATGTTAATCTCTGCTCTAAATCCACGATGTAATCCACAAATGGTGTAGCTTTGTGCATGGAATAACGGTTTAAGCAGTATTTGTGTATATATTTAGGATGACCTCAAATCATCTAAAAGACTATTTAGTTAAAACGTTATAAAAAAAAAAATGCAGAATCACACATTTACGGGAAAATAAATGGAGATATACTTGAAAGCGCAGAACAGACTAGGATGCAAACCACTATCTCAGAGGCACAAAGTTGGGCATTTAACAGGAGCAAACTGTCCCGTATCCTCTCTTCCTCATCCATTGTAGCAAGACGGGTCTGGCTGCAGCCCTGCTGCCTGGTGGCCTTATCTGACTGTGTGGCATGGAGCTCTGTGCTGCTGTGTCTACTGCATAATGATGGAACGAAGGCCTGCCTCCCCAGATAAACACTTCCCCTGACTGCCCAGCGGGGCCTCCCGCTAGCTACAAGTGTTAAAAAGAGCAAGAGACGTAAGACCCCAACATGGCCGTCGGGGACAAGTCTGCAACTATTCCATACTGGATTTGGTCCAGGATAGGTAGAAGTGATGGGTAAGGTCAGGTGGTGATGGGAGGTGTTGCTGAAAAAGTAAAATATATATCATAATATATGTGATATATAATATATTATATACAAATATATAAAGGATTTTTGACAGGCTTGATTAACACTTGAGCTACTTGCTGAGAACTGAAATAAAGAATTAGAGCATTATCATGACAATAGGAAGTATGTCTGTATTAGGAAAAGCCAAAACTACTTTGGAAAGCCAAAGTAGTCAGCTGTTTAAAGCTAAAAGAAGATTTAAAGATAAAGGGAACATTTCCAATTCTGAACTAAACAGGGAAGGAGAGCAAGATCAGAAATCGAATTAACAAATGGTGTAAAAAGAAGAAAGAAATCTCCAGTGGTGCCTTAAATTAAAAATGGGTTTATAATAATGGTATTCCCTGAGGCAGTTTAAAGAGCACATACTAGAGAGAACGCAGAATGGAGTACAAGGTTTAAAAAATGGTTCTGATGGCGGATATTGACCACACACCACCTGAGAAAATGTCTCTTTTATGTGATGCAGGAAAAAAAAGCACTTTCTTGATGGACATTCAAGGTCTGGAAGACATGACATTCATAAATGGCGTAAAAGGACATTTAGATTTAGCTTTATAAGCCGGAAAACCCGAAAGTGGAGGGACTCGTTCCTTTTCATAATGTAAATTATTTATTATCATCACAAAATCAATTCATCATATTTTCTATCATTATCCACTCCGAGGGCCATGTGATTTCTTCATAAGCATTTGAATAGACCTATTGATTTTACATAAGTGATTGGGCACCACTGTGCGCGACAGCAAATAAATTGGCTTCGCAAGCCGGCGGTTCATCAGCAGGCCGAGTAAAAAGAGTGCCAGGGTGGAAATAGCCATCTGTAGCTGTCGCACACGCAAGGCATGTGCCCCCCCCCCCCCCTCCCTACCCCGATGCTACCACCACTTTGCTAGCCAGTAAAAAAAAGTAAAGCACGCCGACAGATTAGGCCACCTGGTCTTTCTACATTGTCAGCCAATAAATACCCCCGACAATAAATTACATGTGAGTGGCCAGGCCCAGCCAGCCCCGGCGTGAACCCCCGGGGCCCAAAGGGGAAAATGGAGTTACAAAGCCTACCGTCGGGGGTGACATTTCTGGAAAACTGTAGTAGCCCCTGAGGTTACAGTAATTGGAAAGCTATGGTAACCTCTTTTGAGCATAAGCCTATGGATTTCCCTGATGTTTCGTAAACCAATCACAGCATTGCACTCTCTCACAATTACTCCCACAGACATGGGGGAAACACCTGGAGCATTGTAGGTAAAACAATTAGTGTTACCAAAATTATGTATTGATATTCACAGAATCCAAATTGATATTTCACTCTCCAACTGTGAGTAAATACTTTCTTAGTAAAATCCAGGCCACACAATACAGGTCCAATCGTGACAACTGGGAGGTGGAATAACAGGCTAGTTTTCAGCTTTGTTGTGAATCTACAAAGGACATGCATGCATTTTTAGTCTAAAGTGGTCCTGAAGGAACACACAGGAAAGTAATGTAAACTGGATTTGCTGGGGGGGGGGGGGGGGGGGTAGATATCGTTCCAGACATGCTGGACCCGGCAAATAAATGATCTCAGGGACATATTTAATAACAGTCACACAACAGCCACACTGTCTGACTTGCTCGGTTTGTTTACCACACCTTCAGGTTGATGAAAATGAAACTAATCAAAGAAATGTATGTCCAAACCAATAAATGTAAAATAACAAAATAAAAACACCATGGCAATAAATCTACACGATATATTTTAGAGACACGGCAACATATGATGAGCAATTTCTAAGACTGACTTACCTATTTTTATGAAGCGACTCATCTATGAAATGACGAGCCTTGTGTGTACTCTTTGTCATAACAATTAAGCTATACCAGTCTTAGAATCAGCGGTACAGCAGTATTGCTATGAGGGTATTTTGGCAGTAATGTAATTCCCATGCAGCACAGTGATAGAGGGCTTGGAACTGAGCCCTCAAAAAAGGCATGTGTGTGTGTGTGTGTGTGTGTGTGTGTGTGTGTGTGTGTGTGTGTGTGTGTGTGTGTGTGTGTGTGTGGAAAAGGTGCTCAACAAAAGCAAAGGAGTTATGCAGTGAGCTACTAATTACACCATCACTCTGCTCAGGTTTTCCTTTTCTGTCTTTCTATGGTGAGGACCGCCTCAGGAACGCTACACAGTCCTCTTATACAGTTCTCTCTGACACACTATATGTCCAAATATGCCATAAACCAGACAGATTTTACTACATCAATAGTTTAAACTTTAGTAAGTATGTTAAGCTGAAAATAATGAGTAGTAATAGTATGCAGGAGCCAAATTATTTTTGGATGAACCCTTACTACTATATATTAAAAAAAAAAAAAAGAGAGAGAGAGAGAGCGAGAGAGAAAAGCATTGTGTTAGGCACAATTTATCTGTAGGTGGGGGGGGGGGGATTTGCAAACTAATAAAATAAAAAGGTAAATGAAGAAGGCCATTTTCACCATTTGTAAGATCGTACAATCCAAAAGCAGCCCTGGATGAAAGCCCAAGCTAATCTCACCCAGGAGCACCAATTTAAACAGACATGGAGAAACGGTCAAAACTGAGGTATTATATTATCAACCGTCTGCTGCAATAGCAATACCTTTTAAATGGGAGGGAGAAGTGATCTCTTCGTTCCCAGCAGGACGTCTGCTTTCCCCATACTCTTTAATACAACACCGCCTGCAGAACATTAATCAAAACCAAACGCTGGCGGTATTGTCAGGAAGCAAAATAAATGTACACTGACGGGGGAAACTTGGGAACATTGGGACATTGGGAAAATAAACCGTCTTTTTAGTTTGACAGAAGGGAAATCAAAACAGATTGGTTCTGATCTTAAGAAACAGCATCTACACAGGTACCTGCTGACACTGAAGAGTGGTGTGTGTGTGTGTGTGTGTGTGTGTGTGTAAGTGTGTGTGTGTAAGTGAAAAAACTAAGGAATATGATGTGAAAAGCAGTAGCCAATGAGGCCTGTGAGATGATACAACTCCAAGGAGGGAAGAGGTTCAGCTTGTATGGGCTGCACCGCGGGTGACTCAAGTGCAGGGCAACTTATATTTAGTAACAACAGTGGCAGGAAGACCAGATACTCAGAGCTATTGACGAGTGACAAATGGTTTCTTCTTGGGACACCAAGACCAGAAACCCCAGAACCAAGGATCGTACCCGTTTTGTTGTTTTACACAAATCTACAAGCTGTGTGAGAAAGTGCAGCATTACACAGCAGCCACTAATGCATCAATATGTAGTCTGTGAAATTAGAATGTGGATTTAACGACCAACTAATATATGGGTCTCTGAGCCCAATTTCCTTACATAAGGCAACATAAATCATTGCAAAACTGTATTGAGAGCCAAGTGAGTTCAGATAATTGCCCTATACTGCCGGTTGGCTGGAAGCCTTGAAAACAATATTAAAATCATCGGTCTCAGGTGGGTTTGCAATAATCCACGAGGCACAGACGGGGAACGTGGAAAAAACGGGCCAGAAGATAAAAAATAAATACAAGTTCCAAGTGATGACATCGGCCCGTTGGACTGTTCACCCCTTCACCGGACACGGCTGCTGACCGCCGAGGTCGTCGGTTGTTTGTGAGGACAGCGTGCCTTTGCTACTATTAGCCACTACTACTAGGTCAGCCAATTCCGCTGATGCCCACATTCTGGGGTTGCAGTGGGTAAAGTCTCGCCAAACTGCTCTGAACGTGAATGTGACAGGCAGTTTAATACACACCTGACCATTCTTTCCTTCAGGGACGGTCCCTGAGCTTGAATGACGCATGCACAACGCATGAAAGACGCATGCTCTGCTTTGGGGGAATACTGTATAATATTAGCAGACTAATAACTACTAACTAGCATCAACCATCTGTACTACCAAAATAGATGCATAACCAGTATTGTCTGCTATGAAAGGGTTATTCATAGCATTTGTTTGAATACAGAATTATAATTGTAAATCAAACTCGGTGGCTGTCCAAATTGACCGTACTGACAGCGCAACTCGAAAAGGCATTTTGATTTTGCTCAGTTTTTTTCTTCTTTCAAAGCAATTTCAAATGTGTCTGTAAGATTGATGCAACGCATGAAAACGGCAAGATATTCAATGTAATTATTTTTTGCAATAACACTCTTTGCTTGCACCAGTATATGTTTTAACACAAAATACATGCTTAGAATTTCATTTCAAAAGAAGAAGTACAAGAAAAACAAGCAAATAACCAATGAGATATTTGAAGGATTACTTGAATTAGACTCACAGTGTCGTGACCAAACAAGCAAGGCTCCCCTCCTACTCTTTTCTTTCTAACCTCTGGGCCATGTGATTCACCTGGGACCACCCAGACGCCTACAGCAACAGGGGGTACAAGTCAGGTGTTGGGCTCTGAAGAGCTACACTTACAATTTTATGCAGAAAACATCAATAAAAACATTGCAAAGCAACCTTGTCAGGAAAAGGAAAACAAATCCTCAGGCGTTATAAAAATAGTTCAGACAGATTCCATCGTTCAATGCATGCAGGACGTAAATAATTAGTAATCTATTT
This sequence comes from Muraenolepis orangiensis, assembly GCA_027704905.1. Lineage (NCBI taxonomy): Eukaryota > Metazoa > Chordata > Actinopteri > Gadiformes > Muraenolepididae > Muraenolepis > Muraenolepis orangiensis. The sequence continues at coordinate 24,197,837 of CM051001.1, forward strand.
GTATTAAATAATATTTCCATTGTATTATTTTGTGCCTCATTATCATAGGAGTAGCAGTGGATGGCAATTCAATACCATGATTACTTTTTCAAGAAGCAACTGGAGGAAACTGCTTCCATCCAAATATTTGAAAACAAATATGAATGTCAAGCCACATATCAAGAGTTGTCCAGTTCTTTGCTTAAATTATGCTACCCTATCCTGTACACCAGAACACATTTCAGCCACACTTTTCATTTTTCATGTCTATTGAAGTCACATGGGAATAGTGCACTGCCACAATTGACTAACTGGACGAAGCTTGCTTATCACTTACAATGGCTGTTATTGCACTTTGTTTTGTTTCAATGCGAACGCTATCATCCAAGGTGGCATCAGATGACGGAATGAAAGCACAAAAATAGAAAGCCAGCATCACTGACATTGGATCTGCAGAGCCGGTCATATAGCCTGGACACGGATATGTGTCCAGATTTATTAAAATCACAGCAGCTGAGATGTCCAACCTCCACGTTCGCATCCAGACCACAATTCACTGATACGAAGAATTGCAATCCTAAAAATACAATCTTTGAAATGCCTTATTGTCTACAAATTCATATCCTGTGGTCAAACTGGAAAATATGTTTTACTCTTAATGCTTTTCAATCAAAGCACTGTTAAAAGGGACAAACTTTACCACTATAGGTATAAATAATACAATCAAAAGACAAAAACAATATGCTTATGAAATCACCCCCAAGCACAAAGACCATGAAAATCTGAAGTTGTTGCCTTAGAAGCAGCAAAAGTAACAAACACATATCCCCATAGAAACAATACCGACTGATTGGAGGCAAGGGACGAAATGGAGCACTCACAATCAGTCCCATAGAGCCACCTATTGAAGAATGAGTGGGAGACGTGCATGAATTGCTGTGGCTGCAACAAAGACGAATTGGAGAACGAAGAATTAAACCTTATTTTTGATTTCCTCTCCAGCACGATGGGTAGTCTGCCCAATGGCCGTGGGAGGAGAGCAATCTGGTTGTGATAATCATAAATACAAATATGCAGGCTTTTGCAATATATGCAAGTGAGGGATGACATTAATATTCTTGCAGGCTTATCGTTTGTCCAACATTATCAAGCGTTATCTATACTAGCCACCGGTGGAAGCAGGAGGCAGCCATTTGAATCGCCATACCATGTATTGCCAAACGTCAATATGTTGAAGTCAAGAGAGACAATGTTAGGCTTTGATAGTGACTGAACCCTGGTGAGAGCACATCATTACTTTACGGTGGTTTTAACAATTACTTTTTCCATCAATGTCAAATTGTCTCGTAATTATTTTGATACCCTGCTTTGTGAAACAGCTAGGCTATTATGGGATATTTGTCTAGTCCACCGCTTGGGGCCAAAACATAAACAGACCTGGCTGTCTTTAGAATCTGAATGCAAACGCCTCTCCATCAAATGTGGTTTAAGTGGCAACATTATATTGGAAAATCGATGTGATTATAAAAAGACAAAAAAGTTAGAGCCATGCCACCCAAGCTGCTTTAACTTGTCTCTTCATTAGTTTAAGAAGAATGTTGGTCCCCAACCTGACAGCTCTGAAAAAAGGGTACATTTATCAGAAGGTCAGGGCTGGTTCAATCCAGGTCTTTAATTGTCTGCGTCACTCCTCATTTAGACTCCCAACAGCTGTCAATTAGCACCCAGCTAACCGAGGCCAGCATCATTCACAGCAGGTCGCACAGTCTCACTACGAGGGAGACACGAGCAGCATGCAACTCAAACAGTTACAGGACTACGCGTCCGGTTTGTCTTCACTTACATAATAAAAAGGAATACAGAAATATTGTTGTCCAAAATACCTACGACCACCTCCCAAAATTGTACAATCTTCTAAAAACACAACGTGACAGCACTGACAAGGGCCATAGGCCTTGAATTAGTTGTCCCTCTTACTCAAAATATGGACACGTCAGCGTTTTTATTTAGAATCAAAAGACCTTCCTCTTTCATGTAACACTGAAACATTACACTGTTGAGCTATTGCATTTCTCCACCGTTTGGTTCTAGCAACACCTCTGGAGGCAGCCGACGATGCACTGTGTTCAAAATCAATGTACCTGATCCTGCAGTGCCGTGGTGGGTTCAGTGGTGGGTTCAACACCAGACAGCAAGACAAGAGAGCATTGCCCTTTCAGCTATCCAGCGCTGCTTTTGTCAACCCAAAACAAAAATCAACTTTCATGCAACAATTCTACTCAAAAGCACCCAGTTAATTAAGCCATCGACTGTTTTATATGAAATTCCATTTGTGTTAAGCAGTTCTTGTAGTCAACAGTTTCAGTCTTATTGCCCATACAGAAATTAAACATTAAACACTATAAAAAAGGACTATAAAAAACACTTACAAACTCTACACAAAATAAAAATGAATTTGAGGTAAAAAAAAGAAACGTAATTTCATGACTTGGACTTTCCACCCTTCTGCCATTCTCCTTAAGGAACAGCTGTCCACTGGAAGGAGGCCCATGCAGGGAGTTCCGTGGTCCTAGTGCCAGAACAGACGGGATGTGTTGACTGCCCATGGTAAATGAGAGACATATGATGGCTGTGTCAGTCCAGTCTCTGGCTCCAACATGCACTCTTAGGAAAACAACTTTAAATCTCTTTTGCACATTAATCCAGATGTCTTGGCTGCCTTGTGCATGAGACGCCAATATAGCACATTCTCACTTTACAGTCTGAATGCCAAAGCCTCAGCAACCTAACTTCCATTCAACAAATCTGACGTGCATAGGTCCAGCTTTTCAAAACCATCTGATTTGTGTTTGTTTAAGTGATGCTGCAACCTAATGAACTGTTATGCATTTAGATTAAACTGCGAATGTAGTTATGGAATAGTGTAGGCAATCAGGCCTATTGCAGTCCCATGGATTGCATCATCTTCACCTATTTCTAGATGTCAAGGATCGGCGCCCATCAACACTGACAATCAGTATTGAGAATGCGTTTCAATACACACCATAAAAACTTAAAATCAATTCCACCAACAAGGCAAACTAACTATAGTAATTAGTACAGAGAGCAGGGAAACAAATCAAGACAACTCCATATACGATGCACAAGAAATGTCTCCGAAGTGAGAAATTTGATGTTTGGGTGTGGTGAATGCTGCACTGAGTTATCTCCTGGGCTTTGAGTACAACAATGCAGGCTGTAGAAGAGGAGGCTGTTCAGCCAAAACAATATACTTGATTTACTGGGGTATGCAAATCATTTGGACCTGATTCCACATCTTTTTCTGACTTCATCCCAGACTGCCGATGATACAAATAATTACAGTCGTACAATCCAGTCCAGACCTAGTGCTCTCCGGTTGAAAAAGAAGCAGCCATGTTGCCAACACCTGAATCCCGATATAGGATACTTGTTTGGGGTACTGATTCTGAGATGGCCACTTTGCTGGGCACTTTGCTGCTGCTTCCGAGAACATTTCAATCAATATAGGCTCTGACAAAGAGTGGTGGTGGTGTATGGCAGGTCAGTGTATACCCTTTAAGAAACTGGATACTAGCAAGGATAACAATATCCTGAAAAACAATGTCAAATGTATATGCTTTCAATTATTTTGGTTTGAACTTCATGTGTAAATCAAGGTCAATATGATTTTCGAGGGCCCTCTCTAAACAGTAAATACGATATCCCAGATGCCACTTGAAGTATAAGTGAGCCTGGTATTTATATATCCCTGGGGAACCATACTAACCATACCATATTTTCTATTTTATTTTATAGTGTATTGCTCTGTACCGCCAGATAGAGGCTGATGCTTTGAGAGATTTACTCTTGAAAGTAAAGCAACTAAACAATTAGGTAGAACAGATGTCGGCCCCACTATAAACTGTGAAAAGTAGCAATGAATCATTTGAAGTGAATGTTTAACCTAAACCGTATCTAAAGCTTAACTTGTAAAAATGTTGCAAGTAATCGGGCTTACTCAAGACATTGAATTGTGAGCTTTAACTCATGAAGTGGCACAGCATGGGCGGTCAACTAGAGTAACTGTTCAAACAAGGCACGAAGAGGTCTGATTTCCCTTGGTTGAGTTCAGAGCAGTGTACCGGGCATGGTCATTTTGCCATTGCTTGCACTTTGTACACTACAATAACAAATGGTCTCCAATCGAGGCTAGATAATAATAATAATAAATAATAATAATAATAATAATGCAGAGATTGGGATGTAGTTCTCTTTGGCTTAGGAATCTTTGTATACGATTAAGAAATGATTAACCATCAGTTGCCAAATCACAGGACATAGATTATAAAGGATTTAAATAAATCTATTTAGACCAAGCAGACTATCACATTTTCAATGTTATGACTTTTATAATAATTTGAACTGCTTAACAATAAAATGTGGATGGACATAAATATGTAACTTTGAAAAACTTTTATTCCCAAACTTGTGCAATAAGTGTTCATATGTGGATATTAAGAGGAGTGGAACCACTGATTCCCAGATACATTTACATGATTTCAGATGCTATTATTTTTCAGACAGAAGACATTTGGCTGCTCATTTAATGGTGACTCGCTGGATATATAGGCCTATAACCTATTTATTGATTGGCTCAGATGACACCCGCTCGCAGCAAGGCCTTGTCTGCGTTCCCTTTTCCCTGGAGGGTCAATAAAGAATCATATCATCAGAAATGGCACAAAAATGCATTCCATGAGGGGGAAAACTATTATGTCCAGCGCACTAAATGTTTTTAAACATTCCATCTGCCAAGACCAATCTGCAATTTTTTTTAAATGAAACCGCATTGATGCATTTCTTCTGAAAGAAAAACAAAGAATACAGGAACAAAATAAACAACCCAAATTGTTTACACACAACAAACGATTAGAACGATTAGAAGTAATGTGATGCAGACGGCTACATCACAATCAAACTTCCAGAACAACAATCTATAGATAGATAGATAGATAGATAGATAGATAGATAGATAGATAGATAGATAGATAGATAGATAGATAGATAGATAGATAGATAGATAGATAGATAGATAGATAGATAGATAGATCTATCTATCTATATATCTATATATCTATATATATATATCAAAGTTAAATGCTCAACCCGGCCATCGCTGTGGTTGCCGTTCGCTGTGGTTGGCGGTGTGTGGGGTGAATACCTATTGAAGCTTTGAGCAGCTTTAATTTCCTCGTGAATTCCATGGTCAGCTAGCTTTCATTTTAGGAGTATAAGAGAGACTAGGGGTATAAGGATTTTCCAATTCCTTGATTCGCATTGGCCTTTGAGGTCACAATTCGATTTTCGATATGCAGTATATTACAGTACTTTTTTTTGTTACATAAAATAAAAAAAAAAGTTGGTTCTCATGAGTTTGATTGTTTTAATGTTCTCAATTTTTCCGATATATATACTATACATTGTGTAAAGTCTCACAAATTGGCCACAATAAAATATAGGCCTTTTTTTTGGGCGTTTGTGAATGTCAGTGTCAATGTCAGAAAGTAAGTAAAGTAGTAAGAAGTAAAAGCCGATTTTTTTACATTTATATGTAACATATTTGGACAACACGTCTTCAACCAAATAAAGTGCATTCAAGCATACTGCATGCATACATTGTTCTGCACCAAGCCTATAGCAAAACCTGCAGCGAGTCTAAGATTGATTTGGTCAACAGCCTTTATCTGTTTTGAGAAATCCCAGTCAATTTATTGGCTCTTTGAACCCTGGCTATATTCCTGTGAAATAAATGGTAGAAAAATAAGGTCTGGAACAAAGAAAGCCCTCTCTTTCAGAAACATGTCAAACAAGACCAGTCTAAATATAGTCTCTCTGCAATTGGTCTTTTAGGATATTGGCCAGCTTTCATAGAAGTGAAAAGACTCCAGTTGTATTCTGACCATGGTGTGTTTTGTATTCTTTTGCCAAGTGGTTGCTCCCCTGAGACAAAGATTTTTTATATAATGGCCCTGGGCCAAGTATGCACACCCGCCATTCACACAAATATATTTTACAACTTGTGTGTGCATTCAAATGTTGGGGGAAGTACAGTTTTGTAGCTTTGGTGTTCCACTCTCAGCCAAAAAGGGTCTGGGTTTTATCTCCAATGTTGGGCATCCTTAACCAAGATGCCTTACCCTAAGTTGTTCCTTGATGACAAGTATATGAAGGTATCTTTGTACCTTACCGTGCTGTTAAATGCATCAATGCACAGTCGATACAAATATAATAAACAGTTTGCCTGCAGATGCTATATATAGTAGAAACAAGATCGGAGGAAGACCAGGGATGGGCGATGCAGCTCACATCCAAATCTACATTACGGGGGCTAAAGCAGGTGGACCAAAAAGCATGGTTTTCATAGATAGAAAAGCAATCAAAGTTTGGTGGGAACATGCTTTTAATTGTAGCTAAATAATTCTAGCCTATGCTACCTTTAACACACAGTTATTAGCCTATTTTATAGCCACATTGCTCTCACAGAGACAAGCTACTTAATGGCATACGGTATAGAACTGTAGAGCAATTATGGATTGTCTGCTGTGTCGTGCTATAGCTATTGTGAGTTACTTTGGCCAGCTGCCCCATGCCAACTATTAGCCGATGGACGACTATTGTGCTCCACTATGTACCCGGAGAGGGTAAAGGGTTTGGCAGCGGTCTCCATAGAACTTCAACTGGCCCCAACTGAGTATTAATTTGAAGGACTTTGGCAGTTCATCACTAAACATCTGCTGGAAGCAACTGCATTCTTTCCTTACTTGATGTTGCCCTGAAGAGAGTCTCAGCACAGCTGTGATCTTTACCCTGACCAATTCTAGCACAATATCTGAAATGAACTTAAATAACCAATGGCTATATTTAAAACAGCTAATCTAATACATAAACTTAACCAGAAAAACTGAAATCAGTAGACTAACACGTCTGCTGCTATGCTCGCTTGTGTTGAGTGTTGCTCCTCTGTTTAAAAGCTATGACCTTTGGGCTCTAAGCTTTGTGGGCAAGAACTGGAAAGTGTGTCCATTATGGCCATTAAGCGTTTTATGCTCAGTCTTAACTGTGGGTGGGGAGAGAGATGGGGCCTTCTGGAATTATTTTGCCCTGGGCATGGATACATGACACAACAGCCCTAATTAGCAACATAAGCCTAAATCTTAGCCTAGGCTATCTTCACTGTTCAGGGATGGTTGCAGAGTTGTCCTAAAGAGGCCAATACCTTTCCTCCTACACATATCCGGTTAATTTCTGACAACAATAATAACAGCGAAGATATCTGAGGTTTGCAAATAATGCAAATATTCTCATACAACACATAAACACACATTATACAGCAAAAAATGTGTCTTCACATTATAGCTAAAGATCCCCAGATTGTATTTATGATGAAAGGAGAACAAATTCTGGGGGTATGCAGAACTATAGTTTACCCTGTCAGGTTCAAATATGTCAACAGCACATTAGAATAGATGACAGTCAGCCTTGTTTGTATAGAGCAAGACCACAAAACGACATGGGGACTGGATCAGACAGATCAATGACGCGTAACTTGCTGACCTGACAGATACAGACACCTACTGCACATCGTTCAAGCACTACAGTTACAAAGTAAACCCCACTGCACTTCATGACATAAGAGGAGTCAGGGTTTAGAGAAACACAAGAAAATAGAACAATATATAGTATAATATACAGTGATATATATTTTTTGTTTAGAAATATTCTAATAAGATTATGTATCAATGCTATATAGAAGCATCAGCAGAACAACAAACACTTATAATAGTAGGAACAGTTGTCTCTGTGTAGTAGATGGTTGTCACGGGTGAATCGAATGTGTCCCTGAGGATATATTCAAGTCCTTCGCCATTCTGACAAGACATGAGTTACTAGATGAGGAAATAACAGCTCTAATGGTCGTAATGCTGTGACGGACCATTGTGTCAATGATACCGCTCCCAATATCATTGTTTGGTCCGCTTCATTTAGTCTAAGTATTCCAAACACGAACATAAACTCAAACTACCTAATTGTCCCGTGCCTAGATTATGGTTATGGTTTCTGACACCATGGCTCATGGGGCTCATGAGCCAGAATAAAAAGCGTTGGGTTTTTAATCAACGAGAGGATTAACCTTGACTACTCGGTTGGTTCCCCGGATCGCAGAACACAGAGTCCAAATTCAGGATAATACCTGTGGAGACACGTTTTAGCTCATTACTGGACTTAGTTCTCGCGACCTCTTTGAGAGCCCATATATCACAAGCAATAGGCTTGCATTAATGGCTCAATAATCCCTAAAATCTGTCCATGTAAAAAAAATAACACATTTTCATGAGCCTAAGAGTCTGCAAACGATGGTCACTGCAGACGCTGCTCGGGGTAATGGTCCTCTGCATTTGCGGTGAGTCGTGAACTCGCCGGCATCCTTATCAAAGGCTCATGTTTCAGACACAATGAACACAACAACAGGCCTTATCGTATCCAGACCACAGTGGTGGGTTATCGCTGTCCTTTACTCGCTGTCCGCAAAAGCAAGGGCTTTTCAACGTTCACCTACTTTTCCAACATAGATTTAATGTAGGCCTACACCACTATGGAAGATTATAGTTCATTTCTATTTTTAGCTTTGCTTTTTAACAGGGAATTGACACCAAGGAAGATGGGTTGTTAAGCTCTATACTGTGCATAGCTTTATAGTAAACCCAATACAACTGTTACAATGATCAGCAACACACTTACAGCCATGGAAGATAGAGGCTAGATGTATTATGAGGTAGATAGGCTAGATGTATAAAAATGCTCTATATATTGTCTAGAGTTATGATTTATGTAATGTTGCGCTGCAGCTAGAGCTGCATTAGTAAAGAGTGCATCTTTCATCGCCGAGGTATGCAAAAGGTATACACAAAGTATATAGATATTGTTTATTTATTAGATGGGACTTTAATTACTTATAAAACCAATAACACCCACTTTAAAGACTGTCAGGACACTTTGTGTCGAACTCTTGTTTCCCTCTGTGGAAGCCCATAGGGGGAATCTGATAGGAGCCAGTCAATGATGTAACCTATGTTATGTTCAAGGAAACCCTGCATGGTTCAACAACCTACCTTTTAAATGTTAGTGCTGAATCCAAATCCGTTGAAAAAATAAAAAAAAGGCAAAAATAAATAAGTAAATTGGAAAAGAGTATGAGCTTCGAAATTCATGGGCGCCGCCATTACAAAGATGCGTAGTGCATTCTGGGTTGATGACATTTCACGGTTGCTCACCGAAAAGCCCTGGTTACTTTTGGTTGTTTTGAGTGAGCAAGAAAGAGAAATAGCCACCTACACCTTTAGTTAAGCGTCATCAACGTCACTTTCTCTCGAGTTCTGTTTGACAACAAGAACAACAATGAAGTGTATAATATCTACTTTTTATTGATTGTAGCTTGGAATACAAAGCTGAGAGAATACGACTTTGTATCATGTATAGACCATTTTCATACAAAAGTACTATTCATTTTTGACCAACGTGGTGTCTGTGCGAGTGCTGTATTCCTATGCCAACCGAGAGGGAGTCGATTTGCTATAAAGAACCTTGCTTCCTTGCTCCGATAATTAAAGGTAATTTGGTAAATTTGTTAGCAAATCAGCTACCAGCAGTGCTCGTAAGTGAAGCGAAGTTGATGACGCTCAACTAAAGCGGATCAATCGTCCAGACCATTAGCACAAAAGTGCACACACAAAATACCATATATTTATAGCACTGCTGGTAGCTGATTGGCTAACAAATTGACCTTTAATAATCGGAGCAAGGAAGCGATGTTCTTTCCAGCAATTGGACTCCCTCTCGGTTGGCATAGGAATACAGCACTCGCACCGACACCACGTTCGTCCACCTAATCTCAGGTCTACTTCGTCCTCTTTGCGGTTACTCTTGCTAGTTGCTTGTGATAAAGACTCGTCTTCAGAGCCAGAGTGTTCTAAAGCCATTTAAGTAGGTGGCTATTTGTCTTTCTTGCTCACTCAAAACAACCAAAAGTAACCAGGGCTTTTAGGTGAGCAACCGTGAAACGTCATCAACCCAGAATGCAATGTGTATCTTTGTAATGGCGGTGCTCATGAATTTCGAAGCGCCAAATAGCTCATACTCTTTTCCAATTGACCGAAAAACAATCATTTTTTTGCCTTTTTTTTCAACGGATTTGGATTCAGCACTAAATGGTCGACATTTTAAAGGTAGGTTGTTGAAACATGCGGGGTTTCCTTTAAACCATAAAACATGCAAAAGCTCCCTCAGCTCGCTATATTGTAACCGTTTTACTATGCGTAAAAGTTTTAGGTAAAGCACAATGGTTACAATATCCGCACTGGTTCGTATTAAAAGGGAAATGTGTTTCCGAATATGAACAAGTGCGGAAGAGACGGTCTCTTCTACGCCATCTGTTCTTAACCGAGAAACAACCAACAGGAGAAGGACAAAGGAGGGGCATAAGCCATACACCACACACAGTTGTGTGTATTGACCAGCAGTTCACTCCAAATAAAGCGACGCGCACACTTGGTGACACGAATTAAAACTTCGTCTCTTAATACGTGTCACGTATTAAGATAAATCGCTCCATTTTAAAGTTAACATCGGACACGATGTGGCACGACGTCCGCTCAGAGTAATCGCTACTTTACCCGGTACTTTCTGACAAGGGCTGGGCTTACTACGCCGAGCAGAGAAAGCGGTTATATTAATGATGCAATTGAACAATTGTACAATTGTAAATACTCACTCTGATGCTAACCAAGCGGTATTTCGTGAGGGGGAAAACGCATTTGTTCGTGAAGTTTGCAACAACTTCCCAGTGCACTGTAATAAGCTAACTCATTAATCATGTGTAAGCAGTATATAGTTGTTAGGATAACGCATTGAGGGGGGGAAAGCGAGTCTGCGTAGGGTGTCTTTGAACTTACTTTTCATGCGATAGTTGTCAAGGATGCCAACGGAGCACGTACACGGTGAATCTCTCTCATTTATTCTGGTGAATGGGTTACTAGGATAGCCCGTTGTTAGCAACAAGACCTGTCAACACTATGGCGGAAGATTCTACGGCAAGCCGAAAGTTACCACGTGCTTTTTGTTTTGGTTTTACCTTGTCCTTGAAGATAGATAAAATATTGAAAATACATAGAATAAACATATGTAAAAGGAAATATATAATTATAATATAATATATTAAATGTATATGTATATATATGTATGTATAGATATATATATATCTATAGATATGTATATATATATATACATATATATACGTATATATATCTATGTATAGATATATATATAGATAGATAGATAGATATAGCTATATATCTAGATATATATAGATATCTATATCTATATAATATATATCGATATAGATATCTATATCTATATAGATATCTATATATGTATATATATATAGATATATATATGTATATATATATATATTATATATATAGATATATAGATATATATATCTATATATATATATATGTATATATATATGTAAAACAATTATACAATAAAACAATTAACGATTCATTATACATACAGTTGTATGTATAATGAATCGTTTTTTGTTCATCAATTGTTCAGTATTTTATACTGGCAAGACAATTTTTAAAAATGTATGAAAAAAATGATATATACAAATATATATATGTATGCATGTATATATTAATCGTTTATAAGCTAAAATTGTTCAGTACTTTATTATGGTCAGGAGTCAGGACTTCTTCTGGTCTGTACTCCATGTCCTGCATGTTTTTTGTTTTTTGTTTAGTTGTTTGGCTGCTAAGCTATTGGAGAGATGAAACTGCATAAACAAAGCCAAGACTATCTAGTGAATTCTCATTACGAAAGGATTATAATTATTATTATCTCTCTCTCTCTCTCTCTCTCTCTCTCTCTCTCTCTCTCTCTCTCTCTCTCTCTCTCTCTCTCTCTCTCTCTCTCTCTCTCTCTCTCTCTCTCTCTCTCTCTCTGTATGAAGCAGCATGCTTGCCGCTGCTCTTCAAGTGAAGCGCTAGCTGCACACTGTCGACAAAGGAACGCCTAAGATACTGCTTACAGAGGGACAAGATAATGATGCTCAATGATACACACACATATACACACAAAGCCCACACACTGCGCACACACACAATACTTGAACAGCAGATAACTGGATACACGACGCCTTTGAATGTGACGATAATATTATCCCCTTCTGCTCTCGGTGGGTTGCTCTGTGAGAATTAACAATAAACATGACCTCAAATTCTAAATAAAAAACATTTTATACTACAAAATATTGGTATGGGACTGCCAGGGCTGCTTTTGTAAAGTGAAAATGTTATAGTTAGCCACCGGCCCTTCACAGTAAAACAGAGGTCTGAAAACAAGAAATTATCCACACCATGTGACTCTGTCAACCCCTACAAACATGGCACATTTCTGTGTAGTGTGTACATGAGAGCATTCAGCTCTGCTGCAGGTGTCCAATCTGTTCCTGAGCTTACCTTGTGTGTGATTCCTTCACCAGGCCATTCAGCATTCGACTTCCCACTCTTGTGCATCCCAAGTATTTGTGAAGTGCATAGTATGATGTGTGGATGATGCAAAACACTCATGTGTCAAGCTTGCACAAATCTCATCATGACCACCGTGCGTCACGTAAATGAAAGTTTCGTAGCCTAGCAACCTTTTCCATGAGATGATGAGCAAGGTTAATAAGGTTAATCATTGTCAGGTTAATTTCACTTTGATCGTCTTGATTGCTTGTTCCCATAACACATCATTGCCCATTGTTGCGGTTTATTTAAAGTATACACAATTACACAGGTTATGATGTAGTTATATGTATTACATATCCAAAAGGTTTGTGGTTCAAAACTGAATTAAGCTTTGTATTTGTGCATATGTGCATATTTTTCCTTTCTCTATTTGCAGCATGTTACAACAAAAGAGTAGGTTATAAATGAAAAAATTCGCAAGTGAACTTGGATCAGGATATCTTGTACTGTGTCACAGTGAGCAAGAAAAACCATTTGGAAATCATACTTACTGTATAACTGTTGAACTACAACTATTAAACTTCTAAAGCAGTTTTAATCTATGCCTAAACTCTAGAGGCACTCTGTTGTGGACTTGTTGTATCATGTGTGGTCTAAAATAATCTTAAACTGCCAGTTGATATGCCAGTTCACAACATACAAACAACAACAAAAAATTGTCTTGTATGCACATAATGTATTATTATGTATTCACACATAATACAATTAATAGAATTATGAGTGTGATCAAGTCATTATTTAGCAGATGTTGAACACAACTGAAATAATACTAATAATACTTCAACTATCATATGCTCATTGCAGGCAGACAGATGCATAGAACTGAATGGATGATCTCATAGTTTTATATGACTGCTCTATTCTTGCATCCGTATTTTTCCATTTCAAGTGGTTGAATGGTCAACTGTAACCTCAAATGATCCCCACAAGGCACACTCCCAACATTCTCAAATAATTGTTATTCCAGACAGAAACAAACCACAGTTTCTTTTTCTGTGTTTTTTTTTAAAGCGTATGAATTTATAGCATGAAGTCTGGAACTTTGTGAAACCAAGAAAAGCATTCACAATATTTGTGTTTGAAGGGTATATAAAGGCACCAGTGTAATGGTGAGAGAGATGTTTAAATACATTTTAGGTATTTGCTTAGTTGGCTCAGCCCTGGCCTGATATATGCATGAATTTTATGAATGCTTCACTGGGCACATTTCTCATACTTGGATTCAGTAAAACTGATCACAGGGACACATATTGTAGGAATATAGGAATATGTTACTGTAGGAATATGTTATATATGCTACTACTGCTACTGCTCTGTCATTTTTTTTTTGTTTCTCATTTGACAAATCATAATGCAGTCTTTTGCTGCGGGGGAAATCTCCTGTTTGTGATTGCAGGCACAGCTGCCAATCAACATGCTATGCTATGTGCTATGCTATACAACATGGTGTACTGTTTAAATTGAAATCATGTCTTCAAATGTTTTAGAAATGTCTCCAATTGTCCTAGCACAAATGGTTATACTATTTGTGAAGTAATACTTGGTTAGCATTGCTCACTTCCTTCTCACCTGCAATGCTTAAATGAAAACCAATGGCTTATAACATATGTGAAGTGTGTCTATGAATCAGAACAAAACAGCGGGTAAATGGTTCCTTCTTTGCGTTTGGTACATGGTAAGAACAGCAACATCAATAATATCTATCCATACATTCATAACTTCATCTCTGAGTCTAGACACTCAAACCCAGCTGTAGACAAGCGGTCGTCAGAACCGGCCCGCAAGACTTGAAAACAGTGCTTTTAAAAGAGTACTGGAAGACAAGCATTTGATGAGCATCCACAACTTATTCTCTATACCTCTATCTTCTCGCAAGAGATTTGAGGCATTACCAAGTTATTGCTAGGAGGAATCGTGATGTGGGTGAAATGTGGAGGTGCCATCCAGCTCTGGAGGTTCAAGGGCTGCAATGAGTGTGTCATTTAGAGTCTGACTCCAACCTTGCCTCACAGTTATGGGTGCATTGCCCTGAAGAGGCTTATCCTTCCCCCCTGTTAAATAACTTTGTTCTGGCATATTGAAATAGTGAAAATATATAAAAAATATATATATAAAAATATAACAAATATGCAACAAAGTCTTTGCAGGTTCCATTGATCTACATTAAGAATGGAAAGCAGAATGGAGTTAGGAATCAATACCCTGTAAACAGAATGTAATTACAAATAAAACATGTTTGTCTCGTGATCATCAATTTGGGCTTATAGATATATCCTTCTCATTATTATATAATCACCAATCTAAATAAAAACATATGTCAGCATCAAGCAACACAGAGACAGCAAATACATTACAATAAAAAAAAAAAGTAAGCATTATAGTATATAGTCTATTTTCCAATCAAGCAATTGATCTATCACAATGTAGCACTTAGACATTTTATATGGAATAATGTTGATGAAAGGTATATGAGCATATCACCTTAGAAGGCATATTAGCCCTCATTTTGCCTGTGTGTGAGGTGGGTCAGATGGTTCACAGTGATCCTGAGTCATATAATTCATAGCATATTACACAGAGTTCATGAGATCCTAGTCAGACCAAAGCAGGCAATTTAACTAAATCCTGACATCCCAAGTGGGAGTGTCCACCCAAATGTATGATGGAAAGATACGCCCCCCAGTTACTACAGTCCACTGTGTAGGCTGGCCCACTGATCTAGTCATCATACATCTTGGTGGACACTCCCTCTTGTCATGTCCCGAGAGGGCATAGTCACATTTTGAACAGCTTGTAATGGCTAATCACACTCACACCTGGGGGTAAAATAGGGTCCCTATAATTGAGTGCAAAACAATAGGATGCAGTTAAATGCAAAAAGTACTGTTTTATGTTTTATGTTTTATGTTTTGTGTTTTGTGTACTGTGTCTCAAAGAACTAGGTGATGAATGAAACATGTCTGTGAAATCGAAAACGAGATGTGTGTATTTCTGTGTTGTCCAGGGAAAGTATTGCGGTGTGCATGTTCAGTTAAGTCAATGTTGTTGATCCAGGCCTATTTTCTACATTTGCCATCCACTAGTTCACTTTGTGTTCTTTTCAAGGTTTTTTCTGGGGTGAGAGATTTGTCAGAGCACAGCCTCAGTATGGCAACATTTCTGATGCTGCGGGCCACCCATACACATAAAGGTACACACACACACACACACACACACACACACACACACACACACACACACACACACACACACACACACACACACACACACACACACACACACACACACACACACACACACACACACTACCTCAGTGGCAAAGACATTAGTGCCATTTATTACACATCTAGGACCAACATTTATTTTTTTGTCCTTTTTTGTGTGACTTTTTGGCTCGGTTGATCCTCAAGGGTATTGGCAAGATGAGGAAAAATGTAGATACGAGAGGGGCCCATCCTAGATGACCGATAAGGCTCTTTTGTTTGTGCCTGCCTGTCAGAAGAGCATCAGGATCAGTGCCATCTGTACAACATCCCTGACATCGCTGGATCGCCATATCTACTAATCAGGTAACATATAAAAAAATCGCCGGTGTGTGTTTGTGACTTTCTGTCGTATCATGATAACAGCTAGATGAGCTGGATGAGATAGCACTTAATCCAGTTGTTATCAAAGGCTGTAGCCAACATGACTTTAGGTCATATTTAGAAAACCTTTTGGGAAACAAAGATGGCAATTCTTTTATTCTATCGGTAAAATAAATAAAATAATAATAATAATAATAATAATAATGGCATTAACAACTTAATCAGAAAGGACTGCCAAATATGGTGATAAAATTAAACAGAATATGGGAGGGGTCTTACACGTAGGTGTGTGCTTGAACAAAGAAAACAAATGTGGCCAAATTCCCCTTCACGTATGATTTTATGATACGTATACATTCAGGCTCTGGCACAGCAAGCAAGGCATGAATTTCAGCAGCACTTGTTACAAAAATATAAGGTTATTATCTGGCTATGAAGGGATTTGTGAAAGCCTTGTAAGAGATAGACCCAAGATACAAAGTTATACTGTTATTTTTTCTTGCTCAAGGATAAGTCTCGCTCTTAATCTCATCAGAGTTGAGTTGTTGCAGGAAGAGAACGGTGGAAACGTGAGTGGCCGTTAGACAGAGGAATGCCGGCAAGAGTTTTGTTGTATGAGACTACAGACAGCATAGCTAAGTGTTATCTTAATGATTTTCAAAGTCATGGCTGAATATTTAGCTGATTTGGACACTGTGGATGAGGCTCTCGCGAGACCTCTTCATGAGTAAGATTTATAGTATAGTATGTTTCCCCCCTGTCAGCAACTGCAGACGCGACTGGTTATGGAGATAAGTACCGGTAGGTCTTTGCAGGGACTGGTGTGAATATATATAGATAAAGGAAATGACAACAGTTCAAGACGGCCCACATAACAATTTTTATGTTGTTTTGATAATTTGACACATAATTAGACGTGTATATATAGACGTGTGTATATATATATATATACGTATATATATATACACGTATATATATATATACACGTATATATATATATATATATATATGTATATAGGTATATATATATATATATATATATATATATATATATATACACATATATATATATACACACATATACACACATATATATATATATATATACACACACATATATATATATACACACATATACACACATATATATATATATATATATACATATATATATACATATATACACATATATATATATATATATATATACATATATATATATATACCACCAACCATGTAACTCAATTTAACAAGATGGGTACTTACCATGCCTCAAAACATGGAAGAGGAGTATATTAGATTCAAATTAACCATATACATGAGTTGTGATTACCTTGTGTTTTATCCTGCTATATGTGTATGTATTTCCTGGGATGAAAGGGTAAGCTTGCACCTTGAGGAGCTGTAATGCTAGTCGAACACAATTGCCAGGAAGAAGACTCAACATTTGTCAACATGTGGTTACACCAAAACACGAGCCATCTAGGGTGGGTGAATTCAGTCCACCATGGACACAGCCCTAAACTAGCATCCAGCATGAAGTCTTCTGATGAGGTGAACTTCAGAAGCCTACAGTATCTGTGACAATACACTGCCAGCTGGCTGGACCTTTGTTCTGAAGTAAACCCCCTGTGGGTGATGCAGAAGTCAGATTTTGCTCTGCTTAATGGCCAAACTGTTTGCTGTAATCATGGACCTAGACCTAGTAGTTTAATATCAACTACAGTATACATTCTCTAAGTTTCTGCCAAATGTCCACATTATTGCTCATGTAACGGGTGCCAGCCGGTGGTGCTGTGCAGTGAAGTAAATCTCCCTCCCCGACACCTAAAATCCGTTTTAGTGATAACGCTAGCGCCTGTGGGTTTTAGCTTCTCACGTTAGAGCACCGCCTCTTATGCCAGGAACTGTGAGTTTGATTCCAGTTCGGGACACTCATTAGGCCATACATACCCTGCAATAATAGAGACCGTTAAAAAGTCGTTAAAAAATAACTACAGAAGAAGTTCTTTGCAAGATCGCAAATTGTTACTTCCTTATTCCGTATCTATATATTGATGCAAGATATATTTAAATTCTTCGATATTTTTGCATGCATGAAACACACCGCGCACATACACACACACACTGTTGTGGGAACACCATGTCTTTCATTTGAATGGTAGCTTGTCTGAGAAGCGGCGTTATAAGAGGCTGTATATGTATAACTAATGTCCATGTTTGTTAAATATTGGCCCATAATGCCCTCTGGGACAGGAAGTAGGATGAAGAAGCTTCCTAATTCCTAATGATTTAATCAGAAGAAGTGGGAGCCGACGGGGTATCGTTTCCACGGCTCTCGTGAGTTTCTCTCTTTGAGTGTCATATCCACTCAAAAATGTAGGCGATCAAAACTCTCCACCATTTCTGGTCGATTTTTCCTGGAACGTTATTTTTTACAATTTCTTTCCATCTCTGTAAGTTGTTCCGTCATCCCTTTGCCATGTCTCGCTAAGTGGGTTTGACTCTGTCTTTGCCTGGTCCCCGTTTCTCCTCTTTTCCCTGTTAGTGGTGTAGATCTCTCTCTCTCTCTCTCTCTCTCTCTCTCTCTCTCTCTCTCTCTCTCTCTCTCTCTCTCTCTCTCTCTCTCTCTCTCTCTCGCTCTGAAGCTCTGAAGCTCTGAAGCTCTGAAGCTCTGAAGCTCTCTCTCTCTCTGAAGCTCTTTTGAGATCTAGCGCCTCTTCATTTATCACACACTTGAATTGAACACCACAGGCGTTATTTTTGAGATGTTTAGATGTTTGCACACCCTAGTTAGATCCATTAGGAGATACAGAGTAGAGATGATGTTATTGTATACAGCATTGTTTATATATACACGTTTCAATATACTTTAATATGCATTCCCAGGTTGACGAGGTTTCACCAGCTGGGCAACCTAGAAATGTAGCTGAAAATTAAACAAACATTTTCCAGCAATGTTATCAGTTTACAAATGAGTACTCCGATTACTCATTTATTAGTCATCATTCATATCCCAACATGTGTCATATAGCAATATCCTTATATATTATGTATAGTGTTTTATTGATAGTATGGTTTTCCACCATACTTCCAAGGCATGGGGTAGATCTGATAAGGCTCCTGAATTCTAAAAATCGAAATCTGGAGGATTGAATCCTCTTTATTGGTCACATACATGTACACTACACACAGTGAAATGTGTTTCTCTGCATTTAACCCATCCTAGAATTAGGATTAGTGGGCAGCTGTTTATACAGCGCCCGAGGAGCAGTTAGGGTTAGGGTGTCTTCTTCAAGGACACCTCCACAGTTTTTGCTAGGAGGAGCCGGGGATCGAAACAGCAACCTTCCCACCTCCTGAGCTATACTGCCGCCAGAATTCCATAATACCTTAATCTTCAGTTTAGCCAGCATGACTCAAATAAGCAACGGCACCGAGGGGGTTTGGAGAAATGTCAGGGAATAATAATGAGGCTTTTGGAAATTCACCAGCCGACCATCTGGATTAATGGGAAACGGCTCGGCCCTGTTTTCCTTCATCAGACACAACCTTCGGGCTGAATTCTGAGACGGACGCATCGCCGCTCGTCATCTGTTTCTCGTCTTACGTGAACGGAAGCAACATGTGCCGTTGTCGTGACCGACAGGCATGTTCTCTCCATTTCTAGCGTCTGCCTCCATTTGTGTACACACACACACACACACACGCATGCATGCACATGTGCGCACACACGTGCGTGCGCACACGCACGGCTCGTGCATCATGTGGACATTAGTCCCCGCTGAGTGTTCCTGTAGCCTATGGCCCAGCAGGTCAAAATCTAACCCATTTGCACAATTATCGCACAACATCAATGTCAGATCGCAAACAGAAACACTTGCAAGAGCAGCCGAACGGCTCGAAAGGATCGATAGAAAGACATTTCAGATACAAAGCTACACCATCGCTCCATAGTTGTCTTTAGTTCACGTTCAAGGACCTTCAGAAGGCTTCATCATCATCACATAAAGAGAACATTTGAAGGTGTTTATTGATACCTGCACAGTGTGAGCCATAATTTCCACCGCTAACAATACCCTGCCGCTGGCTGCTCAGTGCGCTGGCCCTCATCCTTGACAGGTGAAAGTGCTAATGACAGAGACATTTGGTGATTATTGATCACTGTTTTGGAACTTTAAGTTACGTTAAGCCTTTTCAGGTTAAGCGTTTTTGACTGTCCCTTTCATCAATAGCCTGTGTGTGGTGGTGCTGTGTTGGGCTGTTACTTCACTACATGGACAGTGCTTTGACAACTATGGTCAACTTCGGCTGCGACAATCTTATCTGCCTAAATGAGATAACTCATAAAGTGAGGGGGGGGTGGTCTACAGAAGGTCCAGTTGTGATAGACACGGTTCACCACTGACATGGTAAGTATACAAGTATAAACAGGTAGTGAGCAGGGGTATGCAGTTGTATCAAAAGATAAATATATATAAATGTATACATATATATAGGTATGTAAACAATAAATATATAAACTATAAATATGTAAACTATAGATAAAGGTAGGGAGTTATGATACAGTACAAGGCCGTTGAAGACATTCATGGTGAAAGGGTATTGTCAGCAGGGTTCAGAGTTTGTTTGTTGGGCAGCAGAGGGGGGGGGGGCTGTCATCGTGGTACAGAAGCTGAAGCTGTTCCTAAGCCTGCTTGACTTGGAACAAAGGTTTCTATAGCGCCTCCCAGAGGGGAAGAGGGAAAACAGTCCATGGTTGGGGTGAGAGGTGTCTTTCACATTTTTTTGTGCCTTCCTCAGACACCGTTTGTGGTGGGTAGTGTTTATTGCAGGGAGGGGTAATCCAACGATGTGTTGGGCGGTTTTCCCCACCCTCTGCAGCGCTTTCCGGTCGGAGACAGTGCAGTTGCCGTACCACAATGTGATTCAGTTGGTGAGGATACTTTCGATGGCACACCGGTAAAAGTTCACCATAATTTGAGGGGACAGGTGGGCTTTCCTCAGTCTCCTCAGGAAGAAGAGACGCTGGTGAGCCTTCTTTACCAGTGAGGCCGTGTTGAGGGACCCGTTGATGAGGATGGGGGCGTGTGTGCCAGCTCTGGTCTTTCTGAAGTCCACGATCAGCTCCTTGGTGTTGAGGGCCAGGTTGTTGTCAGCGCACCACACCACCAGGTGCTGGACCTCCTCCCTGTAGGCTGCCTCATCGTTGTTCTTCCCCACCACCGTTGTGTCGTCTGCAAACTTGATGATGGTGTTTGTACCATGTACAAGAGTGCAGTCGTGGGTGAAGAGGGAGTAGAGGAGAGGGCTCAGCACACATCCCTGGGGGATGCTGGTGTTCAGGGTTAGGGTGGAGGAGAGTGAGTGGTACTACACTCTTGTTGCTCTCCTCTCCCCTACTGTAATAAATTGCTGCATAATGTATTGGTCCATGAGTTAGAATTCACCCTTTGGCTGTAATTAGTGAACATTTGAGATGGTTAGGCCTCACACGGTTCCTCTATGGCTTCTGAGGATAGAAAAATATGACAATCCTTTGTAATTTACATTTACATTTACATTTAGGGCATTTGGCAGACGCTTTTATCCAAAGCGACTTACAAGGTGTACATTAGTTGAAGCAGACAATAGCATAACACTGAGATACGCAAACACAAAAATAGAGCAGTTCACAAGTATTCATATTAACAAGATGAATAACACAATTTCGTACTGCCAGGTCACCTGCTTAAGTAGCTGTGATAAGAGCGTGTTATCAACATTAAGGATATACACTTATATATGAAAAGTCAAGCCAAGTCACTTTTAGCAGTCCTAATCACAGTTTCAACGACTGAAACCCTAACCCCAAGTCCTAGTTTCTGGCACCTTTCTGACACACAACCAATGTATTTCGAAATTCCCCATACATCGTCTCGTAAAAACTTTCAATGAAAACCACCAGGAGGCTGGACCGTGGTCTAGCAGATGGTCTCAGATGAATCACTAGCTAGAGGACGCAGAACACAAAGCGAGAGACTTGTTTAATGGAGACGCAGGAGGACTAATTCAAGTTATTCATCAAAAGGGGCTCGGGGCTGTGCTGTGCTGTGCTGGTGTTGTGGCGCGACCTGGGCTGCACTAGCCAGAAATCATTTAGTTTTGACTTGACAGCCACTAGCTTTGCATGGCAATAAGGGGGGGAAAAGGATGCGTGTCCTCTTGTAATGTTTTGGTTTTGGTTTGTCCAATCAAATGCAATCAATGCTCTTTTCTAAGTCTGAATGACATAAACATCCAAACCTCTAAGTAGAACAATTACATTTTTTAAGTAAACAATTGACTTGCTTACTAACTTCTGCATGCCTGGGTGAATGGCGTTTATCTATATGCAGGATCCACTCTTGTGATAGAAATAGATCCCTTTGCATCTGCACTGCTGAAATAGGATTTACTGTGAAAACCTCCTTTTGATTAGAATCAGTTGCACACAAATCAAGATTCATACTGTGAATCAGAACAGGATTATGGATTTGTTCCAGAGCTCTTTGCACATACCACAAGTGAGCAGCATTAGAAATGCTTGATGGAATATTATTTATCTCAATGAATACCATTAAGTTACGTTGTTTTAATTCATGCACACTCTGGGCTTGTCAATCAAGAGTCCTGTATTATACTGAAGTGCTTGATTTTGTATTGGAGTGCCAGAAAAATGTGACCCTGACTCAAAATGTTTCCAAATTAGTGTTCAGTCAACGCAATTTTTCAAAAACTGTCAAGTATTTGATATATTCAACAGCTCTTGGCAACCTTCATCCTACAGACATACTATATTTTTTTGTTTGAGATTTAGGTACAGATTTCTTGGTGTTATAAAAGTGGAATATTTTAACCGGCTTTGTGTAATTTCAATGTGGGAAGTATACGAAGTGAGTGAACAATGTCGACCTTTGCTCCATGTTGCCGTCACTAGCCTTTTCCTTGCTACCTTTGTCTACGTTTTGCATCATCTCAAGCCGCCATCTTACCCCAACTCCGTCATTAACTCAAATAAGGGAGTAGGGGGAAGATTTAGCATCTGCACTGAGCTGCACCCCAGAAACACAGAGGGCATTGGCAGCAACTGCAGGTGTTTTCCACACTACAGTATATCCCTAATGTGGATAGATAGAGATAAGGTTGAAAACTTATCCCTTAACGAGTGAATTATACGGTATTCTCAAATAAGAATGAGGAGGTACAACGTTTTCCTTTTATTTTTAGAAAAATTGTTATTTCAGTCACCATTGAAAATGTTATTATGTTGATCAGTGCCAAGTAGAGAGACTCATTTCCTTTAAAAAGTAATCATATACAGAGGGTATTATATGCACAATGCCTAGCAGTGATGTCACTCACCTCAGCTCATTCAGAGATAATGGAAAAGTAATTGTTCTCTGCTTCTCACTTTCTTGCTCATACCTTATTTGCTTATATTTATACATACAGTATATGAATATACATATATATAACTGTCAATGTTTTGGTGATATTCCTGTTATTGACTGATATTCTTGGATAATCTGCACCTTTCCCTCAACCTCAAATGCAGCTTGCCAAACTTTATTGATACTTTTTTTTTTTACAGTTTGTACAACATTATATTGTTGCAGACATGAATACTTCTTGCGATGCAGCATAGTTATTTAACCCTGTTCATGGTCAAAGGTCATTCGTCATGGTAACCAACTTTGAGGGACTTATGAGAACCATTCTGTCCTCTAGCTGTGCCACAGTAATTCTCTGTATTCCTTATCTCTCTGTACTCCTCGCTTGTGTTTCACAGTGAGCCAATACGATCCTCTTGGAACACACGCACACACACACACACACACACACACACACACACACACACACACACACACACACACACACACACACACACACACACACACACACACACACACACACACACACACACACACACAGCTTGTTTATCTCATTTGACATTGGATTGAGACACACACACACACACACACACACACACACACACACACACACACACACACACACACACACACACACACACACACACACACACACACACACACACACACACACACACACACACAGCCTTGCCTGTGACAGGAGATAGTATCCATTATCTACGATCAGCAGGCACTTATACTTGAGGAGACGGCATGAACCGCTGTTCATTTTTCAAAAATGTATTAAACCTGTCACGCCATTTATGTCAGGAGCCGTTACCTCTGTCCTGCATGCATTATTCCAGACATACAAAAATATCTGGTTTGTGCTATCTGGTCCGACTCAGCTGGTTGACACCAAGCCCGGTCCGATTGATCTTGATGCTTTAAAAAAAAAAAGCCCTGTTGTGTGTGTGTCTCTGCTGACACAGCCAAAGCTGAGGCATCCGCGGCACTTCGCCCACCCAGCAGGCCCGGGGATTATCCACTAACCTGCTCTCTGACGCATCAAAGGCTTGAGAGACAGCAAGTGTTTGAGAGATGGGGATTTCTTAACCAAAAAGGGGAAGAACTTTTTCAGCATTTATTTTGACGCACTTGATTTTTCTTTTACAGTTCTTAAGCCAAACTAATCCTAAACTACATCCCCCCCTCCCACACACCCACCCACACACACACATAACACACACACACACACACACACACACATAACACACACACACACACACACACACACACACACACACCTACACGCACGCGTACCTAGTTACTGTATTTTATTGCTGTTGCCATACAACTAAACAAACTACTTTGTTATCCTCAAGTAACCGTGAAAATGATCTGCGTGTTTGAAATGCTCTCTGCCCCCTGATATAGTGAACATATGATCTACTTTTATCACTGCCAGCACAAGTCCCTTCAAACTAATCGTCTTGGAAAGATTCCATTTTCTGTGGGCATATTCAGAAAATGATAATATTTATTGTATGTTTTACGATCAGGAAATAAAATATTTCATACATAAAAACTAGAAGGACATTTAGTAGAGCACATACCGCCGCCACACCAAAATGTCCCCAGGATCTGGATTCAGTTTTGTCCAATTCCGTACACAACCTTTTGGGTTATCTTGCTCACAGACAAACAAACAAACAGGGGAGAAAACATAACCTCCGTTCCATCTTAGATGGCGGAGGTACTGACGAAAAGGATAGGTATCGGATTAAGTTGAAAACCTGTGTGAGAAGTGCAGAAACAAAGCACAACAAGACATTACAAAATGAAAAAAGTGTTACTGCTATATTATTTGGCGCTAGCTGTTGATTTTCATCTCTGGCTGTAGAGGATTGGGAACTGGGTGAGAGTCGGATTGCCCCACCGCATTCCTCCCTGTGAACAACCTTCATCCACCAGGGAGATGGAAAGTTGCCACGCACTAGTGGCAAGCCAACTCTGCATATCTCTCTCCTTTGCACTCCATTGTGTGCATTTTGACACACACACACACACACACACACACACACACACACACACACACACACACACACACACACACACACACACACACACACACACACACACACACACACACACACACACACACCTGTTCTTTCACCTCAGTAACACTGGTTTTGAATAACACACGCCCGCTTGCCAAGCATCACTCCACGCAATATTAGAGGACTTAACCATTCATTGTGCTCACATTATTAATCACACTAACGAGGACACTCCATCCCCACCGTCTAGTTTTTCAGCTCTTTGAACTCTCTAATAGGATGATTTTAGGACATTGTGTCGTTACATAGATAGTACGGCCCTCTCATTATTAATGTCAATCTCACTTGTGTCTGTTGCAGGACTCACAGACGCGACAATGCCATTAGCTGAATTGCTAAAGCCAGACTGCTTCACGCGGTCTAAAACGGTATGTCGGCATGTCCTGAGAGTCTCTTACACGCCGGCTAACAACGGCCGAAAATGATTGACTGAAGATGCAGTCACACTCATTTCGCTCGACACATTAAGTAACTATAAGTTGGCTGGCATTTTCAGTGAACTAACCGTAAAGTGCCACAATAAACCGTTTGACCAAAGTCATGTTCAGACATTGATATTATGGTGCGCACACGCACACACACACACACACACACACACACACACACACACACACACACACACACACACACACACACACACACACACGCACACACACACACACTTTTTTGGAGAAGCCTTCAAAGGTCACAAGCATGCCTTTGCCTCTTTTGTTTACCCTTATGAGGACATGTGTTGTGAGCTTCCTCCCTCTGGACCAATGAACATGCTGGGAAAGCCTGCCAAATCCCGGTCTAATGTACTGGTCTAATGTACTATAAATAGACAATAGTCAGTGTGGCTGGATCGCAGCACCAAGCGGTCCAATCACTCAGCACCACGGTAGCAGTGGGGCACACAGAGGTGGGACATTTCACCATCAACAAAGTCCCTTCGAAAAGAGCACTCAAAGCCCTAAGGAAAAAACAACAGACTTCAAAACTGATTTATATTTAAATAAGTGTGTTTGTGGCAGCTGTAGAGGTTGCATGTGTTTTTCAAACCTTTTAATCGGACCATGGAGCGCTTCCCCCGATCGTGCCGTTATTTTGGTGTGAACACTCATTCGAATAATAATATGAATATTAATACATTTTATTTATAAAGCGCTTTTCAAGATACACAAAGATGGTTTTCAAAAAAAAAAAGAAGAATATTATGGTCAGACGACTTATAAAGCGATTGCTTGGCCACTTAACCCTCATAAGATGTAATGGAATTATTCGCCCGAGTCAGATCAAGTGTATCAACCTATGAGTGTAAAGAAAAGCCTATAGTGGCATGTCAACATCAATGCCTTTACTTTACTACACTGAATTGATAGAGGCAGTTTGTAAAAAGAAGTATACGGAAAAGTGCTTACCTACAGTGGGTGTGTTTCTCACACACAACTTGGCATTGCGACAGATAGAACGTTTTTGCTTCAGCGAGGCTTTGCCTTACAAATAATTTTAATTGATCTTGATGTGCATGTTTGCCGTTAAATCTCTTCCCCACTCTTCTCTTTTCACCGTAAGATCACCACCACCTCCCTCGCGTTTCTGGTCACCGGTTGCGCAGCATCAGCATAAGGACTACCAGGTTTAAGGATCGTTTTTATCCACAGGCAGTGTGCCTACTGAACTGCTAGGAGTGCTGCCACTTTCACTTTCATAACATTGTCATTAACATTACACTTACATACTTTGCTAGACTTTCTGGACTCATCACAGTTACTGCACTGTACTGCACTGTATGTACATGCTGCTGCTGCACTACTGGCACTTTAAAATGCTTTAAAATATTTTGTACATTCAACACATATAACCACCATAATCATTTAACAGTCACTTTGCTGCTCTTTTTTTGATTATGTTTATTGTATATATTATTTAATTTTTGATGGTATTGTTTTGGAGATGTAAACTGCTTGTTACAAATGGCCAATAAAAATATCTTATATTGTTATTGTACATTCGCCTCTGCTTTATCGATATTGTCTTTGTCTATTCAACATTTTCAGTTTTTTTCATCTGTTTATCATCTTGGTAACTTCTCAAGTCCTGTTTTTGCGGTCTCTTCCTCCGCCCTTCCCTCCATCAGCTACCTCTGTCCCTAAAGAAGCCTCAGGTGGTTGCCTTGTCCCCGGGGGCTATGTTAGGGTTTGGGCTGCAGCAGAGTCTCTTTCTCTTTTTACTAGCACATGGGAGGTCCCGCTGGGCGGTCACGGGAACAGGGGTAGTGTTTATCTGGGGAGGCAGGCCTTCGTTCCATCATTGTGCAGTAGACACAGCAGCACAGAGCTCCATGCTACAATCAGATAAGGCCACCAGGCAGCAGGGCTGCAGCCAGAATAGTCTTGCTACAATTGATGGAGTCAGACAACGTATACAACCCAACACCTCAGTTAGTTCATAGCTAACTGAGGGGAGGGGCAAGATTGCTCAGTCTGTTGGGACTTGGCTTGGGAACACAGCAAGCTGCCCTTGAGCAAGGCACCAGACCCCTACACTACTCCCCGGGTGCTGTAGATAGAGTAGATTAGATTCCAATGTATTGTCATTGTAGAGCACAAGTACAGTACAGCAAAAATTGCCGTAAACAGTAAAGTGCAGTTGCAGTAAAGTGCATGGTAATATATAATTTAGAGTGGCTAAAAGACAAGGTATACTACTAGGTATGAAACCCCTTTCAGCATAAAAACTGCTTCCTAAAGCTTAAACAAAACTATAGCCATTAGAACTTAGAATTACTCAAAGTGAATGAAGAATTATGAATAAAGTATTGTTCTACTGGAATGTAGGGGCTGTCTTAATCGGGGCTGTCTATGAAGTAGATTGGCGCAACAAAAATATAAATAGGCCAGAGTCCAGTTCAACAGTTCTTCAGATTTGCAAAACTGAATGCTGGAAAAATGGAGGACAATCTGAATCTAAATGATTGTAGTTTAGTTTACTCAGTTTATTTGATCAGGGACAGTGCATATCAATCAACAGTTTATACATTTATAAATGAATACAAATTAAAACAAATATGCAAATATGCCAACATTAGCAGGGTTGCTAGTTTTCAGTTGTAGTCCCTGGGCTAGATGTTTAAGCCAGAAAAGAAACAGAAAAATAGAAGGATATTAAAGCTAATATAAAAACAGTTTAAAACATATTCTGTACATTCACTCTCTAGGAATCTATAAAAAATCTATAAAACAAATAAAAACAGTGTACTAGAATTAGGAGGAACACAGCCCCAAGTTTGGTTGAGCACAAGATGGATGCTCTTAAATCACAGAGCCCCCGACCCGCCCCCTTTTTCCATAAACACCCCAGCTTGTCACCATGGATATGAAATCAGGATTTATCTCAGGAGACTAAGACACGGGGGAAAATAGCATGAGTGGTGAGTGATTTACAAAATAAAGCCACATGCCCAAGCACCGCTAAATCACATCTTTCCGTCATCAATTGTTAATAACGGACGATCATCTTCATTTTTGGGCCGAAATATTTTTCAGGCGTCAACTGGAGTTTATGCATTTTCCGCGTCTGGCAAGGACCTCTGTCACACAAGTCTGAGACAATAGATGGTGGGAGGAATTGCTGAGTTGCTGGTTTTCCCCAATCTCTCTCTCTCTCTCTCTCTCTCTCTCTCTCTCTCTCTCTCTCTCTCTCTCTCTCTCTCTCTCTCTCTCTCTATCTCTCTATCTCTCGCTCTCTCGCTCTCTCGCTCTCTCTCTCTCTCTCTCTCTCTCTGCCATTGTAATAAAGCTCTTTCGCCTCAGTGAACCCCTTAATAGCTTCGACTCATGCATGGTTTTGAAGTCCATTAGGCAGTCAGGATACAGAAGTGTGTTGTGTACGGGAACGATTCTTGTACGGGGCGGAAAAGCAAGAAAGCTAAAGAAAAATGGATTAAAGCTGAACAATAATGAATCTCCCTCGGTGCTTCGAGTAATGATACGAACATAGCGCTCTTTTTCCTTGGCGTTAATATTACATGTTACCTACTACATGTCTTACTCTCCTTGGAAACGCACATTCTTTACCTCATTGTGTCCATTTCAACCTTTGTCACAAGGCTAGCAGGGCAGTGGAGATTGCTCCATGTCGCTGGCCTGAAATCATGTACCTAAGTCAGTAAATTGCGGTGGTTCTCATTCCCAGCGCTGCACCAACTGATTCTGCTGATTGGCACTTTCAGCCAGAATGTTAGGAGGCCCCAGGAAGCAGTCCTGCATCCTCCCGGGGCACCTGGTCGAGGAATATTGTTGAAGAGTTGAACCGCCATTTCAGTTGCAATCCTGCAATAGAATTGTCACGACTGGAGCAATTTCTTCATTGTTTAGATCTGGACACTTGTTCTACTGTCTACTGTCCATGCACATATGCACAGTGTAGAATCTACATGGGCTTTACCAAAAAAAAGCTGTTACTTCCGTGTCTGATTCACTGTCCGCAGTCCATTTGTAGTCCTAGTTACCATAGTGATTCTACAGTTTTCAAAGCTACATTTGCACATCATTAATTTTCATTAGCTTGGATTAGCACAGAGAAAGCCATGAAAAAATAACCCTCTTTATCTTGCTAGATTATCCACTTGTTTACAGCCCTGTACAGTGAAATGATAGACTTCCCTAATATATCCGCTTCAAAGAAAACCATTTGATGGCTGAAAAAGTGTTGTAATTTGTCAGACTTCTGCTTCACCCAGGGGTCCAAAGCCGGCCCGGGAATGAACAGAGAGAATTGCTTGGCCGTTGCCACAGATGATGGTAATAACCTCAGGTACTGCAGTCATCTATGGTTGATGTTGCCGGCCACAATGAGAGTATATTTCAAAGTCAGAAATATTCAAGCACGCTCCAAGCACTTATACCCCCGATCCGGTCAATGCATTATGAATAGTTAGGGGGCCTCCGTTGGAGTAGTAGTCTGGACAGCTGGGGTGAGAGTTCAGGGATTAAACAACGATGCCAAATGTGTGATGTCTTCAATGGTTCACAGTAAGCTGTGAAAATACGCTTTAAAGTCTGTTCAGGCATATCCTAATAATCTAATAATCTGGCATATCAGTAAATGGGGTGAGCATTCTGCATGTCTCATGACTATGGCCATGGTGTAATTACAATGGACTTGGAGGTTATTGTAAATTGGACTTTAATTTAGCGTGGACATTTTGCTTCCGCTAAGTTCACTTTAATGAATTGTTATCCTTTGTCTAATTTCTCTCCCTCTAATTAAATGCATGATCAGAGGAATCACAACAATGGGCACAGGACTAACTTCAGCCTTTATGGAGAATACTGGTTCTGTGTCAATGGATTCATGCACTCCCATTGTATACTTTTATCTCATTTCATTTCAACCATCCACCCTCATCCATCGGCTGCACATTGAATTCCAAGTACGGTCAATAGTAAGACAAGCCATACAGTTTATTGCAGTTGTGTGCGTTCTTTTATCATTTCCACTCACTGGAAGAAGTCACACAGCACTTGCAATTTGAGAGGTGATATTAAGTGACCTCAAGCCACCGCATGGAGGACCACCTCATGGCCTACAGTTTCACACCATTAAGCATATGATCTCATTAAATATTGCTCTCATTGCTCCCCCAGTCTTATGAATAGCCCAGCGATAACAAAGACACTCAGCTCAATCTAAACTCAAGGTCGCGACAGCTTTCAGAACTTTACTTCAGTCAGGACACGTGTACAGCTGAGTCAGTCAAAACTTGAGCACAAGCATCCAAGTATAGACCAATGGGGGACAAGGATGTGTAGTGTTGACACTGGCTCTAATAATAGAGACACATCATAGACACATTTGTTTTACAATTTATTTTAAACCTTCGCTAATGCACACATGGTCAAAGTAACATTATTTTTCTCTAAATAATGCACACACGTGCATTATGATTACAAAAATGTGAGCAGAAATCATCTGTTGTATGATGCAACCACGGTTCTGTGAGTAGGGACAGGATCTCCGTTATCTGGGCTACGGCTATTTTCCTTATGTTGTAGATTTCTCTAATATAAAAGGATGAGGATAATCTGACTGTACACCTTTACAGTACATGTTAACACCACACATGCCCAAAAAGGCATGTGTTGTCAAGCCTTGGAACTGGGTAGGGTTGTCATGAGCAGGGTGTGTCCCCTACATGATGAATTGGTGAATTGTCTCAGGTGTGAGCCATTGCCTTGATTCAGCAGCTCTGCCCCGTTGCTCTCAGGCTGCTATTTGAGGGCCCTTTTCCCCCTCCAAGAAACACTGCAATAGGAATGAATGCGGTGTGTGAGCCAGCGCTGCACTTGCACAGACACCTGATACTTTGGGTACCATAGAAAGCCCCCATGTTACAATGTGTGTTTTTTTTTTTATACAATCACCTCTTGGAATTAGATTGGATTATTGTCATTGCACAGCACAAGTACAGCGAAAATAAGTTCTAAAATCTAACCAGAGTGCAAATGTAAAAGTAAAGTGCGTAGTTATATACAATGTACAGTGGTTAAATAGGATGTAAAAACGGTTTACTACGTATAAAAACATCTATAAAAAACGGTATAAAAAGTATAAAAAACTGGTGTGTATACATTATATTAGAATGTATGAGATATGTGCAGATTTAGGTATATATATATATATATATATATATATATATATATATATATATATACACGTAATGCAATGGAATGCAAGGTGAGTCAGAATAAATAGTTTAAGAACAGTTACGGTCTCGGTTACGGTTGAGTTGTTGGTTACGGTTAAGGACAGTTGGTGACAGTTGGTTTTCACAATTGGAGTCAATTGGTCAATAGTCAATAGAGCTTTCCTGGCCAACTAGTCAGCGTGAACTATGGCCACTAGAGTTTAGGAGTGTTCAATGCAAGTGTGAATGGCTGTGTGAATGGCTCGCTGCTTTACTCATTGTTCCGGCTAGTCATGGAAGTGTTGCGTCCTCAAAAGTCACCCCCACCCCTTATACCGCATAATAGAGTCCATTTGGCGTTCCCTAATTGGAACTAAGTGAGCCACCATTAGTCCTTGATGGTAGTTCATCATCATAGAAGCCGCCTTTGCTTCTCATGGTCGCACAATCTGATTAGTTTACCTCCTTCATTAGATGCAGGTCTCACTACATAATGCCAGGGGGGAAGTTGATTAGTCGTTTGGATCCCAGCTCACAATTAAAAGCATGGGAGGGTTTATCTGCCCTCTGGGGCTGCGTTTATGTATGCATCATGCACACGCACGCACACACACACACACACACACACACACACACACACACACACACACACACACACACACACACACACACACACACACACACACACACACACACACACACACACACACACACACACACACTTCAATAAATGTTAAATGTATTAAGGACTTCTATAAATACATATAAATGCATTCTATCAAATCAATTCAAATGCCTTCGTCATAAGGGCTTCACACAGCACAACTGCTGTGAATCCTTACAACAAATGAATGACCTACTATTTTTTTCTAGTAAACTTTTCAGGAAGTAATTATTTCATAGCTTTTTTTCATTGTTTTTTGCCAATCAACACTATTTCTCCCTCACTTTAGCCGTGACATTTTCTTTCCTTTAATATTGCAAAGAATTGATTTTCCCTCCCTTTCGTCAGTGAATTTTAGGTGGCATCCTACAGCTGCTGGCAACCCCAACCTAGCTATTGTGCAGGAGTCAATGCAGAAATATAACGACTTGGAATGAGTCCCCCCCCCCCCTGCTATACAAGGCTGGCTGGCTCCTGGCTCTCTCAAAAATAACACTATTTCCCCAACCTGCCTCCCCTGCCGCTTTCCTGGCACGCACATTTCAGCCTCCAGTACAGTGGCGTGGAAAACTGAAGCAACTTTTACGTAATGCAAAAAAGGTCAGTATAATAATCAAATATGGATGATATCTAGTAGTTGATACAGTATCTGTTGATTGACCAGACCAAGACCAAACCAACCAAGTTGGTTTTCAAAACAGGCTTCCGTACCTCCGCTCTTTTCTGCTCTCTGTTTACAACTCTCAAATATACCTATAGCAGCCTCAAATGAAAGTTCATCTTGGCTGAGCAAGTGCAGTGGGTGGCTCGACTAGCGTTTTTGTCATGCGTGGTGTCAGCCCTGTTCTTCTTTAGGTGTAGAACACCAGTGTGAGTGACCCACCGCGTGTTAGTACAGAGATTAAGAGAGGTTAGGTGTCCACCTTGCCCACGCCCCCCCCCCCCCCCCCCACGGAGTGCAGAGCTCACAGATACATTGTGTATTTGCAATTGGAGCATAGCTTTATATATCCGTTAATCTATATATATATATATGTCTTTAAAGTGCTCCCAGTCCTCACTCACCACTCACCTTTCAAAGCACAGATAAAAACGTAAATTAAGATGTGACCGGAAATCTGCCTCAGTGCCTCCTTAGAGATATGCTGTGCATTGTTGTGTTCACGCCAACACGCTTGGGGGTGGTTGGCTGGGGCCTTTCTGTACTCAATTAAATTATTATATACTGTTATCAAGCTCTATGTTCTAAGTGTGCAAGTGTGTTATATGATGTAATAATGCTGCCACGGGTCTCCACCAGGGCCTTGGCCTCTGCCCTGAATTGCCGATCTTGTGGCTGCCCAAAGCAATTTAATTTGACAGATTTACCATTTGGCCACAGAAATCTCTAATACGTCAAGAGTGGTGGGCCTGAGTGGCAAGCAAATGAACATTGCTGCCGGTAGCAGCAAGACAGTGTTTGACTAGGCTTTCTGAAAAGGTGACTGAAAGGGCTCATGTCACTCAGACATTGTATTATTCACCCATTCAAGGATAAGCCCCCGTTGATTAACTGTTAATAATTGATTGATAACTTTTCTGTGTGCAATGCAAATTAATATATTTGAATACCAGGACATTTGTTATTTAAGTATTTAAAAAAATAACTTCTGCAGGTCAGACTTTGACTTTGCCAACGGGGTCTGGGTACTCGTATGTTGAACCATTTTCAATTCACATTATAATTAGTCACTTCTGCCATCGGCG
Organism: Muraenolepis orangiensis; assembly: GCA_027704905.1. Taxonomy (NCBI): domain Eukaryota; kingdom Metazoa; phylum Chordata; class Actinopteri; order Gadiformes; family Muraenolepididae; genus Muraenolepis; species Muraenolepis orangiensis. Next base: position 24,232,626 of record CM051001.1, read on the forward strand.
GTCAAAGCAGGTGCCTGCCACCGTTGAATTGAGTTTCTTGAGATGAAAGCTGGGGCAGTGGCAGTCACGCCTTAAACTTGCCAGTGGAGCTCACAGTCTGTGCCGATACCACTACAAGCTTTTAGTTGAAAAGAAAGAAGAAGAAAAAGAAGAAGTGTAGCTTTAAATAACTGGTAACAACCTGGTAACTCCCGGTTATCCATTAAGATGGATGAGGATGCTCATGTCGGGTCATGTGCGTTGGTGATAAATAGGTCACAATCCTTATCCTACAAATAGTGGTCCATAGAGAATGACCAGGGGTTGGAATCATTTTACATTGGATGTCTGATCTAGATACCACAGCTCCTACTCTCGCCTCCCAGTCCCCCACACAGCTAAAATAATCTGGGATACAGGATCTGATTGCTTTGTTAAATCGTGCCTTGTTTTACCTTGTTTAAAAGTAAACATAACTTGAAAAATTTGCAAAACAATGCTGGTATAATACAGGGAAATTTATAGTTTTTATATACTTTCCACATGAAGTATTTCTTTAAGTGTCTGATGCCCTTCTCCACCTTACCCCCTATAAAACCTTGTTTTCTGCTTCTACCAAATATCAAGTAAAAAACTGCAGGCAAGAAGAGGAAAAAGTAAAGTAGAACCGATATGTTCACACACACACACACACACACACACACACACACACACACACACACACACACACACACACACACACACACACACACACACACACACACACACACACACACACACACAGTCCTTGCCTTTCCCACAACATTACACAACTAACTTTTTCTCTCGCCCGTTTGTACGCTTGTAAAGAGGTAGTTCCCGGACTCCGTGTAGAGGGGATTCATCATAGAGATAAGCATGCGGGCCGCACTGCTGCTACAGGACGTTAAAAGGCCGACACCAAATCTGTGTGTGATGTATAGATCGCTTATGCTAAAGTTTGTATGATTAATCCAGTGCAGCAGAACCCCATTGGCCCCCTGTGTTGTGTGTGTGTGGGACTCTCTCTCTCTCTCTCTCTCTCTCTCTCTCTCTCTCTCTCTCTCTCTCTCTCTCTCTCTCTCTCTCTCTCTCTCTCTCTCTCTCTCTCTCTCTCTCTCTCTCTCTCTCTCTCTACTGTGCTGCTGGTGGCTCCCTTGTACCTGCAGGGTACATATTACTGAGCTCTGAAGGTCATTATGTCCTTTTAAAGTTTCATGGTTGAACATGGTCCATATACTAAGATAAAATAAGTTGTTTAGGGTTAGGGGGTGGTTCCTGATCAGGGGGTGACCTGATTTATTTGACCTCGTATAATATTTGTGCACAAATCAATTTCAAGTATTTCAACTATTAGAAATATTAGGGACATAAGGAAACTCTGTTGTATCCCCTAACAGACAATATATACATTATTTATCTGTAATCCCTAGTACCAAATGTCTGGGAATGCGTCAGGTCTGTTTATGATTAATCTCTCGAACGAATTGCATCAAGCATACATTTGCTATAAATACCTCTTTTCTTTTGCCATTAATAGTCGCGTATTTTGCGATCACAATTTTAGCGTTAATGTTACAATAAGACACTATCTAAAGTCTAAGTGCAGGATCTTATGTTCAACTCAGAAGAGTAACCTACTGTTAAGCGCAGGACTAGCATGCCCGAACAGAGAGTTAAGTTAGACTTGGAGTTTATTGTGTGAATTATAGTTTGAACTTCAGGCTGGTTATCAACTTGACACCTGACTGCAGGCCAGCCCTGGGGAAGATATGTGGAATTATAAAATAAACAATCATGGACAGTGCATCAATATTTATTCTGATCATTTTCACCCATCCATTTATTGTTTTCACTTATTCCTGGAGCCTATTGCGGATGATGGACATAAGACACTATAAATAGGGTATTGCATTACAGCCCAATGCATTTAGACGATTTCATCATCACTGATGTGCACAGCCATTTTTTTATTTATTATGAAATATTCATTTTTCGCTGAACATCCAGTATAGTGTAGATCACATATCATCACACTTTCCTTCAATGAAAACAGTTAAGGTGCAAATATCCTCCACTAGCTTAATAAACACAATGACTCACTTCACAGTTTCAGCTTTTGTTGAACTCTTGAACTCTTGGGCCGCAGCACTGCTCAGTCGGGTGGGACTTTGCTTGGCCTTCCCATGCTCGTCTTTAGCTTCAGGGTTTGTTCAGGTCTCATCTTTGACACGGATTACTTCGTTCACACCTTATTCATACGGTCATCCCTTCACCCCCCTCATCTCTGTTTATATACAGTACATGTCTGGTCATACTTATATATGTTTATACATTTATTTGTACCGCCATACCTGCATTTTGTCACTTTTGCACACCCACCCACACACAGTTTATTCAATATTGGAGTTTAGAGTATGGAGTATGGAGTATGGCGCCGTACGAGATGGCTGCCGTGTCGCGAGCTCCCGCACGACGACGCAGTTTTTTGTTATTTATTATTTTTATCGCAACTATTTTAGTTCAGGAAGTTAGCAGCAAGTTCACTTATAACTTTTGCACACTTCGGGAGATCAGATCGACAGTCGCTCGCCGCCTACCGGAGTTTTTTCATTCTTTCGACTCGGACGTCCCGCCCGAAGTCACAGCTGGATTATCTCCGACCATCTTGGGCACGATTACACGCAAGCGTCGCCGGAGGAAGCGAGGGAAGCGAGCCGGCGTGCTAGTCAGGCTGAGACGCCGATCCGATCGCCCCCCACTACCCACCATTCTTATATCGTTGGAGGTGAGCTCCCCTCCCTCCTGGACATTTACAACCAGCGGTGCGTGGCCAAGGCCAAACGAATTATAAAAGACATTGCCCACCCCAGCCACGAACTGTACTCACTATTACCGTCAGGCAGGCGATACCGCAGTATCAAGTGTCGTACAAATAGGCTTAGAGATAGCTTCCACAGTCAGGCTATCAGGCTGCTGAACAAGGGCGTATAACATATAACAATGTATATTTTATTACATTGATTTATATATACATATTGCTCTTTTCTGTGCTGATTTTTGCATTTTATAAATTGCATTTTTTATTTTTATTTTATATTCTTTATTCTATTTTTATTCTATTTTTATCTATTTTTATCTTATTTTATAACTGCTGTCTGTCGTCGGGTATTGCACACAAGATTTTCACATCACTGCTTTATACTAAACTGTAAACTGTGAAGTGACAATAAACTTGACTTGACTTGACTTGACTTGACTTGATATTTTGATATTGATAATTTTTTCTACTGTTTTTGATTTTCTATACTTTTTTGGGGGGGAAGGGGGGGGGGCTTGGATTTAAGAATTTCATTGCCAACAACTGCTTCCTGTAATTGTTGTGCACATGACATATACACATTTAGGTGTTTTTTTTTCTTACATTTTCATTCCCGGTTATTTAAATGAGTGAGACTAGACTTGTTCTGAGTTTTGTGTAATTAGCATAAAAACCCTTCTATGGTACTTCTAATTAAACATTGACATGAAAAGCTTAGAAAAGGTCACGGAATGTATTTTATGCACGACGCCTCTAGCCGATTCCAGTAAATATTACTACCAAGCAGTAACCGATCTATTTAAGTTGACTTGAATTGTAGCAAACCAACAGAGATGACCCTCCAGTAGGGCAGTTGTGCCCTGAGGTCCAATCAAAGCCTTTTCTACTGAATTAGAAGTCCAATTTTTGGAGGTTTAGTACTGTCACAAAATACTATTTCATACACGACCTTGCTTCAAATGTTGAAACTCGACTAAATGTGTTTGACATTGTCTTGTTTTATTTAACTCTCATGTATTCCACTGTATTCCATATGATCCACTGCTGCTATTTTACAATGTTTTTAGTATGGGATTGTATTCTTGCTTGCTGTGCTTATTTTGAAAAGCTATGTACAAAACAATATTATTATTATTATTATTATTATTATGACTATTTACTTGAGATAGTTTAAGCTCGGAATAATATCCACTGTGTAGGATGTTTAATATCGCATTATAATATTGAGAACTTAACGAGATAATACAAAAAAAAACAAACAGTGACAAACATAAACCTCTGAAGCTACTTTGAAAAAACCATTCTTAGATCTCGGCCATCAGTAATAAAAACCATCCGGTGTATCGTGGTGACATTTTCTTTTTCGGAAAGAGATATATAACCACTGCATAAAAACACCCCAGAGCCATGGCTCTGGAGCCCCCAACTCCCTTCCCAACTCACAAACGGTAATGCGGTGAAAGGGAAGGGCTGCAAGGAAACTAAAACCATGACAAATGTGTCCCCGTCTGTCTCTTACCACCGAGACCAGCAACCGGCTTTGGTTTACCTCGGAACCCAAACCCAGAGTGACGTCGTAAAACCTCACTCTTCTCACTCAAGGTTTTCATGACTGTTCTACTGAAACCAAGCAGGAATCGAGCAAGCTCACTCCTGTTATACAAACAATTATCACACATCCAAATTGTAACAAACGTAACTTGGCTCCACAGCGGAAAAGGGAGTGTGATAAAGTTCACCTGTCTATGCTGGTAGACGTAACATTTCCACCCAATCATATCATACCGCAAGTCTTTCTATAGCTCATAAAAAGCCTGAGAGGGGCGAAGGAGACGCAGCTGGCTTGCCTACGCTTTTGTCACATTTTGTATGATCCAAATGAAAAATCCTGAAAGATCACGCGCCTTCCAACACTCATCTTCAGTTTCAGGTTTAGTTCAGGCCATTCCCTCTCATCTTTTACCTTGAGAACAGAGAGGACGGCCACACTCCTGGTTACGAGCAGCTTGACAAGCAAAGTGGAATTCATTTATCAGCTTAGAATTGTCTTGTTGGTTGAAGGCCAAATGAACACTTGAACACTCCTGGTGGTGGGCATTCTGGAAAAATAAATACATGAAGAGATGGCACTTCTGCTCCACAACTGAAACCAACCAACCTGTTGAGGCTTCCATCAACTGATGTCAACATATAAAAAGCTCTTGTTTGCACTTTCCAAGGGATATAATGAATGGCTGGTACTAGGCTGGTGGATGATGGCTGATACTCGGATGGGTTAAATGCAGAAATGCAGAAAACACATTTCACTGTATGTTTGTGCGTGTATGTGACCAATAAAGAGGATTCAATCCTCCAGATTTAAATTTAGATTTTGATTTGGTGTGAGGTTTAGCAGGAAAGCAGAGGGATCTGTGACCTTTCGGTCGGTGCAACATTACAGATGCTGATTATCATGGAGAAATCCAATTACAAAATCCAATTACTCTCTTCACCATGACAACGCCTCTTCGGAGTTCTTTCTTTCACTGATTGGTGGTATGCTCTGTTTTCCGTTTCTGTTTGATCCTAGCCTTGGTCAGTTGTACCTCCTGAGGACTGTTCATATAGCCAGAATGAACCCCCATGAGCATCTGAGCTTTCCCTGTGTGTGGTGTGTGTGTGTGTGTGTGTGTGTGTGTGGTGTGTGGTGGTGTGGTGTGTGTGTGTGTGTGTGTGGTGTGTGTGTGTGTGTGTGGTGTGTGTGTGTGTGTGTCCTCCCTGCATACATGTGTGAGGATGTTCTTATATGCCAATTGCTTTGTGATGGTGACCTGAGGGTTGTCCCCGCAGCTTCAAGTGCAGTCAATCCACTAGCAATGGGAGTTGTTTTTTTCTTTCTGCTGCCTCATAGATCAATTTGTATTGGACTCAAAAAATGTACCTGCACAGACATGGAAATATGCTGCTTTATTTACACAATGAATCTTACTCACATAAAAGCTTGGTGAAGGGACATTTGCAGAAGCTATGTTGGCCTCCCCCCTTCTGTGTATCAATATTCACATGGAAACCATGAGCCTTGTTTAATCTGTCAACTGTGAATATTTAAAAAACACCTGCTACGTGTTTCTTTGTTTTCGAGAGTCAACAATAAAGCCTTTGTGAAGAAGTAAAACTGGCCCTCGTTGTTAAAGCCTCCGACAAGGCAAAAATTAAAAAATTGCAAACATGATGTAAAAGTTAAGTGTCTTACTAATATATGTGCATATATAACATTTGAGTATGAATTAATGTTCATAAACAAATGGTCAGGATTGTGTGGGAGGGTCACTGGCACGCTTGATGATTGACATCTTACCTGGCCACGCCCAGGTAACAAAAAAAGCTAAAGTATGACATGAAAACACCATCGGATACAAATGTCCATATTTGCATTGCAAATAATAAGTAATGAATAACAAAAAACGATTCATTACATTCATTCATTGTTTAGTCGGTTAGTAGTCATATTATGCATCCTAAAGAAAGTCTTCATTGTACAACTCATTGTGTTTGGTTTGCACACGCTTCATCAGCTGGCTAACCCGGTACAGTACTCTGTAGCTGACGCATACATTGTAACCCTCGTCTTCACAGAATAAATTGTTGTTTTCTTCATGAGCCTGTGGTTTGGTTTCAAGAATACTACTTGCCAAACCTCCTTGCTGCATGTATATAAGATGGAGTGGTATGAATATATAAGATTCTTTCTACGCCGAAGCAAAAAGGTTTTGTTGGTTTTGTTCATTGGTTCATCGTTCATCCGCGAATTTGGAACATTTCCTTGTTTTAGTGCTTATTAGTTGTATAAACGGCCCTAAATGACATGCTTAAAACAAAAACTTGGGTTTGATTTTGATTTTGATTTTGTGGCTTTAATGTATAAATTGACATGACATTAATGATAGCATTCAAAGGTGAGAGGCAATTATGTGTGATTGTGAGTGTTGACATTTTGTACGTGCTCAGGTGGGGTTGTGGTATGTTAGTGTGGTATATTACAGCGCTTCTGATATGTCAACAGTGGAACCCAGACTGTAGCCCTTATTATAAAGAGATCCCTCAATATTACTGTAAAGAAGATTACATTAGATTACATGGCAGTCCTTTAGCAGATGCTTTTGTCCGAAGGGACTTACAATAGTGTTCAACAAAGGTTTGTAAGAGAACAGCTCCTTACCAGAAGTCAAAAGTGCATTTCATTCCTAACAAGTCTCCAAGAACAGAACCAGTGCCCAGGTAAAAGTACAAAAAGTTGGCAAACAATATCATTTTAATATAAAATATAATATAAAGATGCGTCATTATGCTGGCTTTGCTTTTTCCAGAAAGGTGTAAGCGTCAGCGTCTACTACCACTAGCTCTAACAGTAAAAAGCAGGCAAAAAACTGGGTCAGTGGAGCTCTGGTGTGGGTGTAACACACATAGACTAGATGAAAGAATACAGGTGAAACAGACTGTGTACTTTGATGGAATCTACAGCAGACCTTTTGGTAGAAAAACAGCACGTACGAGTTCTGCACCATGTATTATCAGTAAGCTAGTGAAATGTGTGATAACAAAACACTTTGTTGAATGATACTGGGAGCTGCTTAATGAATATGCCATAGTATGTCTCCTAATGTATGTCCTCTCATCTTCTCATTCATCACTTTGCCTCCTCGTCATCTGTAATGCATCCCAGTATCTCCCAGTCATCACGCTGACCCCAGCAAGTCCCCTTCATTGAGCAACCTTTGACTCTCTCAAATAGACTCTGGTGAGCATGTGATGTCGTTGCCCTCCTTTGGTCATCTTATTGAACCCTACATGAAGAACATGCTCAGGTAAACTTCAGTTTCACAATTGTGGTAACCTGCTCTGGAGCAGGTTATGTTGGAGATAACAGATCAACACATACAAAAGCATTGCCTTCTGACCAATCAATTGTCTTGGAAAATGGCATCACCATTCCTAAAGGCTAGGCTCTGTAATCACATCTCATGGCTTCTCCTATCACTGCTATGCAGATGACACTCAACTGTTTCTCTCCTTTCCCCCCTCAGAAACCCAAATCGCAACACGCATCTCTAAATGCCTGGCCGACATCAGCAGATGGACAGCCGCCAACCACCTGAAGCTCAACCTTGACAAGACTGAGCTCCTCTTCATACCGGGGAAAGACTGCCCTCAGATGGACCTACTGGTCACCATCGAGAACACCCAAGTCTCCCCCTCAACCACAACAAGAGACCTTGGTGTGGTGGTAGATGACCAGCTGTCGTGCAATGCCAACGTCACCGTGGTGGCCCGATCTTGCCCTCTACAACATCCGCAGGATCCGGCCCTTCCTCACACGTGAAGCGGCGCAGATCCTGGTCCAAGCGCTCGTCATCATCCGCCTCGACTACTGCAACTCTCTCCTGGCGGGACTCCCCGCCTCTGCAACCAAGCCCCTCCAACGCATCCAGAATGCAGCAGCACGCCTGGTATTCAACCTACCAAAATTCTCCCATGTGACCCCTCTCTTCCGCGATCTCCACTGGCTTCTGGTAAATGCTCGCATCAAGTTCAAGACTCTGGTGCTGACCTTTAGGGCAGTCAATGGAACTGCCCCAGCCTACCTCCAGGCGTTGGTCAAGCCCTACATCCCAGCCAGAGCGCTCCGCTCAACTTCTGCCAGGCGACTTGTTCGACCTTCACTGATGACAACCAAGCATCGCTCGTCCAAGACCCAGCTCTTCACGGCTCTGGCTCCACAGTGGTGGAATGAACTCCCATCTCATGTCAGGACGGCAGAGTCCCTCGCCAGCTTCCGCAAGAGACTCAAGACCCACCTGTTCAGAGTCTACCTGGACTCTCCTTGAACCCTCCTTCTCCTTTGTGAACCCCTAACTTGCTTAAGTCCTGACATTAATAGCTCTTAGCATGTTGTATATTCTAGCAAGTGTATATCCTTAATGTTGATAACACACTCTTATCACAGCTACTTAAGCAGGTGACCTGGCAGTACGAAATTGTGTTATTCATCTTGTTAATATGAATACTTGTGAACTGCTCTATTTTTATGTTCGCGTACCTCAGTGTTATGCTATTGTCTGCTTCAACAATTGTATACCTTGTAAGTCGCTTTGGATTAAAGCGTCTGCCAAATGCCCTAAATGTAAATGTAAATGTAAAGGATATCATGGACCTTGATGTGCGAATAGTAAGACGGTCTCTTCGGAAAGCAGGAGCCTTTCCCTGACAAATATCTATACGAAAGATATAGATTCACAGTGGAGGGAATGGCTTCTTTTTGTTCGCTTCTTGAGCTATGTTGCCAGTGCGACACGTCGAAGGTTGAATGACCTTGTATTTGTTCTTTATTTGAAATTCTGTTGTATTTATTTGACGCCCGTTGGTAGCAAATCCCACACTGCTGGGATTGCAGCTGAAAGCATAAGGCTAAACACGTCTTACATGCCATTAAGAATACATCAAAGCAACCCAACCCAATTTAATGGAATTCATTACATTACATAGCAGACAATTTTATCCAAAGCGACTTACAACAGTGTGTTTCAACAATGGTAGATAAGAGAACAACTCGACACCAGTAGTCAAAAGTGCAGTCTCCAATAACTGAGCCAGTGCTCAAGTAAAAGTACATTAAGTTCAGGTTAAAGTATAAGGTAAAAGTACAATAAGTATAAAATAATAAATAATATATGGTAAAAGTACAATAAGTTGGCGAACAATATATAACAATATCCAGCTAACAATCTACTTAGAAAGACACTTGTAAAAAGTGACAAGAGGATGCGATAGGAGGAAGGATCCGGGTAGTGTTTCCTGAAGAGGTGAGTTTTCAATATACATTTGTACGTCGTGCCTTAATGATGGGGCAGTGATATTGATAATTAACTTACGCAGTCGGCACACTTTTGTTTTGCCAGCTTTCCTTCCTGCCTTTGGCAGCTGCCAATTGTGTTACTTTTACCCTGGAGTTTATTTTTTTAAACGTCATATTTGTCTAATATTATTGTTTGCCCATCTTGGTTCAAACATGTGGCTTGTCCATTGGTCATATGGTGCAAACACTCTCCCTTTTACGTGAACACGCTCATAGCTAGGGAAAATCTGGGTTGACTTTTCAAGTTGATATAAAATATCATTGTATGTTGAACTTGCTTCATAGTATAGGCCTCAGATAAGGGGCCATGGCTGAAAGGTACATCTCCAGGGTGTGTTATCGGAGGTCTGATTTGCACTGGCTGGCACATATGCCGCACAGACTAATGTGTTGATAATTATTACATTTTTAGGACACATAAAAACAACATAATGAGCACATACGACCATACACAATCATATAATAGTTTTTATAATTTTTTTGAATAGATTGCATTACAGTTTTGTTTAACTGCAGATGCCATATTGTTTTTCCATTTTTATTAGAAAGATACAGAAATCTGAGCCTTTAGTCTTGTACACGTTGCCAACTGACAGCTTGTTGCTAATGTCAATGGTGGGCCAGTGTATTTGATGCTCACCTCTACAGATGGCACACTTGGTGCCAAGAATCATGACCAGCTAGCCGGACGACACAGCTGCCAAAGTGCATCAGAGCACCCACTCGCACTCGTGGATCACTTATGTGCAGAACAGAATAGTTATGGCATTGTAATGGAGATTTGTCCTTCCTTGTGGAGCAAACAAACATTGTTTCCCACTCATCCTTGTTAGTGGCTTTATTGATGGTGTTCATATGAATAGCTGTTGAGTCAAGTGACTGGCTGGCTATGAATGATGGTGCCCTGCTGTTGGTGGGGTTCCAGCTTTAGAGAGAGGTTCAGAGCTCGTATTATATGTCGTGTATGAAACCCTCTTGCATCTATATTCATGCAAGAGGGATTTTCTCTATTTGGGTTTAATCCAATGTATTGCTCGCCACCATTGCAAAAGCTTCATCCATCCCAAACTGAATAAATAAGTAACTTCTGCAGAAAATGTTGGAATACAAAACAACAGAATGGGGAAAAGCTGTCCATTAAAAAGGGACAAAATGACTGTCCACTTCCCTGCTATTTGAAAATCGACTGATTGGCGGATGACTTTGGGCTGGCTGGGACATTTTATTATTCTTATTTATTCTTGGAAAGGGCAGCAACATGCTGACATTGAATGGTGATACTGTGGGACTGTGCAACGAACAGAGGGCAGGCCCTCCAGGAAATGTAGGACAGAAAGGAGCCAGAAGCGCTCATCCTCTTGTCAAAGGTCAATGCGTTGTGGACTGGTTGCTAGCCCACTGGTTGCTTTGAAGATCTGGAGAACGCAACATGAAAGTGGAGACTGCATATTCTACGGGTGTTGCTGTCCTTTTTGATTTGCTTTGTCACATGGTAACCTCCATTTAAAATGGCTTTGGGTGTGCAGATGTTAATCATGTACTATTCAAAGAGTGGGTGGGGTGGGGTGGGGTGGGGTGGGGAGCTCAGTGACCTGGAAGGACCTCCAGGAAGAGCTGCTCCTCTTCCACATTGAGCCAGTGGTTAGGATATCTGTTCAGGATGCACCCTGGGTCCCAACCTTTAGAGGTGAAACTGGGAAAGAACCCACTGGGGAGCAGACCCCAGGAGAATATAATTACAGCTACTGGCTGGATTTCCCCAGGACCTGCCCTGTTACCACAGTCCCTGATGGATGGATATACCTTATTGATATGCAGGCTCACACTATTTTAACACATGTTGCTTGTCATGCGAGTCCATCTCCACAACACATGCTCCACCTTCCAGCAGGTTTTCAGTCATATTAAAGTACATTATAGATTGTACAATACATCAATACAATAGATTCATGGCTCCAACATTGGTCATTGTATGTGGAGCCTCCGGATCTGTGGTGGGGGCGTTGACCTTGACATGTGCTTCATAAGCATGCGATTATCCTCCGCGAGGTATGCTGACAGTCATGGGTATAATGGTGAGTGATGGTGCTGAGCCTTTAAGCTACATGGTCAATTATACAAAAGGTATTATGCCATGGCAAATCGGTGTAGGCCTGCTGCCCAATTACATCACATTCAATCAGGTGGACTTACATCAACGAAATAGAAGTAACCCTTTTATTTCCATATGTGGGCTGGTCTGTTCTTTGTCCAGATAGAGAGAGTGAAGACAGTGGACCAAAACTGAATGGCTCATTAAGAATGGCATATGGCAGGAAAGTATATTAAAAGTATGATGAAATGACATTTAACTCTCTTGTACTTGTGCCTGCCTGCCTGGCTGAGCCACTCCTGTGTGCTATCGCTACACAATTCATTGATCTCAAAGTGATGCTACCAAATACCACTGCTGCTCTTTCAACTGACAGGTTCTTCTCTGTGCAGGGCCTTTAAATACCATCGCCTTCTCCCATCCTTCATTGTAACTGTCAAATCCAAAGCAAAACAGATCTCCCTACCTTCTTTCCCAGAAACATCTACACATGTATTTACCAGTACATGCTTTTACCAATATGTTATGTTGACCAACTAATGACTACCAAAACCATTGCTTCAACTCACAATTGCACTGTGCTCACCTCTTCTCCTCACTTCAACTCACACTTCTCTGCGTCCCCGTACAGCCTCTGGTCTTGGGATTGTATAGCAATGAGGGTCTGTATAGGAAGTGAAGACAATAATGATTGGAAACAGGGGACAGGCCTAACTAGTACAGGTGAGGCCACTTAGTAGACTGGCAGGGCTGATGGCTGGAATGGGGGTGCGGTCTGCTAAACCAATGCTGTGACACAACGCCATCATCATTAACAGTGTTAACAGGAGTCTTCGACTTGACAGTTAACTGTTCTAAATATGACTCAACTAACTATACTTCACTAATAATAACTTCTTTCTGGTGATTTTCTATTCAGATATAAAATGTAGATATAAAAATGTTCTTTAAAACCGTACCTGCAAATTGTAGCCTACGAGATGTATGAGTTACAGCCCTGTGTGGTGGCACCAATAATCCTCTTCTACCAAGTTGCTTATTTTATGGAGAAAATAAAAAATGCCAGTGGAGTTAAAGAGATATCTTCTTCTACAGCATTATGCCTCTCATAAAGGCAACTTAAATTTCAAGCTTTTAAGATGAAGATGATCCATGCACTACCATATACAGATTTTTCACAGCACTTCAGCATTCACCCACAGGTACACGCATACAAACACAGTGTTATGCCACAGTCCCAGTTCCTTGCGACCAGTTAGGGGTGTGTGGTGTGTTTGCCTCGCTCATCAACACACACACACCAGTGTGTGCAGAGGACCAACTCTTCACAGGGTTCCAGTTGTGAAGCTGCTCTTCCTTAGGGGCGCTCTTTAACTAAATGTTTTAACATAGTCACGCAACAGGTATTTCACTTTAATCAGTATCTCCTCTATGGCAATGTGGTCACCAGCTGTAAACAAGCTATTTCCAGATCTGTAGAATCTGCTGTGCAGATTGAGAATTCAACATTATGGCTCAGAGATGAGCGAATGGCTCGTTCGGTTATCAAATTGCAACAGTGTTTTCTTTTCTCGATTTGATGGGAACATTTGACCGGGCGCGGGGAATATCTGCACAAGCCATATTGTTGCACTCTTGTCGTTGGCCTCTCTGTGTTTCATAGCTGTGTAATGCGATACTATTATAAAATATAGATTTTACAGAGGTGTTAATGGTAAGAGGTAGGCTGCCTATTGTAAATGTATTGTAAAACATAAGGTAGTGCTTTTGGTTGGTTTGTTGTTTGTGTGGACGTTGCCAACAAGAAAAACAAGATTACGGAATCATGTCAAATAAAGTAATGTTTTTTTACAAGACCGAAGCTGAATACTGCCAGAGCTTTTTGAAGCTGAAAATAAATTAAACTATTTAATAAAGCAAGTTTAATAATCCTTAATGTGGGATTGGTTGTAACACATGGATTATGAATGTGACAGTTTCAGACTGTGTCTCCATCATGCAGAATGTTTTTGTGAAGCTAATTATTTGTCTTTAATTTAGTCAAAAATGTAATAGCCTTTACAGAGCCTTTACTGAGCCTTTTACACACAAATAAGTAAATATTTGTTTATCTGACAGATCCTGGGTCTGAGCAGCCTTCTCTGAGGCCCTGCTGGCCAAAAGTAAACCACAGACTAAAAGACTAAAAGTAGCAGACTCCCCTGCCAACTACCAGTTTATGATTTGCAAACTAGGACAACATACACACATTGAGCTTCACTGCGGCTACAGTGCTGTTTCATAAGAGACTAATCGTTTGTGTAAGGGTGCGTTAACTTGAGACGTGTTTGAAACACGCCATTGTTTTCCTATGGGCAAGGCGGAGCGCCGACCCCCGATCTCGCGACACGTTGCAGAGAAAGAAATGATTTAAACTTTGACCAATAGATTTGGCGTACTGTCCAAAAACACTGAATGTTTTAAGCTGGAGGTGATTTTGGGTGTGTTTTAAATGCCCTACCTAGCATCTTGTATGTGTGAACGCACCTTTAAAAGAATATGTTTATAAGACGCCCATTTCCTCCCTCCCTCCCCCTTACCTTGAGCCCAGGCCCATTTTAGAGTACGTCCCTGATTACAGCTTATAAATATCCCCTTTTTATTGGAATATGATGTACATTTAATTCTGTTTAACATGTTCTTCCGGAATTGTTCAGAGAAATCTTTCCTGATCACCATTATGTTGTATAAAGAGTTGCCAGTATTAAACAGCCAAACTATAACATTTTTTTAAAAGTGTACCAATTGTGAAGAAGGGATACAGAAAAATAACAGCATCCATCAAATTCATTCACCACTTTGAACTCAACACTCGAGGTGGAACTGTGAGAGCCCATAGCAGGAAGTGGGAATCCACACCGCCTGCTACAGTTACTCAGTCTAAGGTAAACGGTGACAGCTTGGATCGCTTCTGCCGGAGCCAAGAGAAATAAAGCCCCGGCAAGCATGCTGCCAGCCGGGCAGAGCGTCAGAAGAAGTAAACCAGTGAACACTTGATCCTCTGTGACTGGACCGTCAACAGCGGAGCTGGTGTCAACAGTGGAACACGGGAATACTGGTGCTTTTAGTGCTCATTACAGTCTGACTAGATGCAGAGAGAATGTGGTAACTATGCTGAGCAGATCTGTCTGCGATGGAAAAATATCTGCTTGTAAAACAGGGGAGTCACAAAGCCCATTCTGTCAATGTGATGTTTGCTTACAATTTGAGTGAGTATGGTAACAATGGTGGCAGGGGCAAAAGTGTCTGTGTTGAAAAAAAGGGAATTAAAAAATAACTAGGAGATTAAGGATTGTACTTTCTCTACACAGCTATTTTATACTATTTACAATTTTGTTAATTATTTTATCCAAAGTGACTTGTGAAAGTGACAGTGAATTCTGGCGCATTAAGGAGGGAGTAGGGAGTAGGGGGTAGTCATTCCGCTCAAAAATGCCAAGAGTAAATCATAAACACATTTTACCTTTCAATTAACTTAAGACAATCCAATCCAATAAAACAGCCCAACCAAAACCAAAAAGTCTTCACATCCAATGTGTTTAATCCAACGCCCTTAACGATACTGTGCCCTATACACTGACCTGATCGAAAAACCTGCGAAAACCAAATCTACGCAGTTGTGAAGCCATGCTGGACTAATAACGAGTATACTTACAACATAACCAGTGGCGACACTTTGTGATCAAAGCTCGACAAGAGGGATTGGTGAAGGGTCAACGAAAAATCACATAGGCTTTTGAGGAAGCAAGTGCTGCGCTTTCATTGTGTTTGCTGAAGGAAACACATGCCGACAAGTAATAACAACACTGCAAAACTGAATGAGATTGCCTCAAATTTGCGGCAATGAGCTGGTCATTTGGCTGGTAACGTAAGTTATTTTAGAGTAGAAAGACAAAGACACTCTTTCAAACATCTTCCCCCTGGCTCTAAACATTTTAGAATTTAATTGATTTGGAAATGTTGGATGTTTCTGCATGGCAGATGGAGCATTTATTTTTACAGAAATATCCTTTTTAATATATATTTTTAAATATCTCCTCAAAAGGTTTGAGACATCTTCTCAATCAATGCCAAAGGTTTCTCAACTCTTGTAACGAAACGTCTCTTGATTCGTCTGGACTCTGAAACAAGTTCTTTAAGAGGGACAGAATTCAATACAATACCAGACTTATGGGAAAACATTTCACTCTTCAGCTGAAGGGGGACTGGGTTATTTAATTTCATCTTCTTTTGAAATATGTTTGTATGATATTATGTTGTTGTCATTCTTAACAAGCTATCTTCAATATTTCGTACAGTACCCCTCCCCGTACAGTACCCCTACCAGTACTCCCCTCCCCCACCCTACAGAGTTAGGTTCACTAGATATAACAGAATACGTTTGATTTGAGATTTCAACATCCATAGTTCTGAGATCATATATCTTCAGGAATTCTTGAATCTCTTACTGAGCTAAGACCTCCTTTGACACATCACCGAGACACCTCCATCGCCATGGGAGAGATACAAGTCACAAGGGAAAAAAGTCAATGTTTCAGTGCCTGATATCCGTATTTCAAACTGTGCTGTGCTGTGTGTTTTAATACTCTGTTCCAGGAACACACAAGAAGCAACTGCCATAGCAGTTATGTCTTGCTTGGGCTTTCCACTCTGATATACTACAGTTCGCTAGAGATCTCTGGTCAGAATGTATTACCACATACACACGGCCCAGAAATAGGACACTTTTCAGGGATCCTACTGGGAGAAGGCAACATCTCTAGGATAGTTTGAAAACATAAACCGTTGCTGAAACCTACCACAGCCTCTGGGCTTCACAGTCCAGGAGTTTGCACAGATCAAGGGATTTACTATTTACTATGATTTACTAATTCACAGACACACATTTAGCAGAACTAGTAATTTAGCAGGTAGTCATTAAGCAGGCCTGCACTTTTATCCACAGCAACTTGACGTGAGAATGAGAACCATTTAGGAAAAGTGCTATGCGACATGAGGTTTCGAATGGCCACATCCATAGCTACTATGGGGGGATTTTTGGCTGGTGAAAATGGTGAGTGGCTGGTGACATTGGAAAACCACGGTGGCTTGTGAGCCAAAAAGTTAAGGTCAAGCCCTGCACCAGTTACATACTTTATCACATTCTAAAGTGCTTTCTAAATTCCATGACAATAGTACATCTCAACTAAATGACAAAAACGCATATGATTATATAACTGTTGCAATTGAGCTATTTAGGAGCTTCTTTGATTGAAAGCAACTAACAGTAAATAGGCCTCAAGATACTTAGTTGGTGTTTTGCTCAAGGATGCCTACAAGCAGACATAATACAGTATTGCTGGAAATGCTTCACCAAAATTTCTTTACAGTAGGATATATTTATGTCTGTCAGTAAAGTTATGAAAACATGAAAAACAGCCATTAGTTAAGAAACTAAATGGATGTAAATGTGAGTTGTATACTGATGTATACTGGTTTTTAACTAACTCTTGAAAAAAGTAGCCTATTCTAAAGCAGTTCCAGTGGAGGGGAAAATCAGCAGACTCAGAGACCATATAAACTGACTTAATAAATAATTTGACACTTGGGAGAAATCAATAAGCTTCTGTCTCCGTTCTCTCTCTTACTCTCTTACACTTAAGTGCTCTGTTCGATACAAATCAATTAAAGATCAATTGTGTCCTGTCAAGGATGCCTGCGCTCAATAAAATCCATCACAAGATCTTGGGAGCGAGGCGGGTGCCTGTGGTGATGCTCTAAACGTACATCACAAGGAGGGAGTCCAAGGGAGTCTTGGTGGTCATGTTTCACAGAACACAATCTTAAAGGGCCCCTATACATCTTTAAAGGGCCCCTATTTTACCAGCAGGTGTTGACTGTGATTAGCCAGTAGAATATACTCCACCAAAGCCCGGTTCCCCATGGTGCGGAGCTTAGTACTTAATGCTACTTAATATGGTTATGCTTGTGTGTTTGCTTTTCAGTATTATGCATTGAGTTCAGTTATAGTAATATAGAATATAAAAATATAGAATGTATTATTATATTATATCGGAGTAATAATAATAATTATAATAATAATAATAATCATAAATTGAAGCATCTGGGCTAAACCGATCTTGAACCGAAAGTGATCTTGTGCTGGGTATGCAGCCAGCCACCAATGTTTCATTGTGTATTGTATGTTTTGTTCATTTATTTTTCGTTAGAAAGTATTTCTGATTTCATACATGGATCCAAAACAAGACAGTTTCAAAGTAATACAAAGTGGATGGTGTGGCTATAATATAACTACTACTATTACAGATCCTTTCAAACACCGTCAAACACCATGCATCCAAACACCATGCATTCAAACACCATGCATTCAAACACCATGCATCCAAACACCATGCATTCAAACACCATGCATCCAAACACCATGCATTCAAACACCATGCATCCAAACACCATGCATCCAAACACCATGCATTCAAACCCATGCATCCAAACACCATGCATTCAAACACCATGCATTCAAACCCCATGCATCCAAACACCATGCATTCAAACACCATGCATTCAAACACCATGCATCCAAACCACACTACCAGCAAAACAAAAAACAAAAAAGCAATTTGTGTCCTGGACAATAAGTGAAGCTGCAGCAGCAAGGCTTCATCTTCATCTTGTCCATAGATGGAACATTATTTTCACACCAAGCTTTCAATCAGAAGTTCTGTTTTTATCGGCGTAATGAAAAAGGTGTAATAGGCCATATTTATTGTTCACCAGTGTCCCAGAGACCCAGTGGAAATTACATGCAAATATGGCAACAATAAAACAGACAGCGGCACTAGACTATCCCATATGGATGCAGTATGGACTGCATTGTGAAGTGAACTTGAGAATCCTAGCAAGGCAATAGTAGAGTAGCATTGCAAGGCTTTTGAGTATTCTACAATATGATTTACACACTAGAGGATTATGTTGATTACAATGTGGGTTGATGTTTCCAAAGAACACATGCAGATAGGGGATTTGAATGAATGTGAACTGAATGAAATGCTAATGTAAAACAACAAATGGCAGCAGTCCCAATCCATTTTAAATGAATGCATTTAGGTTTAAACCTTTGGAGGCAACTATTAAATCGTGTGATGAATCTTGTATCGATCTACTATTTTATTGTATTGATCATATATCTTCATTAAAAAGTTTTCCAAACTCTAAATCCACTATTACATATTAGGTAAATAATAAATGAAAAGAGCTACCACTGTGGGAAAAACGTATTTTCTCAAGTTGTCTTTTTCCTCTTACAGAATAATTCATTCTCATTGCTTTTCTGATTAAAGTCATAGCGATTTATTTGTTTATTTATTTATGTTTCCTGCAGCCTGGTTTAATCTCCAAAGTCAGCAAGGCTGGCATGTCCTGATTGAGTGTGAAGGCCACAGCTCCTCACGCTGGTGCTGAAGAAGGGGGTCTGCAAAAGCCACACCACCTCACACGCAGCAGTACTGGCCCAGAGTCTCCGTCAGTTCGTTTTAGAGGAGCTGAGAGTTGGCTTGACATTCTGTGGGCATCTTCTCAGCACCAACTCATGTGGAGCAGCTGGGGAGGTGTGGGGTAGGGGAGGACCCTAACTCTCCTGCCCCTACCATGTTTGACACGGAAAACCAAGTAAGCCTTGACATTGATATTAATGAGGACTCCTCCCAGAGAACGAGACAAGACTCGTGAATATAACATGGCTGCTTCGCCACTTCTTCTTCTTGCCTCTCAAAAACCCCACTGATGCAAATGTATGCTTTATTACTTGGTGTTCTTTTGTCTCCCTCTGCTCCGGGTCTTCAGTTTGTTTGTTTGTAAGTTGATTGGTTCAGCTCGGTGGCCTGGTGTCATGGAGGCCAGTAGTTGTATCGCACTGCTCGGTTCTGCTGTATAGTTTGAGGCATCACCAAACATATTGGGATACACCCGTGTTAACCATGACTCTGGCCCTCACAAATACAACTAATTCAAATAGCAGGATGGCATTTGAATAACTGAAGTCCCACACAATGCAATTCCATTGATTTTAAATAATTGCTGTATAAATGTTCCTGTAAGGACAATGTCTTACTCTACTCCATCCCTGGTAAGTGACTACAACCCAGTGGTGTTGAAGGCTACCATTTAAGCAGTGTCACTTGGCAATCACCCTAACTGCATATTGGATTCTTCAGAGAGACAACATGATTGTGAATGTCTGCTGTGATTGTGGCATTTACCCAACACTGTCAGCAAAAGAAAAATACACAACTAAACTGCAGTGAAGAACTGTAGTGCTGGGATGGCTGCCAAACCGAATCTCATCACTGCAATTAAAAGTCTTCAAATCATTATCATGAGATTGCCAATGCCGTTTAAAATACTTGATTGTATTAAAAGTGCTGGATAACCATGTTAACAATGTCATGTAGGTATCTGACTGTGTTTAAGACTGCTGGGAATTTTGCCACCCTTCTGTGGTCTGTGCATGCCATCTGCCTAAAAAATAATGCAATTCCTGTTTAAAAGTGGTATTAAAACCCTCCCCTTTTCCACACTATTTCCCCTCATAATATTTAAATGAATGTTGTAGCAGACAACTCTGCCATGGGGAATTAGAAGACACCACGCTCAGGAGAGTTTTCTGGACCGAGTCCTTTTTTATTCCAGCAGACGCAGCCACGGACCACAGGCAATCAAAATAAACCAGTTTAAATAATATGCAACTATGCAGCAAGGATACGCAAGAGGGACCCATACGGCGTCTCCACCTCCACTCTTACTCCACCGTCCGCTCTCACTGTCAGGGACACAGAAACAATGGAACCCTCAGAACATATAAGACAATCGCAAGCGCAATCACGTACATTATAAACAGGTGCGAGTTCGCCGCTCCTGCTTCCTCGTTACCAGCGCACCGCTTAGCCACACCCCTTTCCACCACATATCCCCACCGCCCGACTTAGTCCGGGGTGCCGTCCGGCCGACAGCCCAACTCTTCCCCCACCACCTTGCTCGGGCAAGCGGGAGAGGAAGTCAGCCACTGCCATCTGCGCCCCCGGCTTATGGATCACCTTAAACTTGAACGGCTGTAACGCCAGATACCACAGAGTGATCCGCGGGTTTGTGTCCTTCATGCGGTGGAGCCACTGAAGGAGGGCGTGGTCTGAACTGAGGGTGAAGGAGCGCCCCAGGAGGTAGTAATGTAGGGCGCTGACCGCCCACTTGATGGCCAAACATTCTTTCTCCACCGTGCTGTACCTCACCACTCAGTCCACGAGTTTGCGGCTGAAGTACGGCACCGGACAGTCTTCGCCCCCTGTAGCGCCTGCGCTACGCTCTTCGCAGAGATCAAACGTAGCGGCACCGCCTCAGGATACCAATGCGAAGCGGTGCCCCCATGTGCTCCGGTCTGGTCAGCGATCCGTTCGAACAGGACCTTCATAAGTGGTAGGGGTCACAGCGGCGCTTTCGGGTTCACCAGCTGACATTCCCGACAGGATGCACACCACCGTCGTACATCTGCGTGAATGCCAGGCCAATAGAAGCGGGCCAGTATACGCTCACGAGTATTATCACAGCCTAGATGACCCCCCATTGGGCTGTGATGCCCAACCTGAAAGACCATGTCCCAGCGGCACCTCGGTAATAGCAGCTGGCTCACCTCCTCCCCTGACTGAGTGTCGCGAGTAACCCTATATAATCTGTCCCTGATTATAATACAATTTGGGACCGTCCCGATCACGTCAGGACGCACCCGCTGACCATCAATTAGTATCACCTGGTCCAAGGCTGAGCATAGAGTGTCATCCCTCGACTGCTCCACGGGAAAATCTCCCACTGGGGGAAATTGAGGTAGTAGCGGAGCCTCTGCCTCCAGCTCCTGCTTTCCCTCCTCCCCCCGAGCAGCGCCGGCCGGCCTCTCATCACCGCTGAGCATGGCGCACATTCCACATTGCCCTACCGGTTGTGCACTCGCTCCCCTATCAGAGACTAACTAGCTGAAGCCCGGCCAATCGGTGCCCAATAACAGTGGGTGCGACAGGCGGGAACTAACCGCAGCCTTCACTAGGTGCTTTTTCCCCTGGAGGCGAATTTCTAGAGTCACTAGCGGGTAGCTGTGAATGTCCCTATGCACACATGCAATCTCCACCCATGACGCCTCCTACAGAGTCCTGAGTCGAACCATGCTTTGGTGGATCAGGGTCTTCGAGCTCCCTGAGTCCATCAATGCCTGGTAGGTACCCCCGTACATTCTAACAGGGATCTGGTACCGCCCATCCTGATCGGGTGCGGAGGCTGATTCTGCGGCGACCCAAACCCCCTGGCCCGCCTCCATGAGGGGACACTCCTGCTGCCGCTGTCTGTTTCGGCCACAGCGCCAGCACAGAGGTTCCCTGGGGCTTGATGTCTGACAGGTTTCCTTTTTGCAGACGCTCAATTGATGGCTTTGCGCTGCAAAGAAAATAAGACAAAGACATACAGGGATGCAATTAAGAAGTTTGGTCAAGCGGCATGCACCGAGAGGCTAAACATCAGCTCTATGTCTCACTGTAATACATACTAAAAGCCTTACAGGGAATTAATGCTATTTAACAAAAATTAAGAAACATCTTTGCACAACTACCCCAAAAAGAAACCAGGAGCTTTAATATGAAATAAACAACTTGTCGTATTTGGGATATTTGCAGCCAAAGCAATTCCCCAAGACACTGGAATACTTTGAAGGGGTCTCACTTGGTAATCATCCATGCAGTTCTGAGATGCTTTGCTTTTGATATATATATATTTAAATATATTTTATGGGAATTAGCACCTCGTCGGTGTAAATGTATTCACTCTGACTAACACCTCCTGTGCAGGCCCTTTCATAAGCAGAAAAGTTTTTTTGCTTCCACACTGAAGGATTCACTGTTCTCGCTCAAAGGATGCCCTGTGTCCTGGTGTTTACTGCTCTGAGCTCTACGGAGGCCAGAGGCCCCCCTTCTGTTGAATAACTAGCCGGTCTGTCTGCGTCGTCCACACCTTCTAGGGCCCAAAATGTGTTTATTGAGATGGATAGATGGTGGTCCACATGATGGTGGTGGTCAGACATACCAGACCAGGTATTCCATCGGATGAAGAAGTATTTCATTCATGGTTGCTTGCTGTTCTTGACCATACACATGTGCATAGGGGAAGGGATAGGCGTTAGAACAAAGTGTGCACGTCTAATTTGTATTGGTAGACAAATTCATGGCAAATAAATATATCATGTATATCTTTTGTATCTGGCTACCACAGTTTTGCCATTAGGGCAATACCAGTAACAGACAATTATGTCAATCGAGATTTGTGAAAGTGGAAAACAGACAGACAATTTTTTTTATATTTTGTAAACAATTACCTCACTCTATCACTAACAATTGGCTAACAGTACAATAATGAACCCAATCTACAAGTAAAACTACAGGGAGGTAAAACCCCTGGGTTGTCCTAACTCTCATTTCACTGAAAGGGAACTTTCTCCGGATGTCCATGATAGGGTGACCTAATGCCGGGGCTTGAGGCTTATCTGGGATATGCGGCCATATTGTTCACACCAGGGCTCCCGGTGTTCACCTTCCATGCCAGCTGAAAAACCTCTGGCAGAGGCCGGATCCTTGTGTGCATCCTCATCTAAATTCACACCCCAGCTCCATTTGTAACCGTGCATCCCAACACTTCCCCTGTTGGGATTTTGCTGCTACATTTTCTCATTGATTTGGCCTAGCCCTGCACCCGGGAGATCTCTCGCCTAGGGCCGGGCCAATTTGAATGCCTCTTCTGGATTCTGGATGGCTCTGGTTGTGGGGAGCTCGGTAAGTTCAGATGACCTCTTTGATTATTTTTTTCTGAATGGAAAAAGGAAAAAGTATAAAAGGGGGGAAAAATAAGACAATAAACAGTCACAGACACAATGTGTCAGGGTCTGCTTGGATGCTATTGGGCTTCTCATCCAGTCTGTCTATGAGAGCAACTTTAATTTTGTAAGACGACTTACTTAATTGCTTTCACACAAACCGTGTTGGGTTACTGATTGTACTGAAGTTGGAGTGGATTAAGTACATTTAGTAATCGATGGAAAAATGTCAAGCAGGTACTTTTCGAACAGGTATCATCGCAGGACAACCACAGGTGTCGCTCACAACCCAGATAATGGATCTGCTACTTCTGTGTACCAGTAGATTGTTAGTAGACTAAGCTTGTGAAGATAAGTCTACTACTAGTCCCTGGTTCATAAAAAGAGAAGACCCATGGTCAGTGTTATGAGCAACAACCTGTGTTTGTCTCACTCAGACAGAAAAGGATCGTGATTCTGGTTCCTTACAGGTTAGAACAATATTTTCACTTCCTACCATTTCCCAAGACTTTTCATGGAACCTTTTCTGGTGTTTGTGTGCATGTCTGTGAGTGTCATGTAGTGCTTAGTAAGTGGGAAAGTAAGAATACACTTCCAGTGTATCCACTTCCACCTCGATTCACACGGCATCGGCAAACATTTTCTCTGTCTGAACCTCCCCCCCACAACCACCATCTCCACCACCACCACCACCTCCTCCCCCACCACCACCTCCTCCACCACCACCACCACCGACACCTCGCTAGCTGACGTTAGCAACCCCTACTGAGCTGCAATCTAGCAACAGATTATTTCCCAGTCAGTGGCTCGTCATTCTCCACGTTTGTCATGTGGACTGTGTGTGGTGAGTGTGTGAGGTAAGAGTGTGTGTGTGTGTGTGTGTGTGTGTGTGTGTGTTTGTGTGGGTGGACGGGGTGAGGGGAGTGTGTGTGTGTTTTTGTGCGTGTG
This sequence comes from Muraenolepis orangiensis, assembly GCA_027704905.1. Taxonomy (NCBI): domain Eukaryota; kingdom Metazoa; phylum Chordata; class Actinopteri; order Gadiformes; family Muraenolepididae; genus Muraenolepis; species Muraenolepis orangiensis. The sequence goes on from CM051001.1 coordinate 24,257,311, forward strand.
TGTGTTGACTGTGTGAGGTGAGTGTGTGTGTGTGTGTGTGTGTGTGAGTGGCCTGCTAGGCTGGAGGTTGGTCTGTCCTCTGTGGAAAGTCTTGGTGGACACCTCCATGTGGGATGTCACCAAGGATCAGATCTGAAATCACTTCTCATCTGGCACCTGCTGTTTAAATAAATAACAAACAATATAAAACATAAGGAAACTAAATAAAATTACTTTTAATAGTCCTTTTTAGAATAATTGAGTGCTGTCCTATCATTTTAGGTGTGCCATTTATTATTACACACATTAGCACACATGCTCACACACACACACACACACACACACACACACACACACACACACACACACACACACACACACACACACACACACACACACACACACACACACACACACACACACACACACACACACACACACACACACACAGCGTCTTGATAGCTAAATGTTCCCTGCAGAGGTTTTCGGGACAGATGCCGACAACAGCTGACTCAGAAATCATAAAGCTCAACATTGCCATTACAGAAAGGGGAAGTTAGTGGATTCACAAATCCGCTGACAGCTTCAGGTTTATAGAGGCATTGGATTTTATGGGTCATATTTCACACGACGCACACTTTGTCAGAAGTTGTTTACAGGTAGCTATAGAGAGAGACCAGAGTAAAGAGGGATTCTCTGGGTCTCCAGAATTAATCCCTTACATGGCGAGAGATTTTATGAACGCGGGTCGACACAATGTGTAATATATACACCAGCCGCTGTGTCAGCGCCTCGTCCAAACAATGCAATACAAGTGACCCAACTAGCCTTACACATCACTATAGATGTACTGGGCCTTGACTAAATAAGAAAATACGTTGTGGGAATGATGATGATGGCGGTTTGTTTGATGTTCTGTTCTTTTCTTTGATTCCACGCCATCAGAGTTGAGGTCAATTGAGTCAGGGATCTGGGATATGACTTTGTGCTTCCTCTCGCTGTTATGATAAAAAGCGTCAGAACTTTTAAGAAAGCGAGGACCCAAGGAGCCCCTGATCGAGGAGGCGGCGGCCTGGGCTGGAAGTATGAGGCGCTCTTCTCCATCTCCTGGAGAGGTCAGAGCGTATAGCCTGACACAGCAAGACCCCCCCCACACCACGCTTCATCTTACTGCATACTGCGTTTCTTCCCTTATTATAGTGTGGGGCCCACTGTGTAGTGTGTTTGTATGTGTGAGGACACCAGGGTCAGAAGGAAAAGAAAAACCCAGCGATGCAATCTGTGGCTGAGGAATATCACCACAGAGCATCACATCACCATCCCTCCTCCTCTTCCTATTCGTCCTCCTCCTCCTCTTCCCTTCCCTTCCCTCCCTATGCCCCCCTCACCCCCCCCTCCTCTTCCCCCCCCCCATGTTCTGCACTGTTGACAGCAGTCCAAACAGGACCCAGCTAGCTGGAGATAAATGAGGATTAATTGTCTTCCTCAGGTACTGCACCGGCAGGAGCATCTGCCATCGTTCATTCACAGGGCCTCCGAAGCGGCTCCATATGCTAGGTGTTCTGCTCTCCCGGCACATTAGCTTCTGCATGCTACCGTGCTCCCTTCCCTCTGGACCTCAGCCATTGTGAGAGAGAACTGGGCTAGGGTCCAACACCAAGCAAGCACCATGCTTGCTGTTGCTCTTCAAGGTTCAGATAATTTAAAGAGAGTGTTGCCACAACCTCTACTGCGTCCAGGCAAACCCCTGGTTTGCAATTTAAGCTGCATTATCTAAGATTACTTCTATTTTGGTAGGAAAAACATCTGGGCTTTGCCCTAAAATGGTATTTCTAAAAAGCATTCACTAACCTCCTTCTAAAAGACTTTTATGTTTTCGGAATAGTGGCGAGCGTGTTAGCTCCTCCCTCATCCCCTATTGGTCACAACTCCTTCACCCTGTAAGCGTCACTATATTCGAGGCACAGGGGGAGAAATTAAACTTCTTTGTTCATTAGGTCAACACACCGTAGTCGAGTTTACCTTTTTCAATACATGCCCATACACACCTCAGAGATTGGGTTTTGTGGCAGTAGCAAGACAAATGGACGCCACGGTTAGAAACAGTGATATATTTCATTTCCCTATGTCCAGGGTGCCATGCCAATAAATCAACTGACGTGTATGCGTGTTACCCTCCCCCTTGCCGTGGCAGAGACAGCTAGGACCCTGTCACTATAGTCAACAGCTGAGTGATACATACCCCCCCCCCCCCCGAGGCCACTGGAGGATGTTGGGCATTGCTAAACTCTGATGTATTAAAAAGAAAAATTGATGTAACTACAAGATGGATGTGGTTGGTGGGCGTGAGGGTGTTTGCTGATGGGGTGTTCTGCGTGTACCTGCGAGTGTTGATAACCCCTGGTGAGGGCAAAATTGCCAAAAATCGGTCGCTTGACGCCGCCCGTTGACAAGACGTTTGTTTTCAAATTGTTTTAATTGTGAGAAAAGTAGAACTCCCCGCCCCCAAACCCACCCAAACTGAACACAACAGAAACTGCCATGTTTCTGCCTGTTTCGGAGGGTTGCGTGTGAATTCCTATCCTTTTTTAGAGATAAGGATTTTCCCGAGCCAAAGGCCAAGACTAATTTGGCTCGTTCAGGTGAAAATACGCAATCCCAGTTCACCCCCGTATTTATTATGCCATGATGTGTTAATAGGATTTGATGGTTATCGATGTGATAACACTGATACCATTTAGCACTTTCCAAGAAAATATTTAAAGTCAATGATGCTTTGAGATCAAGTAGCGCTTCCCCTTTGCATACAGATGAAGCTCTGCCTTGCATATGGATCAGAGCTCTCTCCCTGTGATTCTTCACACAGTGGCTTTCAAAAAAGCATATACATACATTATCCATATAGATTCCCCCTCTGGTTGTATCATATACCAGGGATTTCATTGTCAGAAACAGTATCTCCTCACTATGGATATAATTTATTTAGATACATATCATTGTTAGTGTAGAAAACACACTACAGTGTCCAGGTATTGAACTCAATCATTGAGGAAGGGGCACAGCTTTTAACTCAGAGCCAATTAAAGGGAGCAAGCTAGCTAGCGATATCTCTCTCCCTGAAGTGAGACTACAGGGAGGGTTGGCCCTCTAGGACCCCCTCACTAGAGCCGGTTAAGGGGGCCTCCCCTTATTTCTGTCCTGCAGATTTGTCATTATTAGGCCTTTTCATTTTCAATGACGACAATGTATCAAATAATATGTTATATGTGTATTTAACATGACAAGATTTGTGTAACACACATTTGTGAAAAAAACCCCATTTAGTTTAATTTCTTTCTTGATCTGAGCCACTGTGGTGTTGCGATTCTATACAGCTCCACTGGCCTAGTAGCTGTACCCCCAGTTACTTGGAGCTTCCTTGCTCTCGGCACCTAGGAAATTATGTATATATATATATACTGTATATATACATTTGGAAAAAAATCAAATTGAAAAGATTATAATACAAAAAAATGTATAGACTGTATATATACTGTATATATATATATATAACTTTTTATCATACATGCAATTTATTAATAAAAACTAAATCAATTAATTAATTATTAATTAATTCATTAATACAATATTTGTGATGACTGTAATATTCATTGCGCGAAAATGTGTGACTCTAATTGTGATATGTCGGTGTGTTTCTTATGCAGTGTGTGACTCTGCCGCAATGGAGCACTTTGTGTTTGTTGTGTCTATGTAACATGTTTGTGTCTTAACTTCAAGGACTTCAAGCTGCTCATTCTATATGAGCAGCTTGAAGTCCTATCTATATTCCTACATAGCAGGAACACCTGCTATGTGTGTAAATCAATCTCAATCAAATCTATTTCATAGGCATGCCTTTTCAAAGGACTAAGGGCTCACAAAGAATGTCCCGCCCCCTCTGTGCCAGTACCCTGGTCCCGCCTCCTCTGTCCCGATACCCTGGTCCCGCCTCCTCTGTCCTGATACCCTGGTCTCACCATATATGCAGATTAATCTTCCATACTATCCATACCATACCATTCCATACCATCCGTACTATCTATATATCTCGCTATCTCACTCCATAGATTCAAAATAAGGTTTAATTTTTGATCAGCGGGACAAAGTGAAGCGATTGCGGTTAGCTGGAAAAAACATATCGCTTGTCGTATTAATACATCCCCATTGAAGTGTCTCAGCGGCCGCTCCCCAGGGGGCATCGATTGTCATACGCCGTCTGACAATTAAATTAGCTCAGCTGCTCTTCTGCATGCACAGAGATGCACTTCACGCATCTAAAGACTCTGATGGAGTGCAATGTCTCCTCTCGTCGTTCTCATGACCTTCACTGTATTATGTATGTGTGTGTGTGTGTGTGTGTGTGTGCCTGTGTGTGTACAGTGTGTGTAGAGTACGTCTTTGTTATGATTGAGTGTGCTTTGCTTTGCACTTTACAGAAATCATGATTACAGCATTATACTGTAAAGAAAACCTACAGTATATACATATATATACATACATACACATAATTATATATATACACACACACATATATATATATATATACACACATATATATTCATACATACATTTATACATATATATCAGTGGTGAAGTTTCAGGGCCTTCAATGTATAATGTAAGACCCTGGAACCCTCAGATGATCAGATGAAACAAAGAAAATCTTGTGATATTTTGTGATTATTGATCGCTGTTTTGGAAGTGTTTTAGACTGTCCCTTTCATCAATGGCCTTTGTGTGGTGGTGCTGTGTTGTGCTGTTACTTCACTACATGGACAGTGCTTTGCCAACTATGGTCAACTTGGAAATTGGCTGCGACAATCTTATCTGCCTAAATGAGATAACTCATAAAGTGACTGCGTCTGTGACGTCCGTCTGACTAGAACAACCACATTTTCGAATTAAGGGGGGGGGGGGGGGTGATGGTGGTTTACAGAAGGTCCAGTTGTAATAGACGCAGTTCGCCACTGATATATATATATATATATATATATATATATATATATACACACACACACACACACACACACACACACACACACACACACACACACACACACACACACACACACACACACACACACACACACACACACACACACACACACACACACACACCTCCCCTCTCTGCTGTCTGGATCCTGTCAAACGGAGGAAGAGGTACCGTGAAGGATAAAGCATGAGGGGAATCTTTTTTCTCGCCCACACTTACTCCTCGCCCCCCGACAAAGAGGAAGAGAGCGTCTCCAGGTGCTAACGGACTCAGGGTACCTGCCCTCTGCCCCGTCTCTCTGCTGTGATGTATGGGCTGAGCAGGACAGAGTTGTGTATGGTGTAGTATTATTAGCACTGTGTATGGTGTAGTAGTAGCACTGTGTGTGTACGGTGTAGTCGTAGTAGCACTCTCTGTGTACGGCGTAGTCGTAGTAGCGCTGTATGTGTACGGTGTAGTAGTAGCATTAATAATATTAATAACTTTGATTTATATAGTGCCTTTCAAGGGACCCAAGGGCGCTTTAAAGAGGGGTAAAAAACTCAAAAACTAAATCAAGCAAACAGCTAAGGCAAATACAAAAATAAATAAAGTAAATAAATAAAAGTAGCCTTGAAAGGAGGGGAAAGGGATTGGTTAGAGGTCAAAGGCCATGGTGAACAGATGAGTTTTGAGGGTTATTTTGAAAATGTCTAGGGAAGCTGCATTGCGGATCTTTCCAGGAAGAGTGATCCGCAACGCTCTGTCTCCAACAGTTGGGAGGCGGGAATGGGGAGCAGGCCCGTGTCCGAGGACCACAGACTCCGGGTAGGGTTATAGGGGGGTATAAGCATCAATATTGTATTTGATGCAGAACTTGACCGGGTGCCAGTGGAGGTGGATGAGGGTAGGGGTGATGTGCTGCCAGGACCTGGTGCGGGTGAGTACCCTGGCGGCTGAGTTCTGGACATACTGTAGCCTATTGAGGGCTTTGCTGAGAACCCCGGACAGGAGGCGGGAGGTGATGAAGGCATGGATGAGGGTTTCTGCCACAGTTCGAGTCCGAGAGTGATGGCCGGAGTCTCGAAATGTTTCTGAGGTGGTAAAAACCAGTGACAGATTTGATGTGAGCCTGGAAGGAGAGGGTGGAGTCCAGAATGACAATGCCGTCGACGGAGAGAAGCAGATCTCCAACCTTCTGGATCAGTGCCTCGGGCGCCACAACCATGAGCTCTGTTTTCATTACTGTTATTATTATTTTTATTTCCAAGTTTAAGAAGATTTGGTGACATCCAGTTTTTTATGTCATGCAGGCAGTTGACAAGATATTGAGGGGGTAGCTGGGTGGATGGTTTGGTGCTGAGATAAAGTTGAGTATCATCAGCGTAGGAGTGGAAGCTGAGACCATGGTGGCGGAAGATTAGTAGTAGCACTGTGTGTGTATGGTGTAGTAGTAGTAGCACTGTGTTTGTACAGTGTAGTAGTAGTAGCACACTGTGTTTACGCTGCAGTGACAGGAGGGGTTGGGAGCTGTCCAGAGCTGCCTGAAGCTTCAGTGTTACACAGGCCCTTTGAAATCGGAGAGTTGGAACGGGAGTTGGAACGGGAGTTGGAACGAGAGTTGGAACGAGAGTTGGAGCGAGAGTTGGAACGAGAGTGGGGGAAAAGTGAGGGACTTGGAGGAGTAGCGGAGTGCAGGTAGAGAGACAGATTACTTTTTGCGGATAACAATTTGAGCTTGCCACCCCGGATATTATTTTTAGAGTTTCAACCCCCCGGTTAGGGAAGGTCACCGCAGACCGAGACTGGCCGATCCCCAAGAACCTATCTGAGCTGCAGTCCTTCCTGGGTCTGGCCTCATATTATCGCTGCTTTGTCTCAGGGTTCTCCCCAGTGGCCGCACCTCTTAACCACCTGACGAACAAAAATGTTTGCTTTGAGTGGAGCCTAGACCAACAGTGGGAATTTGAGACACCAATCCTGACCCAGATGGAGAGTTTGTTCTGGACACGGATGCAAGCAATGATGGCCTGGGGGCAGTTCTGGCCCAGGTGACACCGGACGGCGAATGGGTGATTGCTTACTACAGCAGGACCTTCTCTAAACCCGAACACAATTATGGCTCGCACCGTATGTGAGGTGCTGATTAAAGGAATGTTCAGCCGGTTCGGGGTCCCAACTGAGTTGCACTCCTATCAAGGGAGGAATTTTGAAGCCCACCTCTTCGCTGAAATGTGTAGGCAGTTGTCTATACACAAGATGTGCACCACACCTCTCCACCCCCAGAGTGATGGGCTGGTGGAGAGGTTTAATCACACCCTGGGAGCTCAGCTTGCCCTGGTGGTCTGTAGCTGCCACTCGTCCTGATGGCCTGCCAGTCAGCTACACAGGAGACAACGGGATGTACACCTGCCCTGCTGATGTTCGGAAGGGAACTTAGAACTTAGCTGCCTGCTCTTGTGTGCGGACAGCCTCCAGATGCCCCTCAAGCACCGGCTTGCCTGGAGTACGCTGCCCAGTTAGCGGAGAGGCTGGAGGTTTGCGAGGAAACAATCTGAGGCGGCAGGGACCCGGCATAAGAGAGCCTATGACATGACTATCAAGCTTAGCACATGAAAGGGACACACTTTCAGGCTAGGGACCTAGTGTGGGTTTATGGACCAAAAAGATTCAAGGGGAGGTCACCTAAACTGCAGAGTAACGGTCGGACCTTGCCCGGTTATGGAGCGGGTTGGTGAGGTCGTCTACAGGTTGAAATTGGCGCCACGGGGGCGGGTCGTGGTGCTGCACCGGGATCGGTTAGCCCCAAACCATGGTACAGCTCAGCCATTTTATGGTCAGGTTCCCCAGACCCCATCACCAAGCTGGCGGCCTGCACGCTCTTCAGGTTGAAATCGGTGCCACAGGGGCGGGTCATGGTGCTGCACCGGGATCGGTTAGCCCCAAACCAGGGTACGGCTCAGCCATTTTATGGTAAGGTTCCCCAGACCCTATCAATAAGCCGGCTGCCTGCACACTGCTGTCTCTTTGTTCATGCTGCCTAAGTACACGCCACTCATCAAGAACGTGACGCCTGCCGTTAGGACAGTCAAGTGTGGTTTGAGGGAGCAGACTTGGAGATGCAGAACCGGTTTCTACACACAGATTGGAGTCTGTTTGCCTGTAGAGAGAGAGAGAGAGAGAGAGAGAGAGAGAGAGAGAGCGCCCTGTGACCAGGGCAATAGAGCCTGGCTGTTACAGGCCGAGTGTGCTGTTGAAATCACATCAATGGCTCAACAACAATAACCACAGGTAGTGGTTCAGATGTATCATCCAGTAACACCACAGTACGCAGTACTGTCACTGCAACAATGCTCACTGCCTTGCTTTCCATCTCTTCAGCTCTCTTCATTCTGATTGTTTTACATCCAAAAGAGGCTTTGTTCTAAATTGTATTCTTTGTTCATAATTGTGTTCTTTCCTATTGGTTTCAAAAATGTCTTTACAAGGAAATGTGTTTTGGCACATGCAGTGTGTTAAAACAACTCTTCTCTCACCTCTGTAGCCACTCAAAAAGGTTGAGCAATCACTCACACTCACCTCTACACTCACCGCTTTCTACGCACATCCACACACCGATGGTGGGTTCAACCATGCAGGGTAACAGCTTGCTCAGGGACACGTCAACGTTTATCAAAAAGGAACTCAGGGTCAAACCGGCAACCTTCTAACGGCTAGTTAACAGTTGACACAAAGTTTTGAACATGGAAGTTTGTGAGAGAGAGAGAGAGAGAGAGAGAGAGAGAGAGAGAGAGAGAGAGAGAGAGAGAGAGAGAGAGAGAGAGAGAGAGAGAGAGAGAGAGAGAGAGAGAGAGAGAGAGAGAGAGAATATAATAGAAGATACAGAGCCAACACAGGCTAATGTGCTCTGAGCACCGTGCTAAGATATTGAAATAGATATTTATCAAGCCCCCAAGGAACAAGTTCCTTGTTCAACACATTCTCTTTGTAAAGAGAGAAAGAGAGATTCTAAAGAATTCTGTTCTTGTTCTGTCCTGTTCTTTGTCAAATATGCTTTGGGCTGTCTGTCACTGCATTAAGGGATGGTGTGTGGATAATGTCACCATGGAGACATTTACACAATGACATTTGCACAAAAAAACTGTATAATTTGCATGTAGCCAGGAACCCTGAAATCCACATGGTCTGTCTGAAATTACACTCATTATTATATTTTAACCGACGCATCCTTTCTAGTCTTTACGACACAGGCCCACATTGTCTCACGTGACGCAACTCAACCAATCAAATCGCTGCAGTCAGTAGTGAGTGAGCAGATAACAAACACACACACACACACACACACACACACACACACACACACACACACGCACACATCACACAGAGACGGAGAGAGAAACACTCATATATATATCAGTGGTGAATGGTGTCTATCACAACTGGACATTCTGTAGGTCCAGGTCCAGGTCCAGGTTCCCCCCCCCCCCCCCCCCCCCCCGATTCCAAAATGTGGTTGTTCTAGTCAGACAGACGTCACGGAGGCAGTCACTTTATGGGTTATCTCATTTAGGCAGATAAGAAGTAACAGCACAACACAGCACCACCACACAAAGGCTATTGATGAATTACTGTACTAGTACTGTACTGTTGCTCGCTACATCCTCGTCGGACTGGGCTAGAGCAATGTACCGCTGATTTGTGTGAGTTCCATACGCTGACTCTCTACTATACTTTGTTTACTATACTATACTATCGATACTTTGTATCGGTACACAATATAATTGTAATAAACCAATACAACTTCAAATGAATTGCTACGTAGCACTAAGCTAGATCCTCTGTCTCGAGCCAGTGAACTAACGGGTCTTCTAGCGTACTCTGGAACCGATGGGAAATCTGAAAGAATACGCCCATTGGCTACAAATCAATAAATTATTGGTTGATCAAATTGTCAATCCAAACATACCCTCTCATTCAGTATAAGGGCCAGGGCATTCTATCAAGGACAGAGAGCACCTTGGTTGAAGGATATTCTTCTCAGCAACCCAAAAAAATATCCGATTGCTTGCATTTTTTTTATAACACAAAACCACTCAAATGCGTAGTGCATGGACCAAGAAAGACAAACAAATCAACGTAACTCTGTAAAATTACAGATCAACAACACAGATATGATTCTTATTTTTAAATTTTATTAAACTTTTATTAAATTGTATTAATATAATATACAAGGTATATGAATACCTTGAAGGCCCTGACGGTTCACCACTGATATATATATATATATATATATATATATATATATATATATATATATATATACACATACACACAGTATATGCACATTAGTCAAGGCTCAATGTTAACACGAGAGAGAGAGAGAGAGAGAGAGAGAGAGAGAGAGAGAGAGAGAGAGAGGAGAGAGAGAGAGAGGAGAGAGAGAGAGAGAGAGAGTGCGAGAGCACGAGAGAGAGAGAGAGAGCTTTTGGGCAATACAGCCTGTGACCAGGACAAAATATGGAGTCTAAGTCATTTCACATGGTGTTCTGTAAAAACAGGAAGGTAGAGACAGCAACAACCTTTACAAGTTAGTTTTCCCCGCGGGCAGTTCAAAACTAGCACGTCTCATTCACTATGAGATAAATCACACAACCTTCTGAGCAATCATACCCACCCAAAATGAAAAAAAAAACGATCTAAGAGCCCAATATGATCCATCGACCGAATCCTAACACATTAATTTACTGCCCAGCAATGTGCTAATGAAGTTAACAAGAAGAAAGAAAAAAGGAAATCCCAAGCTACTTTTACAGCTGATTAGGTCACTAACGCCACAGATTTTCCGGATTTTGATGATTATGGGTCATTAATACGTTGATTGGGTATTAGGATACACACAGACACACCCCCCCAGGGGGGAATATGTTTCTGGCTACGGGTCTGCACAGGGCAACCAAGAGGAGAAAATATGAAATGAGCAGTTTGTCTGCTGGACACACACACACACACACACACACACACACACACACACACACACACACACACACACACACACACACACACACACACACACACACACACACACACACACACACACACACACACACACACGCACGCACGCACACACACTAAGGATTCAATGAATATAACCAAAAAAAGTACATTCTAATGCTGAAGTGTTCTACAAATACATTGGACGACTACACTGCTCCTAGTCCTCCGCCCTGTGTGCGCTGTGGCGATAAGGCCAGACTAGCCACACAGTGTGTATCAGATGGCAAACATTGTTTGTTCTGCAGTGTCTGCCAATCGGGGGAAAAACCCCCCCCCAAAAAACACTTGAGATTTTGTGGCACAGCACGTAGAGTAGATTGCAAATTTCCGCCTGTTTTACCTGCCTAGCTGTCCGCCTTTACAGCTGCTGCGCTGGCGTCTCTGCGGTAGAACCGGCTTCTAATAAAGGCGTGGAGGGTGAACTAGGGTGGGAATTAAAACGTCATAAAACGGCACCGAGCTCACAGACACGGGCGGAGCTCTCCACAAATCAGTGACATGCTCATTAGCATTTGGCCTCATAACCCGGGAAGCGCCGGGGTTTTAAGAGTGACCCGGACACCGCTCAGGCCTTCTGCGTCTAGTTGAATTGCGCTTTAGTGGACGAAGAGAAATGTCTACGAAGGACATTTATGGATAACACCTGGAAAGGATCGGACCGGCCAAACATAAAACCAACGACATCCCCTTGAATCAAAACCACTGTCGCCCTGACAGTCGTTTTTGAATAAAAGGGACATAGTTGATTGACACAATACAAACAGATAGATTGTGGTGTTAAAGTCAGGAGGTCCGAACAATGGATCGGTCCTGACCTCGGGCATCATCGGTTCATGCCGATCGGTTTCATCATCTGAAGTCAATCTGTTCAGCCGCAACATTAAACAGAATCATATTTTAAGGCGTCCCGTTAAAACCCATCAAAGGAACCCATTCAAGACAGACATAGGGTCTGGAGCCCACCACCAACATACCTGTGTGTTGAGACGGACGCTGCTCAGCCTGTTTGTTTGTTTGAAGAGCGGCTGTGATTCAATAAACATGCACACCTGCATCTAATCAAGTTGAATTGTGCGCCACTCAATGCAAAACTAAATGGTACCAGACTCTGGATGTGGATCGCAATACCACGCAAACAAACAGAAATATACAGACAGCATGTACGCACACACACACACACACACACACACAGCCCCCCTTCCATATGTATTTAATATTACTGACTGAATGTGACGTATGGTACAAACTAATACTACTAATACTACTACTCATTTTATTTAGCTGTGTTTAAGTAATGGATGCTTTTATATAGCGCTTTTATCCAAAGCGCTTTACAAGTCATGCCTCACGTTCACCCATTCATACACCGACGGCGGAGTCAGCCATGCAAGGAGACAGCCAGCATGTCAGGAGCAGTTAGGGTTAGGGTCTTGCTCAAGGACACCGACAGTTTTTGGAGGAGGAGCCGGGGGATCAAACCAGCGACCTTTCGGTTATGAGGCGACCGCTCTACCTCCTGAGCTATACTGCCGCCTTAAGTGTGTTACTATTTCCCCCCCCCCCCCCTCTAAATAATCTCTTGCATGGTTCTCATGTCCCGGAGTGATCTCAGTGAACAAGAAGAACGCTAAGCTGCTTATGCATTTTTATATAAACAAAGCTTAACCATTGTCATATTTTGGGAAAGATGAGTGAGAAATATGCCCCAAGAGACTTATAACTGTCCGCAACATGATGATTGCTGCTTCCCTTTGTCTCTGCGTGGGAGTCTGTTTCTCTCTGTGTATCAGTCTAGCCTCGATCCCTATGAAGGCAACTTTCAAAACCCAAAATGCGGACGAACCAATCAGCACGAAGGGGGAGGGACTTTGAGTTCTGAGACTGTTGCCTCTTTTAGAAACTGAAACGTGAGCTCACTTTAGAATGTAGCAGTTATAGCTGTCATCATTTCAATAAAACAATCATTGCCCTAGGTTCAGATCTCTGCTTCATTACCATTCCCCTCCTTAGTTTGGCATTCACCATTTGCATTTGTAACTTCAGTCAGTAGTAGTAGTTAGTTTGTGTGCGTTAGCGATAGAGTCATCTGAAATGTGGTTCCGTCACCCCTTTGGCTACAGAGACACAAACGTGTTTCTGTGGATTAACGCTCAACTCTGTGCTTCACAAACTGAAATAGCCCACCGCCTCGTCCCGGCTGTTCCCGAGAAGGTGGGTGACACAGAGTTCTTTGAAATGTTTAGGAGTCCGAACAACAAAACACTCCCACACCCGAACCACCACCTGTAATGTCTCCACACACCACCACCACCATCGCACCCATTTCTCCCATCCTCACTATAACGGCTGCCATGTTACAAACCTCCCCCCTAGAATTATCCCAATTTTGATACACATTTTGGTCCATATTTTTCAGACCAACGCTATTGTTCCTGTGAGTCACCGAGTGTCTCCCTCTGTGGCAAGAGGTCGGAGGGGCTGGAGTGTCCTAGACGAAAGCTGTCATAATTTCCCTTCTGCTGAATCTTTTAATAGTATGCCTTCTCAAGCTGAGGCTACAGTGTGTCGACGCTAGAGAGATGAGCAATGAGCAATTCTCAGAGCCCACGTTAAGTGGAATCTATGAGCAAGCTTTAGCGTCGCTATGCTTTACAGTGTGGTAACGATGCCTGTGGCCATGCCAGTAATTTCCTGTCTGGAATATATTTTCGTCATTTTGAAGATGCTTTTGTCCAAAGTGACTTGCAACTAGCGTGTTTAACATAGATAGGTAGGAGAACTCGTCACCAGAAGTGCATTTCCCTCCTACCAAGCCTCCAAGAGCGGAACCAGTGCTCAGGTTAAAGTACAATCAGTTGGCTCCAAAAGTTGGTCAAACTGCATCTCAATCATCACCCTCAGTAACCCCCCGCCCCTATCCTTGCCCCAGTGTCCTAAAAACCAAAATATGGTCACGTAGCTTTCCAGTGCATATTGACGCTATCTCGGCTCACCTTCCTAAATAGACGGCAGCCGTCGCCTTTTGTTTTTGTCTTGTATTTTCAGTTAGTGCCGTTACTGCCGCTCTGACCTCCGTCAATCCCCTTTCAGGGCTACATTACCTGAAGCAAGCGTCGCAGACGCTTTTGGATGCTTTGTTTATTCCCCGCTGATTTCAGATTTGACTTTGCTACTATGCGCTTAAACGGGGTGTTTGTGTGTGTGTGTGTGTGTGTGAGATTATGTGTGTGTGAGATTCCAAATAGAGTCTCTCTAGCTTGGGAATCTTGGAAATGGTACATTAACATCAATGCTATATCAACGTAGTGCTGACGTTTACTGGACACATATCCAAACAAAAGGAATGGGGAAAAAAAACCCATGGTCACACACCTCTGCTTTCCACCAAGTTATGACTCAACCTGTAACCAGAAACATCTTTACTCCACTTAAAAGGAATTGCTTTCTGATGAGTTGACGTCTACGCTCGAATATTTATTTTGCTCACTGCGTCTTTTGGAAAATGTGGTCCCAATGTTTCATGGTGTCGGTCGATTATAGGGTCTTGGGTGAAAACAAAATCAAAAGCAAAGGCAAACGACAAGTTTATGGATCGGTTTGATCTGTTCATTGTATGTGGTTTGTGTTTTTCCTTTTGCAAAAAAACAACTTAAAACAAAACGTTTCCAACCAGTACTTCTATGCGTTTCAAGGACTGCAAATAGTTTCCAATGGAGATAATAGAAAACACATGTCCCTTCTATATTCTATGACGTGAAGTGTGTATTATACAAAGATCAAAAACAACCCTAAAAAATAAAAATCTCAGTGTATCACTGTTAGGGTTGGCCGACTGGAACCGAGGCGTGCTCCGACTCACGGAGAATGACAAGCAGCCATCTGGCCCTCCTTTTCTACAGGCTGACTCTGTAACTGCATACTGAAACAGCTTCAAAGACTCTCCTTTTGAAGAAAAGGGGGGGCTTTTGGCAATCAATTGTCCAGCTCTCCCCGTGTCGTCATTCAGGGGTTATAATTGAATCAGGGTGGGCGGGGGGGGGGGGGGGGGGGGGGGGGGCGTAAGTTGGTACATAAGTTTGCTTCCCTTGCTTCTCGCATTTAGGAGAATGCGAGGCCACAGAGCAAGGGAGAAGGAAAAAATAAATACAAAATTACTAAAAATCTAAAAGGTAGAAAAAACAAAACAAGAGATGGTACTAGGGATCCATGGAAGCAGCACTTAAGGTTTGCAGTGATGGCGGATCGAGGAAGCCTTTTTCAACCCAGAGGGCTCAGCACTCTAGTTCCATCAAGGAATGGCATCCCTATGATTTTTTGGGGCGCTGTTCTGAGGCAGAAAGTGTGCTAGGAGGGGTTGTGTAAGAAGAGCAGATAGACTTAGCTCTTAGCTCAACTCCTGCTCCCAATTACAACTGTTTAACTATTAATAACTGTATAACTATTAATTGCCTCACAGGGGGGAACTTTTTTTTCTCCTCCATTTTGTACGCAGTCCACTGAGAGAGAGCTGATCAGTGAAGTGGGGGTGTTCCTTTAATCATTCGATCATGTTTTATTGTTAAATCTCCTTCTCTAGTGTCTAGTGTCAGTCAAGACTATTTTGGGAACATTGCTAAGGACAGAGCTCATCCCTTGTTCAGTTGTATTTATTGTTTATTTCTCTAGTTCTCCCTATTCGTTAAGAATCACTTCACTTCATCATCAAAGTGCTGAACATTTTTCCACAAACCTACATTAACCTGTGCGATGACCATTGAAAATGCCCCTCAAACACGTAGCATTTTAAAAGCCTAGGCCACAGCCCTACATCTGCCCTCGTTCATGAAAACATAAACATCTGCCACTTAGACCGTGACAGACAGACACACACACACACACAACATCATATTTCCGTCATAAAGCTGTCAAGATGTGTAGCCGTCTCGCCCCTGGGCTCGCTCCATTATTAGGATACGGGAATGAAATCCCAGTAAAGTGGTGCAGAGTAAACAACGGGAGGAGGAGGTGGGGGGGGGGACATTACTCTGAGAGCTGTGGTTGCTCTGGTAGATGGCTCCACAGGGGGAGACTCAGGGCCTGAAGCGGAGCCTGGATGAAAAGACAGCCAAGAGAACAGTGCAAACGAGGAAAGTGGAACTGTACGGAGTATGCCAACAGCGAGGGTCGGTGATGAGAAACCAGTGACATCGGGAGTAAGAAAGGGAGTTTGACGAAAAGAAATGGGATAATAGTGTGTGTGTAAGTGTGTGTGTGTGTCGTGCTGCATTAATGGTGTCAGGACCTTTGGTAGAGGATGCTGTCTGCTTGGAGACCCTGTGGTCGCCCCACAGACGCTGCAGTCCAGTCCAATCCGATGCTAGGCTCAACTTCTCTGGCACACACATGCACACACACACACACACACACACACACATTGCATGCACATACATACCGAGTAAACATCCACATACATACACACACACACGCACATATGCACGCATGTGCTCATACACACACACTCAGGTACATGCACATGCACTTACACACACACACACAAACACACAAACATACACATGCCCACATGCAAACATATACCAACACACATACACGTACGCACATGCACACACACACACACACACCCTCCAGGGGCTGGTGCAGTAAGCCAGCCTGACACGCAGGGCCCAACCAGTCTGTTGTGCTTGTGATTGCTCTGTGCCTCCGTAGAGCAGCCTGTCATTAGTCAGCCCTCTGGAACACAACACACACACTGACATTGGCTGCAGTGTCTCCCCAACAGGCAGACAGCGGCTTCAGCCGCTATAACCCTGACAGCTGAGCCTCTTCAACATTCATTATCCCGTTATCCCGCGTCCACGTGCCGCTGACACAGCGTTCTCTAATAAACCATGCAACCCCTTTTCCGTCCCTGTGTGAGTTGTACCCCTTCAACCCCCCTCCCCAATCCACCCCTCCCCCCCTTCCAACCCCTCCCTGTCATCACGCCGACTAATTGATCATCATGGGTGAAAGAAGAGCATGCCCACATTCTGCAAAGTGGGCTCGACGACAAACAGTGTTGTTTCTCTCCCAGGGGCCTAAACTCTACAGGACATTAGCGTTATGCCAAGGGCATTATGTGCGAGAGAGAGAGAGCGAGAGAGAGGGGATGTTATGGTCTCTCCTATCATCCTATCAGAGGAAACACCTGTAACCTGTATCGCCTGGCTAGCAGAGTGTCCAGATGCAGGGCGTAGAACACGTTTAACACGCATGCACGCACATGTACACGCACAGGAGGCCTGCCGTGAGCCGATAACACCCGATAAGCTGTGTGTGTTGCTGCTGTTTTTAGAGAATGGCGGACCACAATCCTGCATGTCAGGCTGAAGAAGAGGGGGGGGGGGGGGGGGCGGCATTGTGCAATAGACAAGACAGTAGAAACTGATCAGGCGGCACAACTTTAAATATGTGTTAGAAGCGTGTAATGGAATAGAGGAGAGTTGACAGGGGGAGATTTAAATACATTAACCTTCAGCTAATTCCCTATGGCGTTGGGGCAGGGGGGGGTTGGGGGGGGGGGGGTTACCACAGACTTCTCTCAGGAGATAGGCATCTGACATGTGAGCTCATGGGCCGTTAGATTTCCGTTCCCGGTGTTATCGGCGAAATGCCCCGATGAACTGTTTATTATTAAGATTAGGAAGATCACGTTTTAGGTCATTATCGGGGACGGGGGGTACGGAACAACGGTCACCACGTTGCGCTTGTAAAAGTATACATGCGGCAAATGTCTCTTGAGAAAGTTCTCCATATGGAATAGCAGCCTCCTTATGGGTTTAGGACTCGTTCTATGTCCCCTTAGGAGCCCCTGAGGTCCTATGCGGCTCCTAGTCTTTTCAGCAGACAAAAAAAGAAAAGACCACCGTGAACAAAAGAAGAGAACAAAATGTACATTAACTCCTACAGTTGGGCACTTTCTTCTCTTTTCACCCCTTTACAAGCTGTGCAACCGCTTCCCTGTTTTATTATTCTGTTTTGCTTCTTTGCATTCCGCGGATATACCGTATTTATATGCGTTTCAGTGCGAATTGTTCAAGAATGCACTTGATCAGCACAATCTGTATACTAGCTATACTAATAAAGTTTATTGTGGCTGTTTTTATTATTTATGGAATATAGCAGCATGCAGTTATCCCTTCATAAACCAAAATAAATGAATACAATAAAAAATTACAGTTGCCTCTCGGTTCCTTGACCTTCACAGGGCTGTCATTGATGCTACCTACACACAAAGCAGACCGGAATAGCAATGATGTTCCCACAGACTTTACCACATAAAAACGCCCCTGAACTTTACATACAGGCCGAGTAACGTTCCTACAAACATGCACATGATGGTCTCTGAGCTCTGAGCCTTTTTTCCACACACACACAGCTGTAGATTTGGTCCCATCACCACTTGCGTGATGCTAACATGTGGCTATAGTTAGCATTGACCTTGTTACCCAAGCAGCCATCGGTGAATGAGAACCCCTGCTGTGCCTGACGATGGATGGAGACACATATAGTTTGTTCAGTTAGCTCATGTTGAGACATAAGTTTGACATTAGCTTCTCTGTGCAGCTGTGTAAGTACTGCTAGTTTGCTTGTGTGCGTGAGTGTGTGTGTCTATGCAAATGTGTGTGTGCGCGTCTATAGTAAGAAAATCAAAAACAATTTCAGAATTGTAAATGAAAAAGTTATGTTCACAAATGCAAAAATGTCGGATAACCATTTGTAATAATAGTTTTTTGTCACTTATTTTAACGATGAGTTTCATTTTTTTGGTTTTTAGATTCTGTTTTTTCTAGCGTCCGAGTGGCCAAAGCCTGCAACATAAGTACTTTCACAATGTGTAGTCACTGTTATGTTCCCCATACGTTCAGATCATTTCCTTCTCTCTTCCCAAGACAGAAAACCTCTGGAAGACCTCATCAGGTTCCCAAATGCCAGACAGACCGCTATGAGGGCCACCAAGACATGAAAGCCATTCAGTTTCAGGTTAACCTATGGATCCCATCCAGTGATAACACACAGGGGGATGTTAAACATTCAGCACTGTGGTGTTTTCTATCTTCCAGATTCAGAGGGGTATCCAGGGACCCAGAGCAAGACCGCTGCCTCTAGTTCTCAGAACAGTGTACTCTGTACATTGTTCCTCTGCAGGAGCAACTTGACCTGGAGTCAGGACAAACCTCAGGTCAGGCCTTTGGCGTTGTAGGTACTGGCTCTCCGTATACACGCTTTTCCATTCATTTGCAGGCCGAATGAGTTTTTTTTATCTGAAATCAAAATTCTTGTGGGTTTTCATGTTGAGTGTTTTTCAGCTGACGGTGAATGGGGGACAGTGGAGACTCGGTGACCTGAGGTCAGCGCACTGTGTTATTATTGTTTGGTCAACGCACTGTAAATCCTTTTCACTGTAATTTTGCACTGTTAATTCAATTTCACACGTCACTTTTTCAGTATTCATCCGAGTTATTTATTAGTATTTTATTACTGCCAATTTGCACTATACGTATTGTTGTATATTGTATATACCTACGTATTACTGTAATAACACTGTAAATTGTGCAATTCATCTGTCAATACATTTAGATTTCATTTAGTTATATTTTGTTTATACTAGTTTAGTTTAGTTTAGTTTGTTGTTATTTAGTTTTTAGGTATTAGTATATTTTGTGTGCATTTATTCCCCCTGTTTCAACCTTAATTTCCCTCGGGACAAATAAAGTCTCTTGAATCTTGATGTAGCGCATCCACTGTTGGGAGGTTGAAATTGATATACCATCTGTATCCTCAGTATTTGTATCTGTATCTGTATTTCCACAGATAGTGTGAGAAACACGGCATTCCATTATTTTAAAATATACATCATGTTTTCGCCATTCGTCATTACACTGTGCGGGCAGACTAGTCTTCTGCAAGCCCCTCCCCCACCCTCCCACAGCAGTGAGTCTTTCCCAGGGTGAAGATAAGGTCAGAGGTCAGAGCTAGGTCAGAGCTACAGAGTGTGTTTCCACCTGTGATATAATTACAGTTTGCCTGGCTTCCAAATTTGCAAAACTGAATGCAGGCAAAATGGAGCAGAATAGATCATTGTTTATTTACATATACTAACTGTAATCTAAACTTAAAACCTACCTTTTTACATTGTCGTTTGGTGCCTAGGAGTGCCCTTCAGCTCTTGTTACAGCTAAATCGACCCGTTAGCCAGCACTAGCCTACCCCTGCTGCCGATAGGTACTAGACTATAGGTTCTCTACATGTTCCATGTCCACCCTACCCCAGCTAACCATACCGCAGTCTGCTTCTGTTTTCCAGTGTGCGGCCGTGATCCCCACCTGAAGGATACCGGCCAGCACCACGCACAAATCATATTCTCATTTTAATATTTGTATATTGTGTATATATTATATGTATATTATTTTCTTTGTACCTTACTACTTACATGACTATACGTCACTTATGGAATCCATTGCACTCCTGAACCATCCCTGGAAGGAGGGATCCCCTTCCACTCTGCGTTCCTTCTCAAGATTTCTTCTTACATATTTAAGAGAGTGTTTTCTTGACCTTAGGGGGGCTAGGGTTTTGGGGGGGTGCTGTAAACATGTGGCCTGTGAAGCCATTTGAGACTGTAACTGTGATTAAGGGCTACACAAATAAAATTGACTTTACTTGACTTGACTAACCCACATTGTGATGGCACAAACCCGGGTATAAAACCGGCAAAGTATTCCATTAACGCTGCTATGTATGCTAATGAGAGTCTACCGATAGCAAGGTACTGCCACAGATACATTGTCACAGTGTGAAAAACAGATGCTGCTATGTCATTCATATGTGGATACCTTTTTCCCTTTTTTGGGGGGCGGGGGGGGGCTTGGGAACCGAAAGGTTGCCGGTTCAAGTCCCTGAAAACACCGGGGCACTGCCGAGGTGCCCTTGAGCAAGGCCTTAGACCCTTACACTGCTCCCCAGGTGCTGTATATATACACTAGCTTCCCACTGCTCCTAATACTACTAGGATGGGTTAAATGCAGAGAAACACATTTCACTGTGTGTGTACATGTATGTGACCAATAAAGAGGATTACAAATCCTCCAGATTCTGATTTTAGATTTAGACTTTTGTTTTTCCTCCAGAGCTGTTGTGTTACATGCCACCAAGAGAGTCACACCGATGCTGCAGATGCCCCCCCCCACAGATAGTGTTAATTTCCCTATTGCAGGGTATAGTGTGGTTTTATCATTTAAACAGTGGTTGTTTCAGACCCAACATAATGAACCGTTTCACATGAGAGGGGACGACTCTGGTCCTCAGGTCTTCTGGGACTTAGGGTTAGGGTTAGGCTATTGAGTTGGCTACAATATGAACACAATATTTAAAAGTCACATATTGTAGTTACAAATGATCATTAAAAGTTTGTTAACTACAGTGTACAGGGTTATAACAGCCGTAATGGACCTGGAATGGAATGGCCATCCTGCTGCTCTCCAAAATGTTTTGGTAATTCTGTGATACCTCGCTGCCTGGCTGGGGTTCTGGGGTGGTTATTGCAACCGTCGGTGAAGGCTGCCTGGAGGCGAGGCAGCAACACATTGTGTGCGCAGCACAACTGGAGGCTGTTAGTAGGATCAAGAGAGATCTCCTTCTCTAGACTTGTGTGCAGAAGCTCATAGACGATGTTTGATACTGCGACCCCACAATGACCTGCGATAGACGTTTGATCCTGGAAGAGAGGTAGAAAAGTGGGAGAAATAGTTGAAGCTGAAATCTATTCATCTATGTGCTTGGCTCCGTTTTTTTGTGTTCGCTCCTGTTCATGCTTCCTCGTGCAAAATAACCGTAATTGACTTACTTTTTTTATTACTTTTTCCAGGGCAACAGTGGAGAGTTGAACCATTGGTTATTACCTTGATGGCAGCTGACTGCAATAGGTCCAAAGCACATGGAAAAATGTCACCCAATGTTCCTGCATTAAGCACCATCAGATTTCACATTTCAAATGGCTCTTATAATACACAATGTTTTTTCTGACTATGTTTGCATGTATACAAATTACAATGTTATGTACCTTTTAACTGTAACTAGAGGTGGGACGATCGATCGGCTTCCGATCATTATCGGCCGATTTTGAAGAAAAATGCGCAATCGGAGAATGCCGATCTTGCTTTAATGTTGCCGATTTCATAGCCGATCCTGCACGTGAGAAACACGTGAGCTCATCTCTTTACCAGCGAGTAAAACACGTGGGGCCCCGCCTCTTTTCTAAACAGAGCGATACTCGCCCTGCCTCAACATGTCAGCGGTGTCTGCAGTGTGGAGTTTCTTCAAAGTGTTTGATACAGATGTAACATTTGCCATCTGTAATGTGTGCAAAGAGAAAATATCTCGTGGAGGAAGCAAGGTAAAAAATTTCAACAAGACAAATTTAATAAGACACCTGAAAACCCATCACCCAGCGCAGCATGGCGAGTTTGTTAAACTGACCGCGGAGAACGAGAACCCCAGGAATGCATGATGGATGAAACTGTTCTATAATACAGGGGTTCCCACCCTTTTTTGTGCCACGGACCGGCAGATACATGAAAAAAATCTCGCGGACCAGTTGTCAATTTTCGCGGACCGGTTGTCAAAGTGTGTGTCAACACACCCCTAACAAAACGGCAGGGCTCGATTTCAGTATAAACGCGCATGTACACGGAGCGCCCGTAACACAAACCCCGGCTCGTTCGCGACCGACACGTCACTAGCGCGTAGTCTCTTTAGTAGCGCGTGCAACTGAAAGTCTCTCGTTATGCCGCCGATATATATTTAATCTATATATATAGATTATACCGCTATATAATCTATATATATAGATTATACTATATATATCATCTCTATATATCGATTATACCGCCCGCCGTTCACCTATACTCAAATCATTTGAGTCAAATATGATGATAAACACACAGCTGTTTCGCGGCCCGGCAGTAACACCTCCACGGCCCGGTACCGGTCCGCGGCCCGGCGTTTGGGAACCCCTGCTATAATAGACTGCTATAGCAGCGATACACTGTAGACCGCTATAGCTGCAAAAAAAATAAAAAATCGGTGATCGGTGATCGGTGGGGCAGATATTTCTCATTGTGATCGGTGATCGGTGGCAAAAAACGTGATCGTCCCATCCCTAACTGTAACATTTTAAATGTATTATTTAAACAATGCCAAACCTTTGAGTTGTGTCCACTCTGGTTCGTGGCTATATCTTTGCTTTCCGTTTGCTGGCGGTATGTCTGCGCTCATCTTTAAGACACAAGCTGGATTGACGTGTCTTCCCTGGAAGCAGGTGAGGTGTATCACTAGACTTGTATTAATATACATGCTATAAATGCTCTTCTCGCTGCACTGTGCTCCTGCAATAAACAGCCCAATGTCCTGCGTCTTATTTCGGTTTATACATGCCAGCGAGGCACAGAGGCTTCCTCATCGCAAGGTCGTCCCTCAGCCGATATATGGCCTTGGAAGGCAGTCAAATATTATTGAATGAGCTAATTATAATATAAATAAAATATGTTCATACATCTATTTATAAGTCTAATTCCGAGGTGCAGCTGAACTGCATGCTGGCTTTTACTGCTATATTTATGGAGGGAAAAGCCAAAGGTAATAACAGGTGGCACACTGCAGCCTGGTAGAAGTTGCTCCTTCCGTGTATCTGCAGCTATTAGTGGAAGTAAAAGGACAGCAGGGAACCAAGGTTCTGTTTGTTTTGACCCGAACATTCTGGCATACTGTGATCCATCCATGCTTTGTTTATTTGTCCTCTCATTCATCGCTCCACTTCGCCACCTATGCCGCTCTTATTTGTCCTCTCATTCATCGCTCCACTTCGCCACCTATGCCGCTCTTTTTATGGTGGATTATATGGCTGCTTGTGTCTTTCAATATTGTCCTGCCGGCCTGCCTGGCCTTGGATGCCTGACCCATGAATAGACCAGGCAGTGTTTGATCGACAGGGATGCGGATGTGTGTTTTGGCAGATGTGTGTTTTGGCATATTTTTAAACAGGTGTCATGACCTGATTTTAAACACACACACACACACACACACACACACACACACACACACACACACACACACACACACACACACAGACACACACACACACACACACACACACACAGACACACTCAAATGCGCACCCACGCGCACACACACACACACACACACACACACACACACACACACACCACACACACACACACACACACACACACACACACACAGTTTCACACTTTCCAGGTATGGAAGCATATCTCCTGGGGCTAATTTTGGACCTGGCTTGGCCGCCTCGCCGGTCACCTCACAGTCCTCAACCCGATCAAAACATGTCACTTGAACACGGCCAATGGCAGCCAGCTCAGAACTATTTTTTTGGTTCTTTTATCAGTAGCGGAAGCTTAAAGTGAGTGCCA
Source organism: Muraenolepis orangiensis (assembly GCA_027704905.1). NCBI lineage: Eukaryota > Metazoa > Chordata > Actinopteri > Gadiformes > Muraenolepididae > Muraenolepis > Muraenolepis orangiensis. The sequence goes on from CM051001.1 coordinate 24,281,839, forward strand.
TGTATGCGAACCCCACCTCAGCTGTGTGAGAATGTGATGCTCTGGTCTTTGTCACCATAGCGCAGAAGCAGAACGTGACCTAAATTGACCCACTGTCACAGTGTTCCTACATGTCTTTGTTCCCTGGGTCAGAAAGTGGCTAATCTTGGTGATGACACCCTCGCTGTCAAGTCACACACACTCATAGTCACACAAACACACACACAGTGATGTGAGGTTTCATTTTAGGCTTTCCATGTAATAGCTCCACTGACTCCACTCACTACTTAAAAAGTGCCCAAAAGGGATTGGTGGGGTTTAGGATGAATAGAAAAGGGGTTTGTTTCACTGTCAGTTCTCTGTCCATAGGCTTCATATACCTGAGTGTCTGGGTTATGACTTAGTGATGAGAGAAATCCCCTTGAATAGCTTCAACACCTTTCGCTTTCCCCGAATCCACTCTATGGTCTGTCATGGAAAAATTGCGCTGCTGAAATGGTCAGCGAACACACAAAATTATTTAGCATGTGTGTCTTCAGTGAATCAATTCAACAAGTGTGAAACCCAATGTGTAAACACAGTGTTTCTGATACAAAACTATGTTAGTTTGGGGAGATCGTTAAAAAGCTTTTTGCTTTTGGGGGGCGGTGGGGGCTAGGGGACGTGCGTGGCAAGGCTAAATTATGCGATATCGTAAAGGTGACTTGTTCCTATTTCGATTAACCGTTACAGTTCTGTATTAATTACAGACATTCTATAGGAGTGTGCAAGCAAAGGATGTGTCCGAGTCTTTATGTAGTTGCATTTGGGTTTGTATCTACAAAAGGAGGGCCCTGCAGAAAAAGTTTGAGAACCACTGGTGTATAGTATTGTTAGTAGTAATAGTAGTAGTGGAGGAGAAGACGACAGCCTCCACGTGGCCTCCTCTGCAAGTAATGAGAGATGGTGAAAGACCAGCTCGTGAAACCAATGTCGCCACCCAATCATCGTCAAGCTGACAGACCAAGGCGTAAAAAGTCGGGGGGATGCAAGTCCACGCCAGGACGGGAATCCATCCCGACGGTCGACCACCAAGGTCTGGCAGTGCTCCAGCTAAACGTAGAGGGCCTCACCAACGCCAAACTCGAGATCATAAGTCACCTCGCCGACTCCCACAAGGTTGCAGCTGTCCTCCTACAGGAAACCCACTGTATGGTTGAAGACACCCTCAAGCTGCCCGGGTTCCACCTAGCTGGTTCCATCCTCAGCAGACATCACGGTATTGCGACCTTTGTGAGGTCTGATCTGGGGTGGACAGTCTCTGGCCAATCTCCACCAAGTGCCAGCGTTGAGTGGCTGTCCACCAAGATACAGGCAACATCTGTTGTAAATGTGTACAAGCCTCCACCATCTACACTGACCGTGTCGGCCCTCCCGCTTGCCCAGGCACCTGCCATCTATGCAGGGGACTTTAACTGCCAGCACACTGACTGGGGATACTCCCACACTACACCAGACGGAGAGACGCTGTGTGAGTGGGCCTCCAACGCCAATGCTCAGCTCCTGTTCGATCCCAAAGAGCCACCAGTTTCCACTCTTCAAGATGGGACACCTTCACCAACCCAGACCTCGCATTTGCTGTATGCCACAACAGCGACCCAATCCCTCACTGGTGCAGCCGGTAGAGGGTAAACCTGTCCGTAGGTGGAACTTCCGGAAGGCCAACTGGCAGGCATTCACCACGGAGACAGAGAGAACATCAGCCTGTCTCCCGGACCCAGACATTGCTGATGTGGACTCAGCATATGCAGCCTACTGCGAAGTGCTCCTAAGTGCAGCAAAGAAGACGATCCCTCGCGGCTACAATGCGAGCTACATCCCGGGCTGGGATGAAGAGTGCAACCACCTCCTGCGTGAACATCAGCAGGCTGGCTCAAGGGAGGATGTGGAAGCGACTGCAACGGCACTACTCCACAAGCTGGACGCCACCCGAAGGGCCAGATGGACTGAAACCGTTGAGTCAATCGATTTCACCCATTCCAGCCGTAAGGCAGACCATCAACCAGCTCACTGGCAGGAAAACAACACCCCCCAAGTGCTCTGTGACAGCAGATGCCATTGCAGCCCAGCTCCTGAAGAACAGCCAATTCCAAGGTGCAGATAAGAACTTCGCCCGCTCTACACTGTGCGAGGTATCTTCCCTCTCTAGGGCACCCAGTGTCGATGTAGACATGTCCGGACAGTTTACAACAGCTGAACTTAGGGCGGCCATCGGCAACCTTAGGCAAGGCAAGTCCCCGGGGCATGACAATATCCACCCAGAGTTCTTGACCCACCAGAGTGAGACAACATCTGCCTGGCTGTGCTCTTTTTTCTCATCCTGCTTCCAGAGGTCCAAACTGCCGAAGACCTGGCGCCGTGCTGCTGTTATCGCCCTGCTGAAACCAGGCAAAACTGCGGAAGACCCTAAGGCCTACAGACCCATCTCGCTGCTCTGTGTCCCATTCAAGATACTGGAGAGGATGATCCTCAGCCGCATAGAGCCAGCAGTGGACCCACAGCTTCCAAGGGAACAGGCTGGTTTCCGGCGGGGCAGGTCAACAGTAGATCAGGTAACCCTGCTCACCCAGGACATCGAGGACAGCTTTCAGGCCAAAGAGAATGCTGGGGTTGTGTTGCTCGACCTAACAGCCGCATATGACACCGTCTGGCACCGTGGACTTCACCTGAAGCTGCTGAGGACTATCCCAGACCGGCATATGGTGAAGTTCATAATGGAGATGCTGTCCAACCGCAGCTTCATCCTCCGAACCAGCGATGGCCAGCGAAGCAGACTGAGGAGATTGAGAAACGGGGTGCCACAGGGGTCTGTCCTCTCACCACTACTGTTTAATATTTACATCCACGACCTCCCGGAGACAACTTCCAGACAATATGGTTACGCGGATGATCTGGCCATCATGCTGCGTCGAACAACATGGTCAGCGGTGGAACAGGGTCTCAACCAGGACATGGGCATCTTGGCTGCCTACCTGCGCAAGTGGCGTCTGCAGCTCAGTACTGGGAAGACTGTGTCGGCCGCATACCACCTGTGCAACAGAGAGGCCAAAAGGGAACTGTCGGTGTCCGTCGACAACAAGCGCCTGGAGCACCAACTAGCCCCCAAGTACCTCGGTGTTCGGCTGGACAGGACACTGTCCTACAAACAGCACCTTGAGGAAGTGAGAGCCAAAGTGACAGCAAGGGTCTCGCTTATCCGCCGCCTTGCTGGCACAACCTGGGGTGCCTCCGCCAGGACACTACGAATCTCCACACAAGCCCTGGTGTTCTCTGCTGCCGAATACTGCACCCCAGTCTGGAGTAGAAGCCCACATGTGAAGAAGGTTGATCCTATCATCAACAATGCCCTTCGGATCATAACTACCAGTCCTAGCGGGAATTGCCCCGGCCGGTCTCCGACGAAAGGCCGCTATCCTCACACTTGCAAGGAAAGCCCAAGAACATGACTGGCATATCATGCATGAAACAACAACAAAGGCAGCGCCCCCAAGCAGACTCAAGTCCCGTCACCCCTACAACAGGACAGCACAAGAGATGCTTGGTTCCATCCTCCTGAGGACCTGTCTACAAGGGCATGGCTAGCAACTTCCTGGAAGCAGGAATGGGAGTCGGCTGAGCCCACACGTCTGCACCATAACATCCAAGACCCGGGAGACGGAGTCGAAGGAGAACATCTACCACGCCGGCATTGGACCCTGCTGAACCGCCTCCGTACTGGGGTTGGTCGCTTCAAAGCGTCCATGAAGGAGTGGGGCCTGGCAGACAGCGCAGTATGCGAGTGTGGCGAGCCTGAGCAGACTGCCGACCACATAATCACCACCTGTCCTCTGTACAGACCTCCTCCTTCAGAGGCTGGCCTCTTCCAAGTGGGACCAGAGACGAGAGCGTGGCTTTGTGACACTGAGCTGGATATATGACGATGATACACGAAAGAAGAAGAAGTAGTAAACAGCGTTGTTTATTGTATAGTGTAGTGAGTGTAGTATAGAATTAGTATTGCCGGAGTGATGGGAGTAAGAATTCCATTCCAAGCATTCGTATCGTAGTCGTTACACATGGTAAAAATAAACAATCTTGAGATAGTATTGATCCATAGAAGTTCAGATAGGATAAGACAGTACAGTATTGAAACAAGACAGTTGACTACCTCCACTCCATAAGACAGTGATCTGTGGCACTGTAGCCAAGGTCCTGCTATACACTTGTTTCAGTGCCGCATGGTTGTTACATTTTATCATGCGTCATCATCGCGGCTCACTCTGTAATCCAATAAACTGGGTGGACCACATCCCAAGATGATGGGGATCAGGTTTTGATTTCATAGGTGTGTGTGTGTGTGTGTGTGTGTGTGTGTGTGTGTGTGTGTGTGTGTGTGTGTGTGTGTGTGTGTGTCATAACACACACACACACACAAATCCAGGGCCCTCTAACCCCCCCCACTGATACCACCAACTGTTACTACTATCGCCATGGTTCCAATCACAAGTGTGTTTTAGCGTATAGCGTTCTTTTGTTGTTGTTCACACTGTTTTTGTATGAAGGAATCTCGACTTGCGTTGTACCATCTGGATTCTGTAACATTGGATTCCTTCAGTAACTATGTATTATCACTATAGTTTTACTAAATGACAGCCTGGATACTATGCTCTTACCCGTTGTGGAGTTTAATAATCCCAGTCTCTTTCTCTCTTTTTATATTGCCCATCCCAACTGTCTAACCCTTGAAATATACCCTTCTAGAATTCCATCTGTTTCTGAGTGGGACTCCTTCCTTAAAGGGGTCATAGTCTGTTCAGTATGGGAGTCTTACCGTGAGAGGTGTGCCTGTGAGACATATATATACATATATATATATTGTGGCGCCCCGGGCTCCACTGGGAAGCATTCTGGGCAACCCTTGGGGCAGGTGGTGGAACAGCGGTACTACACCGCTGAGCTCCTAGCAGGATTGGCACCACGGAGAGCTCAGACGGTAACCGCCCACTCGTCAGGCCGAATGGGAAACACCTGGAGCGGCTCATCAGGCCTGACGCCGTGCACCTGGAGGGGGCCACTCAAGAAGCGGGAGACGAGGATAAAAGGAAGAGCATGAAACGAAGAGGTGGCGAACAGTATGTGGTAAGAGGCCGCAGGCCAACCCGGACTCAAGCCGCGGCGCGCTAGGTGCGCGTTGTATACGAATGCAGGATTGTAACTGTGAGTGTTTCTGTTCCCAGCCTTAACCCCTGGCGGCGGTGTTGCTGCCTAAACGGGTGCACCAGGAGGCGGACCAACACCCCACGAGCCGGCCCGGACAGCTACCCCGGAACGACCGAGAGAGGGGGAGATTGGACCCCAACCGGGAGGACCGTTTTGATTTGCCGTTATTCCCTTTTCCCCTTACCCCCACCTGTTTTAACAAATAAATCATTTGTTTTACCACCGCAACCGCTGTTGTCCTCCCTCCGCCAACGGGTGCACGCCACAAATGGTGGAGAATGCGGGCATGTTGACCCAGCTCACAACCGAAGACCTGAGTCCAGCCTTAAGGGAGTTGATGGCAAAAGTGTTGCAGGGGCAACAAAGATTGCAGAAGGCCATCGCGCAGTGCGCAGCGCAAAGGACTCCGGGAAAGTGGCCGAGAGAGGAATGGCCCCGCGTTTTGGCTCCGCACCCGCCGGAGGACGCCGCTCCGCAACCGCCGGAGGACGCCGCTCCGCAACCGCCGGAGGACGCCGCTCCGCAACCGTCGGAGGACGCCGCTCCGCAACCGCCGGAGGACGCCGCTCCGCACCCGCCGGAGGACGCCGCTCCGCACCCGCCGGAGGACGCCGCTCCGCACCCGCCGGAGGACGCCGCTCCGCACCCGCCGGAGGACGCCGCTCCGCCCCCGCCGGAGGACGCCGCTCCGCCCCCGCCGGAGGCCGCCGCTCCGCACCCGCCGGAGGCCGCCGCTCCGCACCCGCCGGAGGACGCCGCTCCGCCCCCGCCGGAGGACGCCGCTGGCCCCCGTCGGTCGACTACAGAGGGGGTTCAGAACAGACACCAGAGGAGACACCAGAGGAGGTCCCGGAGGAGACTCCTAGCGGAGACCCCTGGAGGAGGGTCCAGAGGAGATCTCCAGAGAGGACTCCCACCGACCAAATCTCGGATCATCGACTGGGACGCAGACGGTCCAGAGGAGCGGGGTTGGCCCCCGCGCCGCTACTGTCGGGATCTGTTGTTTTCCCTCAAATGCCACCGGGAATACCCCTTCAAGCCGGGTTGGACGCCAGGAGGCGCCCGTAGAGGAGGGGGATACTACCGACAGGTTGTACCTATTTTTGCATGGGAACGCAGATGCCCTGTCCCGAAGGTCAGAAGGCCTGTAGTCTGGGTGGGCGCTCCCCGCCCTGGCTTGAAGCTGAGGAAGGGGGTATGTGGCGCCCCGGGCTCCACTGGGAAGCATTCTGGGCAACCCTTGGGGCAGGTGGTGGAACAGCGGTACTACACCGCTGAGCTCCTAGCAGGATTGGCACCACGGAGAGCTCAGACGGTAACCGCCCACTCGTCAGGCCGAATGGGAAACACCTGGAGCGGCTCATCAGGCCTGACGCCGTGCACCTGGAGGGGGCCACTCAAGAAGCGGGAGACGAGGATAAAAGGAAGAGCATGAAACGAAGAGGTGGCGAACAGTATGTGGTAAGAGGCCGCAGGCCAACCCGGACTCAAGCCGCGGCGCGCTAGGTGCGCGTTGTATACGAATGCAGGATTGTAACTGTGAGTGTTTCTGTTCCCAGCCTTAACCCCTGGCGGCGGTGTTGCTGCCTAAACGGGTGCACCAGGAGGCGGACCAACACCCCACGAGCCGGCCCGGACAGCTACCCCGGAACGACCGAGAGAGGGGGAGATTGGACCCCAACCGGGAGGACCGTTTTGATTTGCCGTTATTCCCTTTTCCCCTTACCCCCACCTGTTTTAACAAATAAATCATTTGTTTTACCACCGCAACCGCTGTTGTCCTCCCTCCGCCAACGGGTGCACGCCACAATATATACATATATATACATATATATACATATATATACATATATATACATATACATACATATATATACATATATATATATATATATACATATATATACATATATATACATATACATATATATACATATATATACATATATATATATATACATATATATACATATATATATATATATATACACATATACATATATATATATATATATATATATATAAAGTCGTGACCACGAGCCTCACGCTTTGTTGTCAAATGTGGTTTATTAGACAGCCTTAGAGAATTGTCAACAGCCAAAATAGATCGTGAAGTTTCCGAGATATCAGCTGAATGTCGTCTCACCCAGTTCAATAATTACGGGAAGATAGCAAAGAGTTGCTGCGGGCCTAACGGCTAACCTAAGTAAGTGTCGCCTCGGCCTCCTGGATGGAGAATAACTGGGGTAAACGATTGGCAGAGGATGCAAAAAGGCCCAAGCAGGCAAGGTCGAATTGATCCCTTTCAAGACCCCCTTCACCCTTGTCACAGACCACGCATCTCTCGTCTGGATGTCACGCAACAAGGAAATCAGCACCAGGGTCACCTGCTGGTTTCTCTGGTCCACAGGTTGCAAGATTAAAGGTTTTTATTTGCCATTCAAACAATTTACAAGTACAAGAACAAGTACAATGGAATGCTTACTCCCCATTCCCTCCCGCAGTATGAATTTCTAAAACACAATGTTAAATGTATGTATAAAAAATACTATACACAATCAAAATAAACATAAAAGTGACTGAAGCATGATATGTACATATTTACAATTGTGCAAAATGCATTCCAGTAGTGCAGCAGCATCATGAATATAGTACAGTGCAGTAACTGTAATGAGTCCAGATAGTCCAGCAAAGTATGATAGTGTAATGTTAATGACAATTGTATGATAGTGGCAGCACTTCTAGCAGTTCAGTAGGCGCACTGCCTGTGGATAAAAACTATCCTTGAACCTGGTTGTCCTTGTTGAAAGCTGCGGAACCGGCGACTGGATGCTAGGGTGGAGATGAGATGGTGTCCAGGGTGGTTGCAGTCCTTTGTGGCCTAGATAGCTTCCTTGTCCTGTGTAGTGGTGCCGTACCACACAGTGACGCCACTCGCCAGGACGCCACAGTAAAAGTTCACTAGCCACCATTGGTCTATTCCGCTTTTCCTGAGGCACCTCAGGGCATAGAGCGCTGGTGTGCCTTCTTCAGCATGACCTCCGTGTTGCGGGTCCACGCCAGATTTTGTCGGAAATCTGTAGCCTCAGGAAATGGAAGCAGCTGACGATTTCCACCAGTGTTGCATCCAGGCTGATGGTGGAGTGGGTGCGAAGCGGGTTGGGTTTGTTCTGATGTAGAGCTGTGTGTCATCTGCATAGCAATTGAACGATATTCCATGCCGGCTGATGACACAACCAAGGGGGGGACATGTATATAGTGAAAAGGGTGGGGCCGAGGACTGATCCTTGATGGACACCACAGGTCACAGTGTGTTTGTGATTTTGCCGCTCCCAAGGTGACCTGCTCAGTCCACTCGGTGAGATATGAGGTGAACCAGTTTAGGGCAGAGTCAGAGAGTCCAATTGTCGAGCGAAGACGATGGAATAGAATGTCATGGTCGACAGTGTCAAATGCTGCAGTTAGATCCAGGTGGATGAGAAGGGATGGAGATCCGGTGTCAGTTTCTGTACTGTGGCCCTGGTGGAAACAGACTGGAATTTTTCAAAGAGGTTATTGAGTTTGAGATGTTCCTGAATCTGAATGGCAATTACTTTCTCCAGCACCTTTGATATAAATGGCAGGTTGGAGATGGGTCTGTAATTAGCAAGGACTTCAGGGTCTAAGGTTGTTTTTTGAGGAATGGTTTGTTGACAGCAGCTTTTAATGGGGATGGAACATGACCAGACTGGATGGAGTGGTTTATCACAGAAGTGATCAGGGGACTTATGGCACCAGTGTTGGGTGCCATAAGGGTTTCATCTTTTTGATGATGGCCTCAACTTCATGCTGCGAGATGTCAGTGAAGCAGCAAAGAGGCTGGGTAGGTCCAGGCTGGGGGTTGACGGTAAGGACTGGCAGAGCAGCAGAGTTTGAGAGGAGAGAGTGAATGGTGTCTACTTTTTTCCTCAAGAATGCGATGAAATGATTACACTGCTCCTCTGTGGTGTCTTTGTGTAAGGGAGTCTGAGGTTTGAGGAGATGATTTATGGTGGAAAAAAGTTGCCAGGACTATTGTTGATGATAGTGGAGTATAATTTTGACCGTGTGTCTCTGAGGGACTTTTAGGCCTAGGCCGTTTGGTGGTCCCGGTATGCCTGCCTGTGAACAGCGAGTCCAGAAACCTTGAGCCGCAGAGGACACGCCCCGCTGTCTTCATTTTCCGCAGCTTGCAGGTGTACCAGGGGGCTGAGCGTGTGAAAGTGACGTGGAGATCCAGGACATTACTCAGAGATGTTTTATAAAAGTCCAGTTGGTGTAGTAGTTGGTGCTAAACAAACTTTCTACGAGAGCCTCTGTGGATGTAACAAGGTCTGCGTAGTAGTCCAAGGTGTTTGATGGCTGAGATGCACGTTGGGGTTGTGTGGTGTTGGTGTTGAGACTCAGCAGTTGCGGGATGGAATACTTTGACATCATGCCGGTGGCCGCAGGTTCTCGTCTGGAGCAAGCCGTTAGCCATAGACAGAGATGGAAAACTGTTAGCCAGAATGAGATGGTGATCCATAGCATGGCAGGAGGAGAAGAAGCTGGGAGAAGCAGTCTGTGTCAAAGCAGCAGGTTAGCCAGCAGGCTTTTCAACGGATCGCTGTGGAGGCAGCTGTCCTAGCCGGCTAGCTGTGGAGGCAGCTGTCCTAGCCGGCTAGCTGTGGAGGCAGCTGTCCTAGCCGACAAGGGCTAACCGCACCGGGAATGTTGAAAGGCAATCTGCCTCGTTTCCACCAACGCAAGCCTAGTTCTAGCTCTCGGATGGCGCTAGAGCCGGTTCGCAGTTGGTTCAACTGGCGAGCCTAAGAGTCTAAGAACCGGTTTGCGTTTCCACCGACATTTTCGCCGAGAGAGCCACGTCATGACGTCACTGTTAACGTCTCTGCTTTCCCAGCAACGCTAGCGCTAACTTCCACAACAGTGGGACATGATGTATGTAAAAGTGTTGCTCCTGGCTTTGAGGCTACAAACACGGCTGGTCCAACGCGTTCAGCTGCTCGTCTTTAGTGCTATGGACGCGATTACGTTTAAGCCACTAACTGTGATAAAGGACTATACAAATAAAATGGACTTGACATTACAGCTGCATTAATAGAGTACTTAAACAGAAGGGACCATTTGCCTTTTCTTCTTCAAAACTGTCATCTTGTATTATGTTTCTCGGTTGATAAAGCATAATGAAGCGGACATTTATATTTAGAATTTTTTTATTTAAAAAAACAAAACCTTAAATACACAATATACAGTAATCACAAAATGTAAAAGTCTAGAGTGCAGTGTAGTAAGTCAATGTTAATAAAGCTTCGAGGGGCTCCTGGTGAGCTGCAGCCCAGTGGTGGCGGTAGCTCCGCATCGACATCGTCCAGGGAAGACGACTCCATAAACAACTAAAACAAGAGAAAAGTTAATTAAAACATGACTCCATAAACAACTAAAACAAGAGAAAAGTGCATTAAAACATGTCTCCATTACACTTTACTGTTTTTAGAAAGTAGCATCCTGACGTTGTTATCAAGGCTAATATTGGCTAACCTAGCAATCATAGCTCCTCATTTCTGATGATAGGAACATAACATTGATGTGATAATGAGTAGCTCGCTAAACAGATTATAAATACAAAGCTGGTTGGCAACACGGGAGATATTTCTAAAGTAAAACTTACCAGGACCAGAGTGTCAGCAGCGGATCATCGAGTTTGTTATTGATTAGCTCCTCGTATCGTCCAGTTTGTTATCGATTATCTCCTTGGTTCTGTCCCCCGCTGAAGACATCTCGCGCTGTAGTTTTTCTAATAGCGGTTTGTTCTAGAAGCTCCTCTAGTTTATTGGGACCTTCTCCCGAGGACAACAACACAAGGAGGCAGTTTGTCTCGTCCACGGACCACTGTCACCTTCACGTCCATGGCAAATTTTAGTGATTTAAAAAATGGCGGTCAAAAACTTTGAGTTAGTTTGAGTTTGTCCGATAAGCCCCGCCCCTAGCCCCTGACGTAGTGGAGCTTGCTGGCTAGCCCAGCTTCGATGTGGGGCCGCTCAGGAACCAGTTAACCGGGCCAGAAAGTGGTTCCTTCGCGGTGGAAACGCAAAGAACTGGTTCGAGATTAGGCCCAAGCTCCGAACCAGCCCTGAAAACAGCTTGGTGGAAACACGGTATGGGAGATACTTCACAGTAGCGATGGTGAACAGTGATGGAAATATTGTGGCCCAATTGTAACCGGGAGCTCACAGCAGGGAGCTGACTTGCTCGTTGGAGGCCGAATAGGCCGCTAGTTAGCCAGCTAGCGTTTGCCATCCGGGAGCCTCCGATAGCAGCGGAAGGTAGCGGAGATACAGTAAGCAAAATATATAAGTTAGTTGTTGAAAGGTAACATCTAACAACAACAATGAAAAGAAAAAACAACAAAACAACTTAAACTAGAGCGAGAGCTAGAGCTAGAAGGAGAAGCGGCGAACAAACAGCACCAGCGTCCTCTTGTCTCCTATCGTACTTTTGCTGGACTTTCTGGACTCATTACAGTTACAGGGAGTAAGCATATAGAAAATATAAATCTTGAGTCTTGTTCAACTTCTGTAAAAAGTGCAAACAGTGATAAGTGCAATGGTACTATTGAAGTTGAGGTGTGATGTTCAGCAGGAGCACAGTCTCAGGGAAGACGAGGCGAGGCACCCCGTCACGGCGTGAAAGGTAACTGGGTGCCGGTGTGATGGTGATGCCAGTCAGCAGAAAGGTGAGTGTGGAACAGCTGATTTCCATCCGATGGGGCACGTGTGACTTCTGTGTCCAATAAATATCTATAGTGTAGGCTACTGTTAACACACATACACCCCCACGCATTCTCATGAACCGGTAGGTGGGATTCCCTACGGAAAAACAGTGCACTTTGTTTCGTAGGAATCGTACGTACAATAATCAGTGCGCATGCGCGTCAATTTTGTTTACAGCTGAAATCATGTCTAAAATAACACTTATACATGTATGTTTTTATGGTTTTTATAGATATGCAAACGACAACACATGGAGCCATTCCATTCTACATGCACATACATAGATGCACATACCACGCACGAACACGGGAATGGATTGCATCAAACAGAATGGTGTTCAATCACGTCACTATTGAGAAGTCTATTAAACACAGGACGCCTTGAACTATAATGGCAGTGACAAAGATTGAGCAATTATTGTTTGGTCGACCACTCAAAGAGATGCTCGATCTCGTGTGCTAATGGCATGCAGGGAAGACACTCGCAGGGAGCACATGGAGACCGACATGCAGTGTCCTTTTGTAAATACCTTACCGCTCCTGGTCTTGTCTCATAGAAGCTAGACAACAACGGTGATGTGGTGCCACACGGCCATCCATTAATGCATGAGGCCCATCTCATATCAAAGTCCATTGGTTGCTCTCTTCGCATCCCAATGATCAATAGCAAACAGTATTATGTGATTATTTTAACTCATCTTCCCCCTAACACTGATAGAAGATGCATACACACACACACACACACACATATATTTACACACCTGCACAAACACACACACGCAGACCCACGTATACAGACACATGCACAAGCATGCACACACACACACATGCCAGCACAAACACACCAAAAAAACGAAAAGACAGACAGACAAACTTGTAGACAACCAACATGACATGATACCTACATTCCCAAGATCTCTTTGTCAGACTATCAGAACTTGCAGTGGAAAAACACAGGGGAAAGAAAAGGAGAGGAAAAGAAACAGGTGTAAACTAGTGGTGGATATTATTTTTGAATGAGAATGGGCCTGGTCTCTGGGAGGCCCTCTTATGAATTATAAATAAACACACAAATCGTAGCCATTTTATTTGTCTGCATAAAAACTGTGAGCTCGAGTTTATTTGCTTTTGAGCTGCATGGATTTATGGTTAATCTCCGAAGTCTTGTTTCTCCACATATCAAGATGTATTTTCATTGTGGATCATTGAGGAAGAGATTGCGTGCTCAAAGAATGAATTATTTTTTCATTTGTTTGAAAGGTCTGCATATAAATACAGCATCATTTTAGCTAAACATCACAGTGAGCATGCATGCAATAATTCTAAATAGACCCACACAAAACGTATGTTTTGCCTCGTGTCAATTACATCTATCAATGGCCCAAAAAAGAGTCTAATGCACACTTTTGGCTTCAAAGGGCAGAAATCCTGTTTGGGTTAGCTTCAAACAGTCACTGATTTAACCCCAGTGAGATGGTTGATCAGAAACCAGAAGTGTTTCCGATGTATTATCTCATTTGAATTTGTGGTTTGTGTTTTTCTTCATTTTGTGTTTTTGGTCCGTCTTCCAATGCGTGCACCTTTGACCTGTACAGCAATAACGAGCCCCTCTAGTTCGGCAATGGTGTGCGGAGAATGGAGCGGAGAACGGCAGGAAAAGGAAGAGGGCCAGAACCGCCCACCAGGTACTGACCAACGTTATCGCAGTACAGTCTCACTTCTAGGAGGTCACTACTGTAGGGGTAGTCACAATCACAATTAGACGAAACAAATGAATCGGAACATACTGAAGCGTCACGTTCACCCAGATTTGAGCTCTGTTAATCAGATTGAGATTACTAGAGTAGAGGCCCCCACTATACTTGAAACTCAATCAGAATGTGCTTGTTCGCCTAGGCCGTCGGACTGCTGCCTGGTGAGATGAGATGCAGTCTTTCCCCTGGTATTGTGGACCAATTGCAGGCAGCGGTGCGTTGGAGGAGGAGGAGAAGGAGGAGGGGGGGGGGGGATTGTGTAAACATTTGACTAGCTCGGGTGAGCACATCGAACCTATGGCAGCGTTCGAAGGCCGATGCATTGCTTTGTTTGGACGCAGACTCGCGGATATTGATACATGTACATACATGTATTTCAACGCTGGTCTGCACAGATCCCTAACATGCTCCTCTTAGTACAAACACTATCCCCACAAATTGCTTCAATACTGCATAGAGAATCCAATACAAATTTGCTGCTTAAAAAATACTCAGTGTTATTTGCAGTGTCAGGGCCAGCAAGGCCTTCTCTGCTGGCCTAAACATCATCAGAATCTAAATTTAATTTTGATATATTTTTTCCACAAATATGTATTAAATTATTCCCCATAGTCTATTTATCTTCATTTCATAGCTTTCCTCTTGGTTGCATTGCTTCCAGCCTCAGATCGAGATTTGGAGGGCTGGCCTTTATGTTAGAGCTTTTATCGAATCATATTTCAGCCATAATGTGTTGGTGGTCCAAGAAATCTGCCCTTAGGCCTTCAGAATCAACAGTGCGGGCGCCTGGGGCTTAAAGTGAACGGAAACAAAACTGTGGCGTTAATCAATCAGATTTCGAGTTGGCGACACCGGCACCAGCTAGCAGGCGTACGATAACGTCAGCACGTGCACGTCTTTTGATTGGATACTCACTATTGAATATTTTAATTTAAATAAAAATAAAAATGCAATTTATAAAATGCAATATATCGGCACAGAAAAGAGAAATATGTATATATAAATCAATGTAATAAAATATACATTGTTATATGCTATATGCCCTTGTTCAGCAGCCTGATGGCCTGACTGTGGAAGCTATCTCGGAGTCTATTTGTACGGCACTTGATACTGCAGTATCACCTGCCTGACGGTACAAGTGAGTACAGTTTGTGGCTGGGGTGGGCAATGTCTTTTATGATGCGTTTGGCCTTGACTACCCACCGCTGGTTGTATAAGTTGTATAGTAAACTTGTTAAAGCTCAATACTTTTGGTGGACTTAATAAAACTTTGTAGACTAATCCCTTAAAAGCGGTATTTATTTTTAAGTTTTGACAGTATCCAAGCGATCTTAAAGCTGGTAGTTTAACACTCTTAATTGTAAATGCGTATTTATTGATTATAAATGCTTTAGGAATATTAATATAACTCTGTTGTACTTGACTATGTTAAGGTGATGCAACGCCCGATTATACTGCGTTTCTGCCTAAATGAATAATTTCTAGAGCGTCATAATGATGGTATTAAGAGGTGGAATAATTCAGGTAGGACTGTGTAGGACATCACTGAAGGCCTAGGTGTGAAATTCACGGCCCGCCACTGGTGGCACATTATATATATTTTTTAATTTATTTTTTGAAAACATCATATACCTGCAAGTGAAAGATAAAGCGCAATCCCATTATTTTGTGGACTATCCATAAGGGGTAACCTGTGGTAGTTTAGTCTTCAGTATTTTTTTGATTAGCTTGTGGTAGCCTGAGGCTCCCAGCTGCCAGGACTGTTTGGAGGTCAGACGGCTAAAAAGTGGAGCGCTGTTCGCCTCAGATTGCATGGCTGTCTGCCTGTTGCTATGCCAACCAGACCTGTCAATCACGTCTCCCCTGACTTTGGCTCCCCCATGCAGGCCAACCTGTCACAGACAATAAAGAGTCCATCTTTCTGTCTGTCTCTCTGTCTGTCTGTATCAAGCTCATGTTCACCTGCATGTACGGTATGTGTGTGTGATATTGACTTCAGTTGTTGTACTTCCTTTGTCCTTCCATATTTGGATAAAGTTAAATGAACAAATGTGGAATTCCAAATAAAAGTCAAAGACACTTTCCATCAACACACAGGTGCATGTGAGTTTGTGTGCGCATTGTGTGTGTGTGTGTGTGTGTGTGTGTGTGTGTGTGTGTGTGTGTGTGTGTGTGTGTGTGTGTGTGTGTGTGTGTGTGTGTGTGCGCCATCTAATTATTTGCATTATGAGCAGAGGGGAGAAAATTGCCCTTAAGGCAAGGAGGTGTTGCTAAATGTTCTCTTTTGCTTCAATGACAGTAATTTGTTTTGATGGTCCTGGAAATGCATAAAGTGTTATGTGGGTTCACTATTCATTTATTATTAACTCACCAAATATGAAAACAAAAATAGCAGAAAAACATAGCACACCCTGGACCATGGATAACTATGGCATAGTCATAAACTGACCATTGCATAAATACAAACAAAAATGGAGATGACGGAGAAAGGTAATTTGATGAACAAAATTAACAATATTGATTTCAACGCACACTTTTATGTGTAGCCTCAAGCTATGTCGCAAACACTTAACGTCTAACACTATGATTAATGTAACTGGGTTTTTTACAAGCTGTCATGGTACGAATAGAACAGTTATATTTTGGGGAATTTTTATTTTGTTTTAATTGTAGTTATTATCAGTGTAGCTCCAAATGCATTGTTGCATTATTACTACTATTGTAGTAGTAGAAGTAGTAGTAGTAGTAGTAGTAGTAGTAGTAGTGGTGGTACGAGTACTAGATCATAATACATTATAAGTGTCCAGACAAAAGTGTCTGTGTGTGTCTGTATTTGTATTCTGCTTAGATTACCATCTATCAGAGAGCATGAAAATCAAAGACTTGGTCGAGCAAAATGTAATTTTACCGCTGGAGGAAACTGCTAGTTGGCGTTCCCAGCGTATAACAAATACTTAAAAAGGACTGTGCTTCTCTTGCTCATACCCACATTTAGTCAGGAGTAAGTAAGTAAGACCTGCAGATTGCCATAGCAACTATATTAATGATAATGTCCTTTTGTTGATCTAACCGTTGGTGCCACAGGGCTGTAGAAGGTGGTACGCCAGCACATGGGTTTGTCCCGTACACCCTGGACACAGCAACTCCATAATGGCGCATCAGTAACAGCATCACAACACAACCGCCTGTTAACCGCTGTGACACCACGTGGTCATTGGAGCAGATAATAGTTTTCCAGAATGTTCCGGGCTGCGCCAACAGTCTTATTTTCGGTAGGGAGCCCCTTCGGAGTTACAGTCAGGATTGAGGAAGCACTTGCAAAGCTACTGGCTGCAGGTAGCTGGCGTGTTTCCCCAGGCTCTGGTCTGCCCCTCCAAGCCCCTCTGAAGAGGACACTTGATGGAGTGCCATCTCATTAAAGGCTGTGGATGTAGCCTCGTTAGTACCACACTAATGGATAGATTCATCTCATTTGGCACTTCACACACGCACACGCACACGCACACACGCATGCACTGTCGCAGCCACGCCCCGTCTGTGTTTGTGTGTGTGTGTGTCTGTGTGTGTAGTTATGTGTTTTGTAATTGTCCTGAGCTTCGCTGTGTCTTGTTTCCTGCACTCCCATGGCTGTGAGCTTTTGTTTTGACCCACATGAACATATTGAACTGTGCCTGCCTGCTTTTGTCCTGCATTTGGGTTCTTTCCCTGGTGTTCCTGCTGCTCTCTCACTCACACACACACCCACACACACACACACACACACACACACCAGGCTGTTCTCATAAATGATAAGTAGGATTCCTTAAGAAAAAACAGTGCACTTTGTTTCGTAGGAAATTGTACGTATGCAACCCGGAGCTATAATGTCAAGAACAGTCACGTTTCCTTGTATTCTCGGTGGAAAATGTAATATATAGATTAGTTAGTTAATAGATAGTTTCACCATTATAATATGTTTTGATAACATTTCTAGCAATAAATGTGTTTTACTCTCACACGCTTTGTTCAGTGAATTCATACAATCTTTAGTTTTTGAGTTATTATGAAGATTTGTTCAAGTTTCTATTGTTGCTATGGACGCTGGTATTACTGCCGCCTTATTGTTCTGTTACATTTATTATTGAACTTTATTTTTACGTGTATTACTAATCCATCGGATTGCAGCGGCACTGATCAAAATGTGTTCAATATATTGATGTTTGCATTGATGTTTAATATACATATTTTCAGATTAAACTTAATATTCTCACGTCTCAACCAGCCTGCAGAGGGCGCTAAAATCCCAACCTAGATTAAATCTAAACCTAAACATGTAAATAATAAGAATTAAATAATTGATCAAAACAAACTGTTGACTTAAACCAGTGGTCCCCAAACTTTTTTTTAGCAGGGCCAGATCATGTCAGTAAATAGTACTGTGGATAACAGGTCTACAAGATACAAGATACAAGATTTGTATTTGCCATTTGTACATAGGTACATAGGACATAAGTACATAGGAATGCTTGTATAAGTGTTATTTTAGACATGATTTCAGCTGCTCTGTTCGCCAACTGAAAAGGGCGTAAACGAACGTACGAACTGCGAAACAAAGTGCACTGTTCATGAGAATGCGTTGCTGCAGGTGCTTGCGCGAACACACTTATATATACTGTAGCTGGACAAAATGTCCGTGGAAATATTCGTAATAACTATGAAACTAGATTGTATACATTCACTGAAGGATGATTGGGACAAATAATGGCCCATTTCTCGCTAGAAATGTTATCAAAAAACAATCTTTTTGCATTTTCGACTGAGAATACGCGGACAGTCATGTTGTTTTGTCTTCCCGCTGCAGTGGGACGCGCATGTGCACTGATTGCTGTACGTAAGATTTTTCGTAGGGAATCCTACGAACTGGTTCATGAGAATGCGTTGCACGCACACACACACACACACACACACACACACACAGTTATCATATTCTCCAACTGTATGTTTAAGTAAATTCCTGTCATAAGAAAGACTCATCGCCTGACATAATACCACCATGAAATGTAATAATTTGTTCCATTTTATATGTTTTGAAGACAGTGAGTTATTATAAAAACTGCCGCATATTTAATCTCAAAAACTGGTTTGAAATGAATTAATATCACAAGCTGTGGTCGATGATGAATGGTGAATGGACTGGATTTATATAGTGCTAAGCAGTTCCCACTCAAAGCACTTTGACTTTAATGTCTCACATTCACCCATTCACACATGCAATACTGGTAATTAAGAAGTAAAAGGCATTCATTAAGAAGAATTAGGCAGTATGGGTGAATAAAACAAAAATAGAGAGTGGACCAAGACGTCTGACTTGTTTTCTGCCTTGGGGCTGGGAAAGCGACACAGTAAACCAACACAAATGACCATGTGTCTATTATAGCATTCTGCTGGCCTTGGGTATATAGGATTTCCACAATTGTGTTTTGGAATCAATCATTTCCTCAAGGCCGTAAAGCTTGATCCATCTCACCCGATCTATTGATGTAAGCGCCAGACGACAGCCTGAGATCACACCCTGCAACCCCTGCTCTCGGCCCGCATCGGGTCGTGTGGAGAAGAAGAAAAAGAAAAAACAAACATCCGCTGATTTGTTTGCAGAGGGATATTCCTCCCATTGACTGCATTGGATAGGTTTTCTTGCAGGGTGTTGTTGTGTAGGACAATTCAGCAGCCGTCTGCTGCAGGCAGATGCTCTCACATCACGGGCCACTCTAGGTCCTTGAATGCAGTCTGTACTTATCCAAACATTAGCGTTGCATATGAAATAAAATCAGAATAAAAAAAAAGACTTGTAGTTGAGTCACATGCATGTTCTTGTACATGTTATGCTTTTAAATGGACTTTTTGTCTTAAAATGATGTACTTTACTCTTGGCTTTGAGGAGGGTTCTGTACACTGCATTTCTCTCAGAAAGAAATACTTTGAATGCTTCCTGCAAATACTTGAGCAAATAAATACATTTAAAATAGTCTGAGTCATGATGAATACGGTGTAATTCCCTTTCTGGGGCCATGCCTATGTTCCCTCATGTTCCCTCAGCCCTATGTTCCTTATGTTATGCCACACACGGATCGTAGCTCACGGAACCCCTTGGTACAGACAGAGTCGGAGGCAAAAAGGAGTTCAAAACCCAAAGACGTCTTTATTGTATAGTGCTCCAATGAATAAACTGATATTAGATGTGAACAATCAACTATGTGTGTGTAAATAACGGAAGTAATAATACAATGTGTAAAGCGACTTACGTGAGTGCAAAATGCAATGAAATTCAAACAGGGGGTGTTGTATAATGTGCTGCGGGGAAAAGGCTGAAGTCCAAAACTAATACAAAAATATCCAGGGTAAAAATCTAAGTCATAACGGGGGTTGAGTTTAGGGGAAGAGGTGCGGAGGATTAGGTCCAGAGCCAACAGCCAAACCCTCTGACCCAGATGGTAGGCAGGGGCTGGTCTCCGTTGCCCGTTTGCTCCCCGTTGAGCCTGTTGGGTGGCTCTCTATTTCTATTTTCTATTTTTTATTCTATTTTTTATTCTATTTTTATCTATTTGTATCTATTTTTATTTTATCTTATTCTATAACTGCTGTCTGTCGTCGGGTATTGCACACAAGAATTTCACATCACTGCTTTATACTAAACTGTAAACTGTGAAGTGACAATAAACTTGACTTGACTTGACTTGGGTCTCAGGATAGCAGTTTGTGCACATCCAAATCCGGTGACAGTGGTGGAGGTGAGCACTGGTGGAGGGAACAGCCACATCCAACTCTTGCTGAGGAAACATGGGGGGTTGGTAACTGAGGGAGCATTCAAACGGCGACATACACATGGCAGCGTTGGTCATGGAGTTCTGCGAGTACTCCAGTAGGACCTTTCTCCATGATGCAGGTTTTCACTTTTCACATGTCACTTTTTCAGTTGTTATTTATTAATATATTATTACTGCCAATTTGCACTATACGTATTGTTGTGTATTGTATATACCTACGTATTACTGTTATAATAATGTAAATTATCTTCATTTATCAATACATTTAGACTTCATTTAGAATTATTTGAACTATTTTTGTTTATAATAGTTTTATTTTAGTTAGTTGTTTTGTTTTTTAGCTTAGGTATTAGTATTCTTGTGTGTGCATTTATTCCCCCTGTGTCAACTGTTGCACCTTAATTTCCCTCGGGATTAATAAAGTTTTCTGAATCTGAATCTGAATGCAGGGTTGCTGGTTGTTAGGCATCTTAGACTGGTTGGCTCTCTCCACCTGCCCATTGGACTGGTATCCGGAGGGGAGGCTGACCGTGGCCCCAATTCCCCTACAGAAGGCCTGCCACACCTTGGAAGTAAACTGGGGACCACGGTCCGACACAATGTCCTGAGGGATACCATGGAGGTGGACAACACGAGTCACTAGGAGATCTGCAGTCTCAGCAGAAGAGGGGAGCTTGGGAAGTGCGACATAATGGGCTGCCTTGGAAAAATGGTCCTCTATGGTGAGAATAACGGAATTACTGTGGGACATGGGAAGACCGGTGGCGAAGTCGAGGGAGATCCGGACCAGGGACGACTAGGGATGGGGAGAGGTTGCAGGAGACCAGCAGAAGGATGATGGGAGGATTTACTGTGAGTGCAGATAGGGCAAGCAGCCACAAACTCACGAGTGTCCGTCTCCATGGACGGCCACCAGAACCAACGGTTCTGTAGGAGTGGCTCCACTCGAGCACTCAGGAGCGGGCGGATTCAGAAACAAACAGGCTGTCCTCATCACTGTCTTGATCTCCCAGGTGACAATATATATCACCCGGGCTGGAGGCAGGATGGTGTCCTCCGTTACCGGGCTGGCCCTCTCAGGGAAGAGACGGAACAGGGCGTCAGCATTGGTATTGTGGGAGCCCGGGCGAAAGGTGAGGGTGAAGTCAAAACGGCTGTGAAGAACAGGGACCAATCAGCCAGGGCGTCGGTCAATCCGAATGGTATCACCAGCTACTCAAAGTGTCCGAGGTGGGTATTGAACGCCGTCTTTCACTCGTCCCCCTCCCTGATGCAGACAAGGCGATAGGCGTTGCGGAGGTCTAGAAAATCAAAGTCGAAAAATCTCACAAAAAAACAAACAAGACTAATTGTCGAACGGGGAAAAACCAGGAGTTCACAGGAGATTGCAAAAGGGTCTTCATGGGGTATAAATAGGGAGCTTGATTGGGATAGGGAACAGGTGTGCTGAACGTGACTACGGTCTTCTGTGAAGGAGTGTTCTCCTGGGTGTAGTAACCCCTGGTGAAGAGGAGTGTTGTGATGCTGGCATCACCTTCAGCCTTATGTTCCTCGAACATGCATTGTGGTTAATTGAAGCTACTGGATAGTTTGCCCACTGGAAATAGTAAGCCATCCAGGTATGTTGTTTTTTTTGCATGATAAATGTTAAATATGCAGTGAGCTAGTATGACGTTTTGGATGAAGCTGTCCAATAATACCTCTTCAGTGACGTTCAGAACAGGAAGTGGGTGTGGCTTGGTACCATTCTGTGACAAAACAGGAAGTGGACGTAGGACCCGAAAATGTGTTGACGGAAGCCGATCCCATTAGATATAGTGGAATAGTGGTTGGTTACTGTTACAGTTATCTTACTTCTATTCATTATAACAAGCATGACCCTGAGTGTTTCATAGAATTTGCATTGCTTGTACATTAATCTGAAGTGAAAGACTGTTGACAGTCACTTTGGTGGCATGTGTGATACGGATGAGTAACAGCTTGATCTGACAGTACACTGCTCGTTAACAATGGTAAATGTCATTAATGGTTATTATAACACCTGTGAAGCAGAGTGATACATGTAGGCTGTGTCTCAAACGGAAGGCAGCTGCCTGCAACCTTGCTGTCTAGCGAGGCAGTTTCCTTTTTTGTATGAAGTTACCTGCAAAAGGAGTCACGTTTGAGAAGGACTTCCAAGGCAGCAATGCATCCTGAAGTAGCCAAAATACCGACAGTGGATGCCCGTCAGTAACAGAGGTTATACTACCACCTGCCAGTCATTCAGACAAAATGCTTCCAACAGGCTAAACCAAAATTTGGGTAAAAAGCTGATGCATTATACTTGCACTCAAACTCAGGGCTGTTGCTCACCATTGTATTTCTTCTCGTCAGAGCAGTGAAGTGGGGGCATAGGATCGTGGGATTTCCTGACCAATGAAGGATGCCTCTATGCTGCCTTCAACACCTGCCTCGTCGGAGGCACCTCAGCATTCAGCATGTTTTGTAACATAACTCTACAGTCGTAGAGTGAAAAGTGTCAGTGTTGTTATACTCTATATCACGGAATGCCTCTTGTCCAATCAAAGTACTTGGTTGGAACTTACTGCTGTACAAAGGAAACAAAACTACTACTTAATAGCTCTGCTTCTCTTAAATAAAAAACCCAAACACTGACTAGCCTAGCTAGCAACAATGAAGCAAATCATACAAGGGAGGCATCTTCTGCTTATGTTGTGTGTCTAGACCAGGGTTAACTACGTAGAAAATACGTCTGGGGGCCTTAATTAACTGTTGAATTAATCAGAGAAAAGGTCCATTCAGAGATCATGCTAGCATTTAAATGCCCATTGTATTAGCAAGCATTAGCAGGAGATTATCAAAAATCAACAACCAAATATTCCTAAAAATGCATTTAAATAGTCAATACATTTGATTACATTACAGTAATTTTTTAATCGATAAAAGTAGATAGCAACAATCAAAATATGCCTACAATACATTTAATTAAGTCATTAAATTTGATAACATAAATAAATAATTGCGGAAAAGAAGAAGGCAACAATTGAGATATGTATACAAATTCATACACAAGATATGTGATGGTAATAGAGAAGCCAATTGAACATGGATCTGGTGGTATTTTGCGGCTATGTAACATTTGTAACATTAACATTTAAACAATATTATAATGCCATGACGGACAATCACCCTTTGTTCTTGGATTGTGTCAGATCTTTTTGTTTTGAGACTGTTGACAAAAATTATTATAGTCCCTAAAGGATTCAAATAATGAATGACATACCGTGGCTAGGTGTATCTCAGCAGGTTAATGAGGCATTTTGGCAAAACGATAAAAAAAAAAACTGTACTTGCTGCTGCAACCAAAGGTCATAGGCAATATTTTGGTGTATGTCTCTTACCACTTGTTATTTTCAGCTCTCAAACAAAATACACAGGTCGGGTGGTAACTAGTAAGTCTATGTTTATCATCTTATGGGAGAATTGTATCATCTCAATGTGGAGTAATCATTCCATTGTACTTGTTACACATGGCACAGATAAAGAATCTTGAATCAATTATTTTTTCAAGCGTCAACAACCATTTAATGAAACAATGATTCTTAAAAGTGACTACTACATTGTTTTCTTGACATGAAATTAAACAAATCGGACCTAATATAATAAAAACAAGATATTGAAGATGGAAAACATGTATTGATTTGGTATTTCTGTAACTCATCATCGTAATACTTATCGTCACTGAATCTGTCATCCCTTTGCTTAATGTTGACGGGAGTTATGATTAATGGGGCTGAGTTGTTGCCCTCACATTAGCACCCGGACTGAAGAAAGGGAAAAGCCTCTCACTGTAAGTGCACTCTGTGAAAGCATGGATCTTAACACTCTCCTCCACATCATAAAGAAATGTGACCGATAATTAACAAACACGCCAATCTTCTGAGGCTGCTTCCTGAGGTTCAGGACAACCACAGGCTCTTTGTTAGCAGTATATTTCGTGTCCCTTTCCGAGCTTCATGGTCCAGTATCCGTTCTGCGGACTCTACCCCTAAATCCCACTCAGTCTTGCCTTTAACCTGGACTTCATAGTAACATGAATTTGGTATGAAACCCTCCTTTGCCAAAATAAACCTAATAAACCTCTGTGGTTTGTGGGGGGCTGGCCTTTTCCACTTTACATATGTAACCTGCTTGCCATCGTCAGACACGGACAGCATAGGATGTGCGGTGTCCGGGTCTAGAACGACCTTCACGCGGTGCCGATGCATTTCTGGCAGGAGAGGATCACACAGCAAATCCACTTTTTCCATCACCGACACCTGCAGTTGATCGACTGCTTCCTCTAGTTTACTGTGATCATAGTCAATGCTCTCCTTATGCCAGTCCTTGGTCAGTGAAGGAGTTACGATGGCGATGGATGTGACACTTTAGAGAAACTGGAAGCAGTCCTCGCTGGTCTGGAGCTGCTGAAGCTCAGTATTTCTCTGCCTCAGCTGCACGATTTCTTCCTGGATCTCTTGACCAAAGCTTTGAGCCTGTGCCTCCGCTGCTCTCTGCTTTTCATCTACTACTACAATGATCTCAGCAAGGCTTCTCTTAATGTATTTCAACGTCGCAATCATTGCCTTTATACTGACTGACGTGGCACACTCTGCATTTGTTTTGCCGGTCTCAACCGAGCGTTGAGACAAGTTTCTGCTCTTGCTGTTGAATCTTACAAATCTCCACTTGAGACACTTTCAGCTGATCCATCTTTGTTTTCATCACCACCTCAACCATTACTGTGTAATGGGTTTTGTGGACTTGATGAAGACAGTTCCAACACAAACATTTTGTTATTGTTGCAGAAAATCACCAAAGGCTGGTGATGCTTTTTACATATCCTGCTTTCCACATTCTCCACCTGCTGGATCAGCTTGTGTCTCATTAACGCTGGGATTTTCAGAGGCACCAGATGTGTGGCACAGTAAGAGGTGAGACACCCGAGGCATGACTATATAGCTGGGGTTGTGTTCTTTTCCCCACAGAGATTACAGAGGACTTTTCCTGATATCAGGTTGACACGGTTCCTTAAACTTTTCAGCCACTGAAGCGATCAACGTGTTGACGCAAAGCAAAAGTCGCTTAGCAAATGTCTCGTTACACATTGGGCAGCGGTATAGATTATTTGTTTCCCAGTATTTTGTGATGCAATTTAGGCAGAAGTTGTGGCCACAGGGAACAGCTATGGGATCAGTGAATACTTGCAGACAAAAAGCACAGAGAGTGTTCATCCGTCACCAGGCTACTTGGAGAAGCCATATCTAGAAAATAATATATCTATACAAAATAGAAATAGTGAAAAAAATACTAATATTTGTGTATGTTCAACATACACAAATATTAAACAAAGTTTCACAGAAAAGTTAATTCAATTGTTGGCGATGAAGCTATTCATATAAACGTTACCTATTAAAGTACTGCTTGTGTTATGAATGAAGATCAATGTGCAAAGGAGGACGGTAACACACGACTTGTGTTGAGAATGGTCCGGACAGTCTTTTAAAAACTTTTGTAAATATGGTCGTCTACACTGTGTTTCAGAACCCTCCCAGATCAAAGTACACTTCCACGAGAGTGTGGTGACATAACAGGGTGTATGCACACTGTAACATCATGAGAGGCCGTCTCAGCGGGCTAGTGTTGGGCAGTGCAGAGTTCCAGGCAAAACAGGTCAAAATAGTACATTTTTAATAAAAATAGGCTCAGCATAGTTCAAACAAAAATTTGACTTTCCTTCTCTTTTGTGGCTTTTCTACAAGTGTCTCCAGCTCCTCCTACCAGCCATGTGCTCCCCGGTTCTCCCTCTTCTCCTGAGAGTCTGGGCTTTTGTCTGTTTCCTCAGTGCAGCTTCAATTAGGTGGCTTAAGCACCTGTCAATGTTGTGGGGCATGCTGGAAGATGTAGTTTGTGAACCGGCGGCCATTTTGGGATGTTGCAGCTGGTCTACCAGGGGAGTATAGCACCCCTCTATAACCTGTCTCCTCGTGATGCCACACATCCCTCTCCCTGAGCCTGACGCAATCGGCAGGTTAAAGGAACACCAGAAGGCATCACGTCAGGACAGGGTATCCGCGTTTCTATGGCGCTGTCCCGGCCTGTGAATGACAGAGAAGTTAAACGATTGCAAAAAAACATCTAGTTACTCTGCTGTTTGTCTCTTTATTTTTAGCCATCCATTGTAACGGAGAATGATCAGTCACTAGGGTGAACCTCCTTCCCAGCAGGTAGTATTTGAGGGTTTCCAGGGCCCATTTAACAGCCAGGCACTCTTTCTCTACAGTGGCATAGTTCTTCTCTCTTGGTAGCAATTTCCGACTCAAATAGAGAAATGGATGTTCCTCCTCTTCCTCGATCTGGGATAGGAGAGCTCCCAGACCCACCTCCGAGGAATCTGCCTGGACCACAAACTCCTTACTGAAGTCGGGGGCCGTAAGGACCGGTTTGGAACACAAGGCCCTTTTCAGGTTTCCAAACGCTTCTTCTGCGTCCTGGGTCCATTTCACCACCCATGAAAGCTTCTTGGTGGTCAGTTCTGTGAGAGGGGCAACCATAGCAAAGTCCGGAATAAAACATCTGTAATAACTTTCAAGGCCCAAAAATGATCTCACCTGTTTTGGCCACTCTTGAATGGCATAGAGTTTGGCCGACTGAGGTTTGACAAGGCACAGCCCAATGGTACAGCCCAGGTAGTTTGTCTCACTGAACGCCAGCTTGTCAGCTTGCCTACTCGTCGGAGGGAATCCAGGACCTTCTGCACACGAGGTAAGTGGCTTTCTCACTCTGGGCTATGTATCACAACATCATCCAAATAGGCGGAGGTATATTCTTTATGAGGATTAAGTACCTGACCCATCAGGCGCTGGAAGGTAGCGGGCGCTCTGAATAACCAGAAAGGTAGCATTCTGTACTGCCACAGGCCCCCCGGAGTGGAACAATTATTTTCCTTTGAGTCTGCAGACAAGGGAACTTGCCAATACCCCTTAGTGAGATCCAGGGTGGTTATGAGCCGGGCATTTCCAAGACTTTCTATCAGCTCATCAACACAAGGCATGGGATAGGCATCAAATTCAGACACTTCTTTCACTTTCCTAAAATCATTACAAAAACATATTGTGTTGTCAGGTTTTTCTACCAGGACAATGGGGCACTTTTCGACTCTTCAATGACGTTCAACATTTTTCTTACCTCTCCTTATTTTCTTGCGAGCCTCTGGTACACGATACGGCTTTTGATTCACCGTTTTTCTTGGCTGGGTGCGGATTTCATGTTCCACCACGTGGGTGCAGCCCGGGAGGGATGAAAACACATCCTGATTTCCGTCTACTAGCTCCTTTGCTTGCTGTAGTTGGTGATGGGACAGGTCTGGACCAAACTGCACTTCGTTCCGGGCTGACTCTTTTGGCCCTCTGGGGGGCAGACAAGGGAACGGTGCTTCTCGATCATGCCATTTCCTTTGTAGGTTAACATGGAAAATCTGCTCACCTTTTTGCCTCCCTGGTTGCCGTACTTTGTAATTTACCTCCTCCACCTTTTCAATTACTTCATACAGTCCCTGCCAAGTAGCCAGGAATTTGCATTCCACTGTGGGGACCAGCACTAGCACTCTATCACCTGGTTTGAACTCTCGGCTTGAGCTGCTCTGTTATAAGTTGCACATTGGTCTCTGCGCTTTCTCCATGTGCTCCTTCACAATTGAATTACCGCCACCATCCTGTCCCTCATCGCCCCCACATTTTCAATCATGGTACGATGAGGACATGGTTGTTCCTTCCAAGTCTCCTTGGCTATGTCCAGAAGACCCCTGGGTTTGTGGGAGTACAACAGGTACAAGAGTGAGAAACCAGTGGACGACTGAGGGACTTCTCTTACCGCAAACAGGAGGTAGGGGAGAAGCTGGTCCCAATTTCTTCCATCTTTGTTGATGGCCTTCCTCAGCATGGCTTTGAGAGTCTTGTTGAACCTCTCAACTAATCCGTCTGTCTGGGGGTGGTATACCGAGGTTCTCACCTGTTTCACTTGTAACAGACCACACAGTCCCTAGTGACCCTGGACATAAAGGGGCTCGTGGTCGGTGAGGATCTCTTTTGGTAACCCTACCCTGCTGCTGAAGAGGAACAGTTATTTTGCTATCTGTTTAGCATTTGCCTTTCCTAGCGGGATGGCTTCGGGAAAGTGGGTAGCATAGTCTACAATGACCAAGATATACTGGTGTCCCCGGAAGCTTTTGGGAAGCGAGCCTACGATATCCATCCCCACCCTTTCAAATGGGGTCTCTATGATGGGCAAAGGGATAAGGGGGTTCCTGTAAGCCTGTTTTGGTATGGCAACCTGTTACTCTGGGAAACTCCGGCAGTAGATTTCTACCTCCTTGTGAACTCCCGGCCAGAACAACCTTTGCAATACTCTTTCCTTAGTTTTCTCTACCCCTAAATGGGCCCCCAGTAAGTGATTGTGAGCCAACTGCAGAACTGTGAAGCGATGAGGTTGGGGCACTAGGAGTTGCTCGGTTACCTTATCATTACTCTTGACTACCTGATACAAGAGACCATTCTTTACTGCGAAGTGCGGGTATGAGGTAGTTAGTCTGGGCCCTACCAATGTTCCCTCTAAGACCTACTTGAACATTTCTTCATGCATTACTCAGGGTGGGATCCTGCAACTGAGCTGTTCCATACTGTCCTTTCAGGGGTGTAATTTCTCTAGGGTCAACAGCTTCCTCTTCACTTGGCCCAGGTGGCTGCTCAGAGTCGGTTGACTCCCCTGGTGCTGATTCACAGCCACTAGAGTCCACGACTAAGGCTTGGGCTAAAACAGCTGGGGAAGAGCATGGCTTAGCAAGGTTAACCCAGGGTTTAGTCGATGTACACTTTTGAAACTTACAATTCCGGGGTTCCTGATCGAGGCCCTTTTGGGCTTCCATCCAGAGCAGCGAGAATGCTGGACAGTCCCGACCAATCAGGACTGGAACTGGAAGGGTCTTGATTACTCCCACCTCGACATTAAACAAGCCCTTAGTAGTGGTTAGCCTCACCCAGGTTGTTGGGTACTCTTGGGTGCCTCCATGGACAAACACAACGGGAACTGGTCTGCCTTGAACAGGGGAGGAACCCTCCAATACGGTCTCCTGCATACTGGTTCACAGTTACTGAACAAGTCGGTCTGCAATCTCCACTTTCCCCCAGGACGTCCCCCAGCCAAGAAAAGTGGGCATGGGGGCTGCTTGCAGACTCGACTGTGGGCATGGGCTCGTCAGGCTTTTCTCACTGCCAAGAGATATGGTCTAACTCACCACAGCAGTAACACTCTTGAGACTCCAGGTTCAGGGAACCCTGTTGACCCAGGTTGATTAAAAACGTTTTTTATTTTTGGCGGAGCACACTTGAGCAAGCGGGGACCAAAGCGGCAGGCTCCTTACGGGTTGGGCGGAGCATATCTGAGGCCGCCTGGGACTGCTCTGCAGCTTCTACCAACTCCATGGCTGTTTTTAACCTCTGGTGATTGACTATCTTTTTTGCCTCATAAGGCAGAGCTTGAAGATAACAAGCCATAACTAGGGATTCCATCATGGCTGCAGCGCTGTTTTGTCTGGTTCCAGCCACTTTCTAGTCACTCTAATTAATGTGTGCATTTGGGAACAGGGAGCTAGGCCAGGTTGAAATGTCCAATTATGTCCAATAATTCACTTTCGGCAAATGTTCTCGGACGACTCTGCAGTTGTTGGTTGTTTCAGCGAGGGAAACGATGAGTACAGGGGCGTCGTGGACTCCTTCGTTGAGTGGTGTGAGCTGAACCACATGCAGCTCAACATAGACAAGACGAAGGAGATGGTGGTGGACTTCCGCAGGAGGAAATCTACCCCCACACCTATTTCCATCAAGGGTGTGTCCGCAGAAGTTGTTCAGGAATATAAATACCTGGGAGTTCACCTGGACAACAAACTGGTCTGGGCCAAGAACTCTGAGGCTGTGTACAAGAAGGGCCAGAGCCGTCCTACTTCCTGCGGAGGCTCCGGTCCTTCAACGTTTGTAACACGATGCTGAAGATGTTCTACCAGTCGGTGGTAGCCAGTGCCATCTTCTTCGGTGTCGTGTGCTGGGGAAGCAGGTTGAGGTCAGCAGACGCCAACAAGATCAGCAGGAAGGCTGGCGCTGTCCTGGGGGTCCAGCTGGACTCCTTGTTGGTGGTGGCTGAGAGGAGGATGCTGCGCAAGCTGCGTAGTATCCTTGACAACAACTCTCACCCTCTCCATCAGGTGCTGACCTCATACAGAAGCACCTTCAGCAACAGACTCATTCCACCCAGGTGTACCACAGAACGCCACAGGAAGTCCTTTCTTCCTGTGGCCATCAGACTCTTTAATTCATCTACCTCGGGTCGTGAGAGGGACAGTGGAGACTCAGTGACCTGAGGTCAACGCACTGTGTTATTATTTTCTGGTCAAAGCACTGTAAATCCTTTAACTGTAATTTTGCACTGTAAATTCAATTTCACTTTTCACTTTTCACATGTCACTTTTTCAGTATTCATCCGAGTTATTTATTAGTATTTATTACTGCCAATTTGCACTATACGTATTGTTGTATATTGTATATACCTACATATTACTGTAATACTGTAAATTGTGCAATTCATCTGTCAATACATTTAGATTTCATTTAGATTTCATTTAGTTAAATATTTTGTTTGTACTAGTTTAGTTTAGTTGTGATATTTAGTTTTTAGGTATTGGTATATTTTGTGTGCATTTATTCCCCCTGTTTCTACTGTGCACCTTAATTTTCCTCGGGATAAATAAAGTCATCTTGAATCTTGAATCTCCATGTCGTCTGTACTCCATCTCCAATCTGAAAATAGGCACACAATGTCGGATGTGTGTATGACTAAAATCACTGGTCCTGACCCCCACACACACTCCATCTCTCATCCAGACAGAGGCACACAATGTCGGATGTGTACCAGTGAGTCGTTCACTGCAAAGCAAAGATTGTGAACGATTAATAACAACCAAGTAACGCTAGGGTAACGACTGACTAACAATAGCCGAACGCGTGCAACGCTCCACAAACGTTCTCCAGTGTTTAATGTTAAACATTGAAGAACGCTGGTCTCCGTGAGAACTTGTGCATGTTCAAAACTTTATTTTTGGACCAGCGTTCTCCGCCGATCACCGACGATTACCAGCGTTCACACAACAGCTGGAACCCTGCACAGAAAAGGCTGAATCCTCCTGATGTTGTAGTGGAGGAATCTGCAGGAGCATGTCACCGATGCACTGTTTGCCGAGAACGTTGGTCGTCCAGGGTCACACCCAGATTCCTAGTAGAGTGGATGTCACCACAACATCAACTGTGACAGCCAGGTCTCGGTGGGGACAGTCCTTTGCCGGAAAGAACACTAGCTCAGTCTTGTCCAGGTTGAGCTTTAGGTGGTGCATTGACATCCACTTTGAGATGTCTGCTAAGCACTTGGCAATGCGTGTTTCCACTTGCCGAGGGGGGACCATTTGGGTGTCATCAGCATAGCAGTGGTAGGATAAGTCATGGGAGTGGATAACAGGACCAATGGTCATTGTGTAGAGGAAGAAGAGAAGAGGACCCAGGACCGATCCTTTTGGAACCCCAGTCAGTCAGCGTGACACAGACCCTCCCAGTGCCACCTGGTAGGAGCAACCCGTCAGCTAGAATGAAAACGAGAGAGCAGAGCCCGAGACACCCATCCCCTCAAGTGTGGAGAGGAGAATCTGGTGGTTCACAGTGTCGAATGCTGCAGACAGGTCCAGGAGTACCAGGACCGAGGAGAGCGAATTTACTCTAGCAACATGGAGAGACTCCGTCACTGCCAGAAGGGCAGTTTCTGTGACCAGCCTTAAAACCAGATTGGTGGGGATCCAAGAGGCAGTTCTGGTGGAGACAATTGGTTAAAGACAGCACGTTCAAGAGTTTTGGATAAGAAAGGCAAAAGGTATCCAGTCTGTAGTTCTTGAGTTCACAGGGGTCGAGTGTTGGTTTCTTCAGAAGCGTGGTGACTCTGGCAGTCTTGAAAGCAGTGGGAAAGCATCCAGACATCAGAGATGCGTTGATGATGTGTGTCGGGAAGGGCAGAAGTTCAGGTGCAGTAGATTGAAGCAGAGGGGAGGATCCAGTGAGCATGTGGTGGGGCGGCTGGATGTGATGAGGTGAAGAACATCATCTGTGGAGAGGGGAGAGAAATGGGTAAAAACCCCCACCCTCCCACACTCCTTCAAGGAAGGAGGATCTGATATCGTTGACCTTCAGGTCAAATAAGAAATTGTCCGGGAGCAGGTAGGAGCTGGGCAGAGGGGGTGTGGGATGGAGGAGGGAGGAAGAGGGAGAAGGACATGAAGAAGTGGTCAGATAGGTGGAGAGGAGTAACTGAAAGGTATACAGTATCTCAGTATCTGTTAAAGGTCCAGCTGGTTGCCAGCCTTGTGGGTTGGAGGAGATGGGCGGCGGGAAAGGTCGAAGGAGGCGAGGAAGGAGAGAAGAGGGTCCAACTTCTCAGTCAAGATGTTGAAGTCGCCAAGAAGGATGAGGAACCATCATCAGGGATGTGGGAGATCAGCATGACAAGCTCCTCCAGGAAGTCACCAGCTGGGCCGGGTGGACGATAAACAACTGCAATGATGAGCTTGACTGGAAAACAAACCGTGACCGCATGAAATTCAAATGAGGGGTAGAACTGTGGAATTAAAATGGGGGAGTATTTCCAGTTGCGCGAAAACAGACCAGTACCACCGCCTCTACTTGCAACACTCTAGTTACACTTAGTATCAACCCGATAAATTCGAGTTACAGTTAGTATCACCTGATAAACCTGATAAACTCGAGTTACAGTTAGTATCAACCTGGTAAGCAACTAAATATACTCAGACTACACTTCAGCACATGGCTAACAATGGACTAATGATTAAAGTACCACTTACTTGCAAAACTCTAGTTACATTTAGTATCAACCTGCTAAGCAACAAAAATATACTCCGACTATTCCAGATTGGTCAAGAAGTTCAGTCCCTCCAGTAGCGACGATCTTGTTTTTGCCTTGCGTTTTTGTACCTCTGCCTCAACCCTCGACTCCCTGTCACCGACCCCTGCTTACCTTGACCACGTTTTGGATTTTCCCTGTCTGTACCTCTGCCTTTGATCGCGCTATCGGCGTGTGTGCCGACATTAAATCACCTGTTCCATCTGCCGTCTGTTCCCTCTGCTTTTGGGTCCCACCTACACCCCCGTGACAGAGACTGTCTAACCTGACTGGGGTCTGTTGGTTAGGAAGTCCAATAACCAGTTACATACAAAGGGGTTAAAGTTGGGATTCTTGGTTTCCATGAGGTCACCAAGTATGCGGATGAGTTTGGAGGGGATGATGGTGTTGAATGATGAGCTGAAGTCGATGAACAGCATTCTCACGTGGGTGTTGCTCTCATCCAGGTTGGAGAGTGCAGAGTGAAGGGCTGAGGAGATGGCGTCCTCCGTGCTCCTGTTCTCACAGTAGGCAAATTGGTGTTTATCCATTGAGGGTCTCATGTTCATGGTCATGGTCTCACGAGGGTCAATGCCTTATGTTTTCCATCTGCTAGTCGAGGTCTCCATGTCAAAGGGCCAGACATATAAGACCCTATCCCTCTGGGACATGACTTACAGGCACAATTATGCCTGCTATTTTAGGGTGAGTTTCATCATTGACAAACAAATAATGCATTCATAACAATACTTCAAGCTTCAACAATAACAATGCTTTACATAATAGGTCTAAAATGTGCTTTACATCTCAAGCCATTTTCCAGATAATTTTTTTTATAAAAAAGTCTAATTGTGTAAACAGTGTAGTAAGGAGTGTAGCAAAGGTTTTGTTTACTACTCAGAAACAAGTGGGCTGTGATAGTTAAGGCCCAGAGACATAATAGTTCTCTGGGGTGGCAGGCTGAAGACAAAATATTTGCCATCAGATAGGTTTCTCTCTTCACTCTTTCTCTGAGCGGAACATGGTGGCCACAGGAGATCTGAAACTACCTGTAAACTGTCACCATGCAGCTTGTTTGGTCCCAGAGAATCTCTACTAGGTATGAGATTTACCTCCTTAATTGGTTTGTTTCTCACACTCAGCAGATAGATAACCACCTATTCAAAGATGACGATTTGTAGAACAATTCTAGATAATTAATGCATTTTCGAATATAATTTATTCCTTACATTGAACCACTCAATTTCCACAATTCCTTGGCAGCGAGCGAGGAAACAACTTGAGGTTTTATGATTTTAGGAGAGCAATAACATTTAGCCAAATGTGTAAATGCTGTATTACCTGTAACTCAAAATGTTTTCTGTTCAGCAGGAACACCAGCCAGGTTATGTGTGTGTGTGGGTGGGGTGCCGCTGTGCAGACAAGCGTGAGTCAAGGAGGACGGAAACACATAAGGCTCATTCACAGTGCCAACACCGTTATGCCACTGTACACTTTACTGCGGTAAAGGTTCCGGTCTAGATTCCGTGAGACCATCGTTAGACCGATAACATCCCCTGGCTCTGCTCCAAATAGCACGGCTGTCCGGGCCGTATTTTTTATCTCCGGTTTCATTCATTAAGAAGGCAGAGGGTCCATTGGATTTGCACTGTTATCCGATATAGCCCCGAAACATCAGAGGAATTGCGCTCTTTCTGAACGCATTGGCTAACCGGTTGAATTATTTATGATCTGCGATGTGCCTGTGCTCTGACTGAGACGCAAAGGTTGTCTCGGGCTGAATGATAGGAGACCAAGGATGATTGAATATTTATTTTGGATTACGCCGATCACAAAATAAAAGTGTGGGTCTAACTGCAGGTTGGCTTTTTCTTTCTTGGACTCCCATGACTCACATGGTCTTTACAGTGTCTCATTTAAAGCATATATATATATGGTCAACATTTACAAACTTCTTACACAAAATGTAATATAATTATGTTGCAGATATTCTAATAAACAAAATGCTAAATACCTGCAATTGAAAGGCTGGGAGGCGGGGGTGCTACAGAATGCTTTGGCAACAAAGATTAATTGAAATATAATGTATATTAAGAGGAACTCCCTGAATGCATGGAATTCCTCATATAACATTATATTTCTACTTACTTTCTACTTATTTCTACTCTAATATTATGCAAATGAGAAAAAAAAACATACACGATCCATCCATTCAGCCGTCACCCATCTACCCATAAGCATAGCTTCTCTCACATGTCCGCCTGTCTTTCTGCTCCTCTGCTAGGTTTTCCCCCTCAGCTCCTGCCATGTGTGACCCGCAGCTAAAGCCCCCCCAGTGGCTGTCGCCATGCGGCTTTAAACAAGGCCATACACTCTCTCCTCTCCCTCCCCCTTATTATAACAGTGTGACACCAGCCTCCTCCTCCTCCTCCTCATCCTCCTCATCCTCCCCTGATGAGGAATATTTTGTTTTAGGACACTTATTTGCAGCAAAGTATTTGATTTAAGGGAGCATGGTCATGGGTAGACACAGGCAGCAATTTAACGAGCATCTTGGGTGTACATGATTCTTATAGGGATAGAGGGCATAGGGGAGGGGACAAGAGGTGAGGGGACAAGAGGTGAGGGGACAAGAGGTGAGGGGACAACAAATGTTTCCCTTGTTGCTACTGCCCGCAATGGAGATTAAGGATTGTCCATGGCTGAAGTCAGACATCAAGTTCATTTTCAATTTACTGTACATACTTAGAGTCTGAGTTGATTACCAGTACATTGTGAAGTTAAGGGGGGGAAATTGGGGTTGGCAAATTAGATTAGATTCATATTGATTGCACAGCACAAGTACAGTACAATAAAAGTAATTTGGCATCTAACCAGAGTGCAAATGTTACATTAAAGTGCATAGTAATATACAATGTACAGAGGTTAAATAAGATGTAAAACAGTGTACTAGGTATAAAAACCGGTATAACATAACTTATAGAGTATGTATGACATATGTGCAGAATTATAGGTATATATATTGTGGCGCCCCGGGCTCCACTGGGAAGCATTCTGGGCAACCCTTGGGGCAGGTGGTGGAACAGCGGTACTACACCGCTGAGCTCCTAGCAGGATTGGCACCACGGAGAGCTCAGACGGTAACCGCCCACTCGTCAGGCCGAATGGGAAACACCTGGAGCGGCTCATCAGGCCTGACGCCGTGCACCTGGAGGGGGCCACTCAAGAAGCGGGAGACGAGGATAAAAGGAAGAGCATGAAACGAAGAGGTGGCGAACAGTATGTGGTAAGAGGCCGCAGGCCAACCCGGACTCAAGCCGCGGCGCGCTAGGTGCGCGTTGTATACGAATGCAGGATTGTAACTGTGAGTGTTTCTGTTCCCAGCCTTAACCCCTGGCGGCGGTGTTGCTGCCTAACGGGTGCACCAGGAGGCGGACCAACACCCCACGAGCCGGCCCGGACAGCTACCCCGGAACGACCGAGAGAGGGGGAGATTGGACCCCAACCGGGAGGACCGTTTTGATTTGCCGTTATTCCCTTTTCCCCTTACCCCCACCTGTTTTAACAAATAAATCATTTGTTTTACCACCGCAACCGCTGTTGTCCTCCCTCCGCCAACGGGTGCACGCCACAAATGGTGGAGAATGCGGGCATGTTGACCCAGCTCACAACCGAAGACCTGAGTCCAGCCTTAAGGGAGTTGATGGCAAAAGTGTTGCAGGGGCAACAAAGATTGCAGAAGGCCATCGCGCAGTGCGCAGCGCAAAGGACTCCGGGAAAGTGGCCGAGAGAGGAATGGCCCCGCGTTTTGGCTCCGCACCCGCCGGAGGACGCCGCTCCGCAACCGCCGGAGGACGCCGCTCCGCAACCGCCGGAGGACGCCGCTCCGCAACCGCCGGAGGACGCCGCTCCGCACCCGCCGGAGGACGCCGCTCCGCACCCGCCGGAGGACGCCGCTCCGCACCCGCCGGAGGACGTCGCTCCGCACCCGCCGGAGGACGCCGCTCCGCACCCGCCGGAGGACGCCGCTCCGCACCCGCCGGAGGACGCCGCTCCGCACCCGCCGGAGGCCGCCGCTCCGCACCCGCCGGAGGCCGCCGCTCCGCACCCGCCGGAGGCCGCCGCTCCGCACCCGCCGGAGGACGCCGCTCCGCCCCCGCCGGAGGACGCCGCTGGCCCCCGTCGGTCGACTACAGAGGGGGTTCAGAACAGACACCAGAGGAGACACCAGAGGAGGTCCCGGAGGAGACTCCTAGCGGAGACCCCTGGAGGAGGGTCCAGAGGAGATCTCCAGAGAGGACTCCCACCGACCAAATCTCGGATCATCGACTGGGACGCAGACGGTCCAGAGGAGCGGGGTTGGCCCCCGCGCCGCTACTGTCGGGATCTGTTGTTTTCCCTCAAATGCCACCGGGAATACCCCTTCAAGCCGGGTTGGACGCCAGGAGGCGCCCGTAGAGGAGGGGGATACTACCGACAGGTTGTACCTATTTTTGCATGGGAACGCAGATGCCCTGTCCCGAAGGTCAGAAGGCCTGTAGTCTGGGTGGGCGCGCCCCGCCCTGGCTTGAAGCTGAGGAAGGGGGTATGTGGCGCCCCGGGCTCCACTGGGAAGCATTCTGGGCAACCCTTGGGGCAGGTGGTGGAACAGCGGTACTACACCGCTGAGCTCCTAGCAGGATTGGCACCACGGAGAGCTCAGACGGTAACCGCCCACTCGTCAGGCCGAATGGGAAACACCTGGAGCGGCTCATCAGGCCTGACGCCGTGCACCTGGAGGGGGCCACTCAAGAAGCGGGAGACGAGGATAAAAGGAAGAGCATGAAACGAAGAGGTGGCGAACAGTATGTGGTAAGAGGCCGCAGGCCAACCCGGACTGCAAGCCGCGGCGCGCTAGGTGCGCGTTGTATACGAATGCAGGATTGTAACTGAGTGTTTCTGTTCCCAGCCTTAACCCCTGGCGGCGGTGTTGCTGCCTAACGGGTGCACCAGGAGGCGGACCAACACCCCACGAGCCGGCCCGGACAGCTACCCCGGAACGACCGAGAGAGGGGGAGATTGGACCCCAACCGGGAGGACCGTTTTGATTTGCCGTTATTCCCTTTTCCCCTTACCCCCACCTGTTTTAACAAATAAATCATTTGTTTTACCACCGCAACCGCTGTTGTCCTCCCTCCGCCAACGGGTGCACGCCACAATATACACAGGTAGTGGTATGCAGTTATAGCAACAATATACATATAAATGTATATACAGCAGGTAGTGAGCAGGGATATGCAGTTATATTAACAGAAGATTATATATATATATATGGTAAGTATAGTAAAAATGTACATGCTATCATACAGGTTTGACAATAAATATGACATTTCTAGGTAGAGGTCGGGAGTTATGATTACAGTGCAAGGCAGTCGAAAACATTGATGGTGATAGGATATATTCAGTGAGTTATTTGGCAATACACATACTGAGTCTGTGAAATCAGTAAGGGAGCTCTCTGATGTGCTTTGAAGTTACTTTATACTTAAGCTTATGTAATTAGCTATATGACATGTAGAAGCTTATATGTTGTGTGAAGTGTAGTTCATAGTTTTCACAGCATCCCCCCCACTCACCCATCTTAACATGTATCTTGAACAGGATACCAAAGTAATGCCAGAAATGAAGGACGAGAAATATATTTTCTGCATTATATTGAAATGACAAGGGCAGCTGTATGTATGTATCTCTTTATTAATGTATATGAAGCGGGGTGAAATGACGGGTATGAATGAGTGGGCGTTGCTAAGAGGGGAGTTGCGTGAATGAGTTTGTGCGTACGTCTATCTGCTTCTCCACAGGTGTTCTCAATCGCGCCCATGATTGGGAGAGTAGAAATGCCGGTGCTTCCGTTCTACAGGGCAGCTTTTCTTCCACGTACCTGGGGGAATCAGAGGGCTCGAACGACGGAGACGGGCCGACGATCCTACATCAAACCGCACCAGAGATCTTATTACAAACGCCTCAATTCATCGCAGCAAAGCACGCACTGGACTGGGCCAGTCGACCGTGCAGCGTGGAGATTGGCAGAGACCTAACCTGCAACGCCATCAACTCATCACAGCAAAGGGAAGTCCTACTAACATGGCTTGTGTGTGACTTGAACAACGTCCAGTGTTTGCCTGCTTATTGTGTGTCTGGCGGCGGATCTTGCCTTCCCCTCCTCCTACCCGCAGCACACCGGACCAGCCAACCATCGTGGAGCGTCGGGCTACGATTTAGGATTTCGGGAACGACCGACACCTATCTACGGACGCCTATCGTGAACGCCCCGCTCCTTGGACTTCCACCGAGAGTCACAGGACCGAGCGACGTCACTGACACTGACGTGCTGGGATTCCTCTCACCCCTCCCCCGATTGGACGAGACTGTGGGTTGGGCCTTGAGGGGACGGCGTTATCCAAGCGAACTATCCTCCCTATCAGGTTTAGTAGTTGTAGGTGTAACAATATGGTTGTGGGACCAGTGTAGTCAGCTGCAGCTGTGTGTGGTGTTTTGCATGCCTTACTGGGTACAGCCTACAGCCTACCCCATACTTTGTTTGCAGTTTGTTTGCAGTGGGACAGTTTTGCGGTGGTGCGTTTTGCGGTGTGGTTGTAGTGAGACGGTTTACTGGATGCGGTGTAATTTTAGAGCAGCAGTACTCGGACTCTCCATCAGGGGGAGCCAAAGTGGACTACCCTGG
The DNA here is from genome assembly GCA_027704905.1 of Muraenolepis orangiensis. Classification (NCBI taxonomy): domain Eukaryota; kingdom Metazoa; phylum Chordata; class Actinopteri; order Gadiformes; family Muraenolepididae; genus Muraenolepis; species Muraenolepis orangiensis. The sequence goes on from CM051001.1 coordinate 24,322,147, forward strand.
CTTAGAGATTGAGTTTATACTTTTTTGATATTGTGCTCGCCCCGATCATGGGGAATGTGTTTTAAAAGAAGTTGTAATAAAATTATTGTTAAATATATATCGCCTCCTCTTGTTATGTAACTCAAGGGTCATTATTATAACCTGTACCGTTACATATACAGACAATATTTGATTCACTATATAATTCACTACTATAATCAAAATGATGGGTTAAACAAAATAAATTGATGGATGGATAAATGGATAGAGATTAACATCAATAGAGTCCCTGGCCTAACATTCCTTGTCATAACATCAGAGAGAGTCAATGCCATAACCAAGCAACTTTCCCCAGGCCTCCAGGCATTGCAATTACCGACAGTCGTAAAGACTTATTGATCCAAAGACGTGTGCCATGTGTCATTTCTGTAAAGGTTTGACTAAATGCGCGAGAGCAAGAGCAAGGGAATGTGGGTAAAATCGGGTACATTTAGTTCCTGATCCCGCCATGCGGTTCTCAGGTAATATATAGTAATATACAGTGTTCTCTCACTGGTCACCAGTGCTCCATCATCTTTACACTGCTGGTTGTTCAGGTCTATACGCTATTCCATTTGACCATGATTAATGTGAGAAAGGCTCAGTTCACACCTAACCAAGAGAGCCTCCCTCCCCCAAACCTTCCTTCGCCTCCTCCTCCTTCGGTCCTTTCTCCATCACCTGCTCTCTGGATTGGTTTAGCAGCAGGGTGGTGTGTGCTCAGCCCTAAAGCTCCAGAGGTCAACTAGCTGTTCCCACTGCCATAACTCCTCCAAGGCCATCAGCGACGTAATACTGCAATAGCAAGTCTTGCTTTATTGCTTGCTGTCTTTTTCCTTTTCTTTTGTTGCTTGCTCGCTTAAATGTCTTTGTTTTAAAGCGAAACAAAAAGAAAACACAAAATAATTAGTCAATGTACTGAATGAGAAAGTGGGGCGAAATCAATGAAGATTTCTTCTTCTTTATTTTGTTCTTTCTCTGTTCAGGCTGTTTGTCTGGCTGTGTTATCAGGCTGCTTGGCTGTCCCTGTGGCTGTGTGTCTGTCTTGCTGTGTGACTATCCGGCTGTGTGTCTATCTGTTGGTTGCTGTTGGTGGAGCCTCTGTAACATCCCTCCGATGTTGCAGCTGGTCTTAGCAAGTGATAGTGGGATCACAGAAGACTATCTTTCTGATCCTGGTGTGCCCTTCATCTTCCTCTCCCAGCTCAAGCCATCACACACAATTTAATCACAATATTTTTGGGAAACCCGGTGTTGGCCCTGGATTACACCCGTTTCTCACCTCTTCCCTTGCCTCACTGTGTCGACCTCTACAAACACACTACATCTGTGTGAAATCAGATTTAGTGAAGCGCAAGATGACACCGGGAAAACAAAACACAAACAATGACAATTTATGAATGGCATCTGAGCATTGGTGTGGCACCAACACTACTTCTACCACCACAGCCAACATGCACCAACCTTAAGATCTCATCTGCAGTTCACTTGGTCTCACCTACCTTCATGAAAACAGGTAATTTCTTCCTTCATTCCTTTCTAGGAAGAAAATAAAGAGCCTTTTCAACGGTACCTTTTAGTATGGCTTAAGTATGTAAATGTATTCAATTTAAAACAGCTGATCAGTTAAGTTGGTTTTCTGAGAGAACCGAGGAAATGCTGATTGTGTCCATAGCTACCAAAGAGGGAAAATAAATGAAATGCAACACAGATTTCTCACACTGAAGTTTAGTGGCCTTTACATATTACATGCAAAAATGTTTGTAGGCTCTTACTTTCAGTTATGACTCACTCAATCTCAATCGCTATCTATTTCTCCTTGGCTCATGGAGGACAGATATCCATTGTGATTGAGAAATGCAATCATCTCCTTGGCATGGCTTCCCTGCCATCAATTCATTATTTATTCTGGTCCAAAACTCCATCACCTCTCTTTTACCGTTTGGTAAAAGAGAGACAATGGAAGTTTCCCTGCTTAAAAGTTTGTGTGACATAAACATTCTACACACTTTAACTTTTCGTTTTAGGAAAATATTTTCTTGAAAGACAATCTCAATCTGAAATAATTGTTGGTGCTCTTTTATTAAATGTATGTTTGCGTCCCCTTAAATATCTATTTTATGTGAAGAAATGTGCATTAAACATTCTATGCTAAATATAATTACTTTGTTTGTATTATACTATGATGAGTTTTATTTGCCATGTGCATGTAACAATGTATATCAGCTTTTTCAGACGGCAATCTACATTTTCACCCATCTCACACAGGCTTATGAGAATTAAAGAAAAATCTGAAATCTTTTACATTTAGTTGTTTTCTATATTTCATTATATTCTACAAGTATACAACACTCTCAAACTCGCACACTCAATCACACTTAATAAAGGAAGGATAGTTAGAAAGAAGCCTCTCTTCATCCGGCTATCATCCCTCTGTGTTCTCACCCTCTGCTTCCTCACCACCTATCCTTCCCTAACCGCGCAAGTATAATTTACAATCTCATCCTCCATGTTGCTTATTCTGCCATGGCTCCATTCAACCACCACAAGGTCCACCATTAATACACTAACCACACACACACACACACACACACACACACTGCTGTTTCGCCATAATGGACAAAAGTCGCTGACCGAGTCTTTTCTTTCACAGTGGAGTCGCCAGGTGAGTCACTTTGTGCTGGTTGACGATGATGGACTGTTGAAAAACAATTTTCTCTGGACTCTGGGGAGCAATGACCTCCTCTGCTGTGGCTCTGTGGTCCTCTAGAGGCAGTGGCTTGGTTCTACCACAGATGAGGCTGTTATGTCCAACCATCATGCGTGGCAGGTCATGAGATGCCCATCTCTTTTGATGAGCAGCTGAGTGTTACAATGAATGACATAAGGGCCCGAGAAGCTGGCATTAATGTTGTCCTATCAACCTTGGGTTGCCTAGCGATAAAATGCACAAAGGTGTGAAGGAAAGTATTGCTGGGGGAAGAGGAAACAGACTATTTGTTTGCTACTATGGAAACTAGTAAAATAAGTCTCCGATGGTGTGTTGAGGGATTTCCGGATAGCCGACACTGAAATGTCATAAATTCTCCGGAGACCTTTCTTAAATGCTCACGCTTTAGAGAGCTAATTGAGGTGGTCAAAAGTCAGCCCTGTGTTTTGTCATGTGCATGAGACACACATTTGGGAGAGGTGCCAATCTAGGTCGCTCTCTGCTTACTATAGCACTTAGCGTTCACAGGGCTTTAACATGTTTAAGACAAGGGCGGTCACCGTAGTGATGATGCCGATGCTGGTGGCGACGGCGGTGGTGGCGACGGCGGCTGTGGTGACGGTAGTGGTGGAGACAGTGCTGATGTGCGTGGGTGCAGAGAGGTTGAAGTGTGAGTTGAAGGGCTCTAGTGCATTCCAACAGAAACAATATAAAATAACAAACAGTAAGCGACACATTTTCATCAAAGTCATCCCATCGTCCCATCCCATTCATAATCCTGTTGCTTCTGTTTCAAACAATCATATATGTACATTCTATTATGAAGTGACTCATTGTTTTACTTGTTTATCTTCATGCTTTCTACATTCAGTCTGAAGTCATTCCTGAGCTAATGCCACCTACAGTATCATCATGACTTGTTTATTATTCATGGATTTTTTAGTTTTATTATTCTTCTATAGCAAAACACTATTTTTCTGTCAGTATCTTTCCACAGAATATCTGTAATGACATCAACATCATTGTAACAATTTAGGGGGGCACCTACACATGGTTGCACAGGCGCTCCCACCCACTCACGCAACCTGATTGCGTGAGTGGGTGGGAGAATGCTTTAACTACAATATTAACAGGCTGGCAATTAGGTAATATGAATTTTTTTCCCCGTAGAAATTAGCCAGTTGAGGTGGTTTGGGCATCTAGTAAGGATGCTTCCTAGTCGCCTCCCGAGGGAGGTTTTCCAGGCACATCCAACTGGGAAGAGACCACGGGGCACACCAAGGTACAGGTGGGGTGATTACATCTCCACACTGGCCTGGGAACGCCTCGGGATCCCCCAGTCAGAGCTAGTCGATGTTGCCAGGGAGAGGGAAGTTTGGAGTCCCCTGCTGAAGCTGCTACCTCCGCGACCCGACCCGGATAAGCGGTAGAAGATAGATGGATGAAACGGTTTAATAAAGATGAGGAAACTAACTCACTTTGCAACAACATTTTTTTGGACCTCAGATGAACAGGCTAACAGGCAGGAAAAAAAACTATGAACAAGTGAGCAGGCGTCAAAACTGAAACGTACATAACATTTAGCACAATCAGCGACTGTTATACAATAATTTCAAGTACCCCCATACATTCAAAGCCATGTGGATGATTACCTTTCCTCCGGGTGGCCTGCACCCAGATCTCCGCTACTTTGGTTTTCTCTAACTTCCAGCACTGCTCAAAACATTTGACGCACATCTCATTGCAACCCATCATGGCGCTAACGCCAAAAGGAAAGAAGCATTTTGAGTAACAATCTTTAGAGTTGACAGTGCTAGACTGCGGTTTCTGCGTGTATACCTGGTGAGTGATATGTCCATGGCCATGTCCATCTTACCATCTGCTGTGGTAGACAGCTGGTTTAACTAAGCCTGGGCAATATGGGAACATGTATTATCATCATTTACGATGGGTAATTCTACATAACACCGATAAATGTCACAATATGCTCATGAATTCAATAACATTCTTAGCAGTTGAACTGATGTCATTACATACAGTTACAGACATTTATAGTATGTATTGGACTAAAACTAGTCAGACCTCATTGCCATTTTGAGTATCTTCACGTCAAAATTGATTTATAGTATAAAAGCAAATCCAAATTTTATGAAGATAGAAAAACTGGGCAAATACTATTGAATTACTGCCCAGCCCTAGGTTTTACCCAGTGTGTCTGTGTTTTGTGAATGGAGCATTTTTCTGGCTATAATTAAGCGGCGATTTATTCTGTATTACCGGTTACTTACTTCTTCACATTTTGTGTTTTGTTGTAGTCAATTTCATAATTGCCTCCCTGTTTAGTTTTAATCATGATTCTGTTTATTGTAGTGATAATAACTAGTTATAATTACTTCCAAATGTTTTGCTTTAATTTCTGTGTCTAATCAAAGCTGCTTTAAGTGGATTATTGATTCAAATGTTGACATTATCTTCAACTTTGCACACACACACACACACACACACACACACACACACACACACACCAGCTGTAGGCCCCTGAGCTTTTGACTCATTCTCACAGAAGTTTCATTATGTGGTTGACTGCCAACCATTAGCAGCAATCCGAGATGACTGAATATAACTTTGGACGTTTTCAAGGCCCCGAGCATTGTTTTTCGTGGCATATTTGTTATGGGAAATATGTAAATGTTGCTGTAACGCAATTCAGGCTTTATATATATATATGTAAGCCCAGTTCCCAACAGTGTTGGGAACTGGGCTTGGAGCCAGGTAGCAATATTTCCTTCATGACTCATTCAGCTGACACTGCTGAAGCATTTTCTCATCTTTTTTTTATTTCCAGGAATGGCTTTTGGCGGATTTGGCAGATGTTTTCCGAGAGAATTTTTTGTTGCGTTTGACTAACCATACAGTGACAACACCAATGTTCTCGTTCAACATAAAGGGCCTTCTTGACACCAACGCTCCCTCGCTCAACATGAAGGACCTTCTCGATACCCCGTGCTCAGCGTCTATTAACGCCCCATGTAACTCTATCCCTGAGTACCCCCCCCCCCCCCCGTTTCTCCCCACTTAGAAGCTTGGCTTGGATAAACGGTGTTCGGTTTCCCTATATCATATAAAGATTTGCTGTGTAACGCGTTAATTAGTTCTCACGGAGGAACGGCAGCCTTCCCTTTACTGTTGGCTAACGGGATCCAGTTAGAACCATTTGCAGTGGAGCTGGAGCTCTGTCATCACCCTGTCCTCAGTAGCTGAGTGATGGAGATGTCTGCGGACCGTATAGACAAAGGTCTGTGAAGCCCATGACACATGATGCCATGGCTACCTGGCCCTCATAAGAAACACAAGCTTTGAAATGCTACATGTCCACACACTTAGGGTATTGGCATTCCAGCTCCGTCCTCTTTCAATTGAACTCTGTGTTGTGGTGAATCAATATCCCAGGGCGAATCCTATTTCCCACATCTGTTTTTGGTTCTTGCTTTCAATACTCCAGGGAACTGGAGAAAACGGTCTGTAGTGAATGGACCAAATCGAAACAGATCTGTGTTCTGCTTGTAAAGTTTTTTGCGATGAAACATTATCATCACAAAAAGTTAACCAACTCTTTCAAGGTCGTGAGCATCATCCGTTCAATCGATCATTATGTTAGCCTTAACTCCGGTCAGATAATAAACGTGTGTCTTCAGCCAATTTCCCCGTTTCAAGGCTTGCATGTGATTCATTGTGCCTTCACCCTTCGTAGATCAATAGCATGGGCAACGGATGAATAGGATGCAAATTACACTCCATAAAACACAATGTCAAAGTCTTCACTGCATCACAACGTGAGTACATATTCTACTAAGACAACTACCCTTCATTCTACATGGATTATAATTAATTTCATACAGTGACTTAAAAGTTGTTTTTTGTTTTTCTTTTCGAGCAAACTACTGGCAACCCAGTCGTTTTGGAGTGCACCTCATGTCATGTCCTTAAACCACTTGCCTTATTCAATAATTTGACCATTACACATAACATATCACAGTTTGACAAGAGAGGCCCCACATCTTTGGAGGTGATGTGTGCAAAGGTTTTAGTGTTCTACTGATTGCTCACAAGGTTGTTCAAGTTCAACTTCAAGTTAAGTTTATTGTCACTTCAGTTTACACAAGTATAAGCAATGAGTGAAAATCGTATGTGCAATACCCGACGATAGACAGCAGTTATAAAAAACAGAATAGAATAAAAAGAAGTAAAAAAGTACAAAACTGTATAAAGTTAAATATATATAAATGCAATATATAAAATGCAATATGTCAGCACAGAAAAAGTGCAATATATATAAATCAATTAAATAAAATATACATTGTTATATGCTACACACCCTTGTTCAGCAGCCTGTTGGCCTGACTGTGGAAGCTGTCTCTAAGTCTATTTGTGCGGCACTTGATACTGCGGTATCGCCTGCCTGACAGTAAAAGTGGTAAAAGTTAGGACACAACGATGAGGACGCAATGTGTCCTTGTTGGGAGCAATATTGTCTAGACTCTACATTACATGGACATGAATGATACATAATGTATGCTATCTGACTGAGAAACACTCTCAAAGTAGTGAATCTTGAATGATAACATACCGTTTGTTGAGACTTTAAAGCAAAAATGTCAAACATTCACACATCCAGCCAGGACATGGAACACTGCGGGAAATGTTACCAGAAAGCCCAGTATTGGAAGACAATACTGCGTAGGATAGCCATGTGGGTCTGAGATTACGACTTTAAAATTAAACTAAGCATTCCAGTTCCCTTGAAATACACGTTGCATTAATGTTCCCCATGTTTCTGCTTCAGTTTGTTGCCATCCCCTGACTAAATAGGCAAATAGGCGTATGTCTTAAACAAGGCAGCTCTGTAAATATGAATGTTGTAGGCAGGTGCAACTGTGCAAAGTGGTTTGCTGTTGAAATGAATTACAATCATTCACCTGAGAAAGCAGAGGAATATTATTCTGTCAAGAGACTTGGGGATAAGTTGCTTGTATTCCGCGTTTCACTTTTGACAGAAAACATGTCAATGTTCCATAGTACTGCCAATATGTGTCCTTTGAAATTGATTTACACAAGTCACATTATGTACCATGTCATCTGGGCGAGTTAATCCATATTAAGGTCAATAAAGAGTCAAATTAGTTCTCCACCCAAGCGTGTTTGACGTCAGCTGTTCTGAAGAAAAAGTATATTTTGAGTATTGTGTGCAAAACGAAATGCATAGGCCCTATCCTGCCCAAAATGTTCCAATATGGCCGTTTTAGTGTTCAGTTTACTGAGAGAGCGAGAGCGAGAGAGCGAGAGCGAGAGAGATAAGTGGGTTTGTGATGAGAGGATAAGCTGCTAGCATCTGGAAGAATGCGCCAATCCACCACTAGCCTAGTCTCATTTGCTCTTGAAAAAAACTCTATAGAAACATTCTGTTTTTTCCCCAGTGAATACTGGTGGTGTGAAACTTCATATAGACAAGGGTTAAGAGTGATGCGCATAAAATCCCTGAACACGGGGTGTCATTTTCTTGGAGGGGGGTGGGGGCGGAGAGCAGTGTTGGCCGGGGGTTTGGCCGTGAAAGGTGAAATATGAACACAGAGTGGTTAGTTAGTGCTTGAGGGCATGCTGTCATAATCCATCGACACGCTCATCAAGCTTAAAATAAGTTATAATAACGCACACTTTAGCCAGCCGTGACGGTGAGCTTGTTGGGAATTCCGCCCTCTCAGGGTTAGGGGTTTGATTCCCACTACTGTAAGAGCCGTAGGATAAAGGTACTGTCTAGTCGGTAGGGCATGGTACTGGGACGACCCATCTCTACTGTAATGCATGTTCTCATGGTACTGGGGAACATCATTCCCCATATGTTGAATCAAACCGACTGAATTAGCCTAATTACAGCGACTGTAAGAGCATTTGTTTATTTTGGTTGTGACAGCCATCATTATTTCCGCCTGCGTGTCAACATCACTGCTATCAACATTTCACATGGCCTTGACTGATATATGTACAGAATAAAAATTGCTTTGCATCTTCTTCATTTGAGTATGATAAACATGTGGTTTTCTGATGAGGACTGTTGCCAAACAATTATATCTAGTGTACTGGCTTTTGCTCTATAGACGTACAGTATCTCTTCTTATATTCAGGTATTTGCTTATGCAATATCTCATCATACGATGATATGACAGCATCCATTATCAGGATACACTTAAAGAAAACAGACAGAATGTGGGGAAGGTTGTGTTCAGGCGGTTCACTTGCTCTGCCTCTCAGTCACACATGACATGTCCAAACAAGAAAAATATAATGGCAAAACTGTATAAAGGCAAAAACGGCAAAAAAGTGCTGAAGGTAAGCAGCTGGCGGCCAATCAGTAGACAAAAAATAATTGTAACTAGTAGCTACATGGCTTCCTGTGATGGTTCCAATGGGAGAAATAAGCAAGAAACAAGTCATCTAGTGTGATAAATAAGATTAAATTCCCCATAGCAGTAGCACACAACTAGATCTTAAAAAAGGCAAAAAACTATTAAAATGTTGATATTTTTTAGTTATATCGCTTGTCGCATTAATTACAAAAACTCTCAAGCATGCACCTAATTGGACTAATTCTAATAGGATTTTATTTTTGGTGGTCTGGGTGATCTAAAAAGACTTTATCCCCCCTGTCTCCCGTGGTCACTGGCTCGCCTTCTCTCACTCCCCCATTGGCTATGGTGTTCTCGTGTGCTCTCGGGACTAATCTGTGACTAATCTATTGCTGCATCCCAACAGACGGGAGACAAAGCAATGTGCTGCCTGTGTGAACAAAGTCGTCCATGGCAACAACGATGCTCAGCTGCAAGAGCTCCCCAAGAGTTTCCCCTAGCTTGATGGCTCTCTCTCTCTCTCTATTTCTCTCTCTCTCTCCAAATGGATATTTAAAGTTATTTTCTTCTTACATTATATTTTTTCAACTTTCAAATATACCCGTTAAAATATGTTCGGTATTCGCTCTGTGCTGCGGCAATGGATGACTCGATGATGTCGCCACAATATAAACGATGTATGCTGCAATTTAATATATGTTGTCACACATGAATCAAAGGGTAGGATACATATTTGCACACAGTACACACATTTCAAAGATGTTCACTTAACTCATAATACATTCAAAAAGAAAATAGCTTCCAGCCACACTAGACGTGTGCGTGAGTGGAATGTAAAACCAAGGGGCACCAATCAAGGCATGAAATTTCAACATTAGGTAGGCAGCATATGCAAATTATGTAAGGGATAATGTGAAATGAAATACTAGCACCTAACGCCGGTCTGTTATTCATGGCAGCAGCCTGCAATTCAGATATAACAGACAATTGAATGTCACAATCGACCAATCTGAATTGTGTTTTCAACAAGGCCGTGTTACAATCCATGTTAACCGTCAGATCATATTGAGAGAATGCTTTATCTAGGAATTATCCAGTATATCTTAGGTAGTTTATCTTAGGTAGTTTATGAGTTGCTGTATACTTAGTCTTTTTGGGTGAAGACAGAGTTCATTTCAAATTATTTCAAGCTGTAAATATGTGTGAACAACATGGTGGAAAGGTTAAACAATGTGCCGAGGGAGATCCACTGTGGAGGGCAGACCTTTCCTTCAACAATCTGAAGAGCATTTTATTTTCCTTCTCCGTTTTCAGTGCGGGCAGTGGGAATTGAAAGCGTTTGTTTGTTTTCGAAAATAAATTGATGCATATAAAAACATGCACAGGAACTTCAACCCCCTTGCTCTTAGAAATGTTAAAAGAAACATTTTAAAAAATGGGAATTTTATTTTTCTAGTGGGAATATAGGATCATGTGTTTGGTCTGTCCATGCAGTGGGAATGCAGAAAAGGCCGCATGTGAAGGTGGTTTAACATGTTAAGCGTTGACAGACAATATTGAACTGTTCCCTGACCTTCAGCATTAACCTTTAATAATGTAATGAATATCCAATCAGACCTGTTCCTTTATTTCCCTTTTCTTTTTTAAACCTTATGAAACACAATTTTATAAGGCAGAGCAGAGGATCTTACAAAAGTCTTTTATTCTTTCCTCTGCGGCACCACTAATTAATGTAGCCCTTCTAGCTGCTTTGTAATAAATTGATCAAAGCAAAGGGTAAATTATACAAAAGCTGTGCAGTAGTGTGCGTGTGCGTGTGTGTGCAGGCTGTTCTCATAAACGATACGTAGGATTCCCTTTGTTTCATAGGAAATCATCGTATGCAACCCGGTGCGCATGCACAAACTTCTGCAGCTATAATGTCAAGCACAGTCACGTTTCCTTGTATGTGGAAGGTGGAATTGAAATAGATTCGGCATTATATTACATTATATTATTATGTTTTTAATTTCTTCAGGTTTCTATCGTTGCTATGGATGCTGATATCACTGCCGCCTACGTAGCTTGCGCCCCGAAGTATTGTGACTTTTATTATTAAAGTTTATTTTTACGTGTATTACTAAACCATCGGATTGCAGCGGCACTGAGCTGCACCGTCTCGTTCGGAAACCACATTATAAGTTAAAAAAGAGATGTAAACCACATTATCAACACAAATAGATCGAGGGACGAGACCCGGACGTGTGCAAAGAACTACAATTTGCAGCGTGCTGTATTACACGTTTTTTATATTTATATGTAAGACCTTTCCAATGATGTTTTCATGGTTGTCGTTCAACTAAGTTTAATTGTCATCTTGCTCCAAGCCAAGGCTACTTGCAGGTGTACTTTCTCTGAGCCTTTTAGGGCTAAGCTGGATAAAATCAGTCAAACATGTGTTACGGCTGTGTGTAGCCGTAGTGTTTGTGTTTTCTTATCGTTTCTCCCAGGTAACGGCTTGATTGAGCACAGGTGTGCTCAATTAGGATAAGAGGATAAAAGGCTGGGAGAGACACTTCCATGGGGCCAGTGGGCCAGACGACAACTCCCGAGTTGTTCTTGTGGGTTCTGTTTGAGACAACGGCAGTATTAGATATCTTAGTTTTGTAGGTTGTCCGTGGAAGTTTAGGTTGTGGCTATTTAGCGTTATTTGTATTTTGATCAGTTTATCTAGACCTAAACATGTAAATAATAAGAATTAAATAAATTATAAAAACAAACACAGAATAAAAGGAGAGCTGGTGACTTAAACCAAACTTTTTTTTAGGAGGCCCAGATAATGTCATTAAATAGTACTGTGGAGAACAGGTCTACAGTACCTTAGTTACAGTACCTACAAATATGTTTGGATCCTCCTTGTATCCACGTAAAAATCATAAAAACATACATGTATAAGTGTTATTTTAGACTTGATTTCAGCTGCTCTGTTCGCCGACTGAAAGGGGCGTAAACAAAATTGACCAGCATGCGCACTGATTGCTGTACGTACAATTCCTACGAAACAAAGTGCACTGTTTTTTCAGAGGGAATCCTATTAACCGGTTCATGAGAATGCCAGTGGCGAACCGTGTCTATCACAACTGGACCTTCTGTAGACCCAGCACATGGCCCAGCACAGAGGTGACCGACGACACCGATAATCACATGGACTGAACACGTTCAAAATAACCACACAAGACAAAACAAATAAAAGATGAGTGTAACATGGTTGTTTTGAGTTTAATTATAATTGCACAAAATCTGTTATTTATTTATTATTTCCTTATTATACACGTTTATATTAATTTATTTTATATTCAGCCTACTGTATATCGGGAACCGTCCCGTCCCGTAGCCCCTTCCTGTGACCCAACTTCCCGTTACCTGGCCCCTTAAATACCGTGTTCCCCCCCCACCTCTGCCTCTTTCCCGGGATAATTGATGTTGAAAGAGGTACGTGGCCGTCGTCCCCAGTCCTGTTATTTTGTCATTTATCCATGTATCTTTTATAGTCCGTTAATATGTCGTAACTGTCTTTGTGTTGGGTGTGGGTTTCGTTTAGCTGAAGCGGCGGGGATGAAAGTTGTTTGCTGACGCAGCGGTTATGTTCCATGCGTACGTTACAGGTAGGCTGTCATTTTGTTTAGTTCCTTTGGTATTGTAAACTTTGTTATGAGTGTCTCTTTCCTGGGATAATTGATGTTGAAAGAGCTGAAGCCGCGGGGATGAAAGTTGTTTGCTGATGCAGCGGTTATGTTCCATGCGTATGTTACAGGAATTTTAATAAATGGTCAAGGACCGTAAGAGGAAGAAGTTGTCCGCCGTCTCCTTCCTCGAGAAACACAACGCAGAAAGACACCGGTCACATGAGCACCACACGTCTAAGGGCACTCAACAAAAGGCACACGTGAAGCACACAAAAATAATGCGCACATAAGACACGCAGCACAATGCACACATAAGACACGCAGCACAATGCACACAGAATAATGTCCCGTCTAAATAGTGATCTAAGTGGTATACGTCGTCACAATAACCATTTAGTATGGGAAAGACAGTGATTGCAAGAGATGCCTGAAACAAAGGAAACTTACACATAAACTTCCTATCTAATACACACACATTTACTTCACCACAATTCATATACATTTCCCTTTTACCCAAACAAATGGTTTTCCTTCTAATAAACATGCGTTTTACCTTGTTAAAACTCCAGTTAAAACACTGGACACATTTGTTGCAAGTCCATCCCTCTTGCTCTATCGCCTTAAGCACAAAGCACTATACTGGTGAGTACTGTGGAAGCGACAGGATACTGGACTAGATATAAAAAAATGGAAAAACGGTGCATCAAGCTATAAAAGATTAATAGTTAGAACGTTGTCCTGCTTACCGATTATGTCTTACACTTGCCGGCAACCACAAACCTAGGCAATCAGTACAACCTGCGTTTGCACTGCGGCAAACGGAAATACGGGGCGGCGCCAACTACCTGTCTTTGGCCTGTCACGTGAACCAGGAGCTGTCAGGTAACCCACTCCCACACGTCACATATGATTGGTTGATCAAATTGTCAATCCAAACATACGCTCTCATTCAGTTTAAGGGCCAAAGCATTCGCGAGTACTTTGGTTAAAGGATATTCTTCCCAGCCACCCAGAAAAATATCTGAATATCTGACACAAAACCAAACAAATGCGTAGTGCATGGACCGAGAAAGAGAAACAAATCAATGTAACACTGTAATATAACAAATCAACAACATACGAAATTTTCTTACATTTTCTTATATATATTAAATATATATTATATAATTTTTATATATATTAAAATGTAATGTAATGTGTAAAATGTATTACATTTTTTGGTTTCCTTTGAGAGTTCCAGGGTCTTCTATGAATACCTTGAAGGCCTTGACGCTTCACCACTGGAGAATGTGTTGGTGTGTGTGTATGTGTGTCAGTTACAATGTAGATTACATTTTTGTCTTACAGAAACACTGACAAATGAAAGCATCAAAGACTTGGTTGAGGAAGGTGCCCTAGAAATGGGGATCATGACGCTTCCCAGTCAAACCCGCAAGGAAGCTGGGAAGTTGATATACCTTCTGACACCAAAGAAATCCACCCCTGTGGGGACTTGGAATGTCCAGACCATGTTCCAGGCTGGCAAGGCTGCTACCATTGCCAAATAAAGGGTGCGCTACAATCTCTCTGTCCTGGGCCTGGGAGAAACAAGATGGACACAGTCGGGGGAGGTAAAGCTGCCCAGTGGGCAGTCTGTTATCTACTCTGGCCATGAAGAGGAGGAGCAAATCACACAGAGGGAGTAGCCATCATGAGGACCAAATTGGCCCCAATTTGGTGGAGACCAGAAAGGCCCTGATCGCATGGGAACCCATAAGCTCTCGCCTCATTACTGCATCCTTCAGAACCAACAACAGGAGAGCTCACATAATATAGTGCTATGCACCTACCAACAATGATGTCTACCAGTTGATGATGTCAAGGCCAGGTTATATGACAGCTTGAACCACTTACTTGGTAGGGTTGGAGCCAGAGACCTCATTATCCTGATGAGTGACTTCAACGCCAAGATTGGAGGATGGAATGAGGGCTACGAGGAAGTGATGGGGAAACATGGAGTGGACAAAAATAATGAGAATGGAGAGATGTTTGTTGAGACCTGTGTCAACAACAACCTGGTCATTGGAGGAAGTGTATTCCAAAACCATAGATAAAACAACATGGGTGTCACCAGACCATGTCACCGAAAACCAAATTGATCACATCTGTATATGTAGGAAGTTCAGAAGGAAGTTCAGAAAGAACCAGAAGAGGAGCAGATGCAGCCATGACCACCATCTGAAAAAGGCTGCGCAGCTGCTCATCCAGGCTCTTGTCATCTCCCGGCTGGACTACTGCAACTCCCTCCTTGCTGGCGCCCCTGGAGCTCATTCAGGCCCCTGGAGCTCATTCAGCCTAGTGTTCAACCGCCCCAAGTACTCCCACACATCTACCCTCCTACGGACTCTACACTGGCTACCTGTAGCTGCTCGCATCCAGTTCAAGACCTTGGTGCTAGCCTACAAGGCAATAAAAGGTACTGCTCCATCCTACCTCCAGGCAATCGTCAAGGCCTACATCCCAACCCGTCCACTTCGCTTGGCTTCTTCGTGCAGTCTGCTTGCCCCCACACTTAGGGGCCCGTGTGGCCGATCTACGCGGTCACGGCTCTTCTCCGTCCTGGCCCCAATTTGGTGGAAGAAACTCCCCAAGGAGGTCACGACTGCAGAGTCACTCCCCATCTTCCACGGCAGGCTGAAAACCCATCTCTTCAGGACACACTTCCCGGATCTTTCCTCGTAGCACTAAGTCAATTAAGTCAGTCAAAAGTAGATGACATATTATAGATAGGTATATATTATTCTAGATATTGTTTGCCAACTTATTGTACTTTTTCCCTTACACTTTTGCCTGAATTATTGTACTTCTACCTGAGCACTGGTTCAGTTATTGGAGACTTGTTAGAAATTAAATGCTTTTGACTTCTGGTGACTTCTGGTGTTGAAACACACTATTGTAAGTCGCTTCGGATAAAAGTGTCTGCTAAATGACTATAATGTAATGTAATGTAATCTGCTGGTAGGGACATTTTAACTAAGGCTGAAGAGAATTCACCTGTTCAAAAGTCCTAGAGTTAAATACAACATTGAATACCTTACTATTGCACCAACTGTGAATAACTTCAAGGACACCTTAGAAAAATCACAGAGCTACAACTAAAGAGGGTCGAAGGAAGCACAATTGAGGAGGAGTGGGAACATCTCAAGGCTGTTTGGAGTTCAACTTGTGAGGAGGTCATAGGTAGAAGGACCCGCAAGCACATGGAATGGATAACACCAGAAACCCTGAACAAAATCGAACAGAGGAGAGAGGGGCTCAAGGAAAAAGTAAAAAAACTCAAGAACAAGAGCAGTGAAGGTACTGGCACAAAATGAATACAACAGTTGCCATAAAGAAGTATGAAAGAGCATAAGGAAGGACATGAGACAACAGGTGAGAGAGGCTAGCCCTGGAGGCAGAAAAGGACAGCTGCACAGAGGAACATGAAGGCCATCACAAAGAAACTGACAGGAACATTCACACAAAACAACAAACCAATTCTAGACGACAATGGCAAAATGCTCTCAACTGTGGAAGAACAGCTAGAAAGATGGGTAGAACACTTTCAAGATGTTCTAAATAGGCCACCATCAGCAGAACCACCAAATACACCCAAAGCTGGGTTTCCACTAAATATCAGGTGTGAGAGACCAACAAAAGTTTAAATAAAGACTGCAATCAAGCAACAGAAGAGTGGCAAGGCTGCTGGCCCTGATAATATTCCATCAGCAGCCCTTAAAGCAGATGCAAATACATCAACAGACATGCTCTACAATTGGCAGGATTTGGGAAGAGGAAAATACACCTAGAGAATGGGCAGAGGGACACATTGTAAAACTCCCAAAAAAAGAACTACAGAGGGATCACCCTACTTTCCGTACCCGGAAAAGATCTCAACCGGATCTCCCTCAACCGCCTCCAGGAATCTGTAGACAAGAGGCTTAGGGACCAGCAGGCCGGGTTCAGGAGAGACCGCTTGTGTACGGATCACATAGCAACATATCATAATTGAACAATCAATCAGTCAATAGAATGGAACACATCCCTCTACATCAACTACATCGACTTTGAAAAAGCATTTGACAGCTTAGACAGAACAACCCTATGGAGCCTAATGAAACACAAGAAATCCCCATCAAACTAATAAACATCATCAAAAACTCATATGACCGAACCACATGCAAGATCATGCATGCAGGCCAGTTATCAAAAAGCTCCGATGTCAATACAGGGGTCAAGCAGGGTTGTCTACTTTCACCATTCCTTTTCCTCCTTGCAGTCGACTGGATCATGAAGGGAACAACCAAAGGGGAGAGAAATGGGATCCAGTGGACAATGTGGGAACAATTAGATGACCTCGACTTTGCGGATGACATTGCTCTTCTCTCTCACACACATATGCAAATGCAGGAGAAGACAGACAGACTCACACAAGCAGCAGAAACACAACTTACACAAAACACAACAAAGACACAGGTGATGAAGATCCATTCAAAAAGCAGCAACCCCATCCTCAAACACGGCGCCCCCCTAGAGGAAGTGGAGGCATTCACATACCTAGGAAGTGTGATGGACACCACAGGAGGGACAGACGCGGACATAAAGAGCAGGATCAACAAAGCCAGGGTTATGTTTAACATTCTCAGGAAGATCTGGAGCATCTCAACTAACACCAAACTATGCATCTTCAACTCCAATGTGAAATAGGTGATGCTGTATGGATCAGAAACATGGCGAACAACAAAACAAACAACAACCAGACTGCAAACATTCATCAACAACTGCCTTAGGAGGATCCTGAACATCTGGTGGATCCCATTGACCTACAGATCCTAAAAAGAAAGTGGAGCTGGATAGGACACACTCTCAGGAATTCAGCCAACAACATCACCCGACAAGCCCTAAAGTGGAACCCACAAGGGAAGAGAAAAAGAGGTTGCCCCAAGAACAGTTGGAGGAAGGATGTCCAGGCAGAGATGTCAGGCTAGACCATTGCGCTATTACTGATTATTGATAGTTTTGGCAGAACTACACAAGTCAACACATCATACATCAGTCTGCCAAACTGGCACCTAGTTCAACACAGTTTAGCTTGCTAGCTGTGTTAGCTTGCTCTGGTCTGTAAGGGCAATAGCAGAACTTGTTTTAACATTGTTTTAATTAGCACACCGTTATTCACACCGGTCGTCCCGGTCCAGGAGTACTATCGGTACGGACCCACCGTGTCCCGGTCCAGGAGTACTATCGGTACGGACCCACCGTGTCCCGGTCCAGGAGTACTATCGGTACGGACCCACCGTGTCCCGGTCCAGGAGTACTATCGGTACGGATCCACCGTGTCCCGGTCCAGGAGTACTATCGGTACGGACCCACCGTGTCCCGGTCCAGAGGTGCCGATGAACGGCTTGTAGGACGCATCGGTACGACCGGGACTGATGAGACCTCTGGGTTCGGATCAGCTATCTGCAGCAGCTAACATCTACCTGGAGCTATCTGCAGCAGCTAACATCTACCTGGAGCTATCTGCAGCAGCTAACATCTACCTGGAGCTATCTGCAGCAGCTAACATCTACCTGGAGCTATCTGCAGCAGCTAACATCTACCTGGAGCTATCTCACCAACCACAGCTTTCAGTATGCCACCAAAGAAGGTGCAGATGGACAGCAAAGACGGAAAACCAGATGAGGATCTGGTCTCTCTTGCTCAGGTTACCGAGTTACTAAATCAGCAGAAAGATATGTTTACTGCACTCTTACAGCAGCAACAGGAGAACTTCAGAGGCTTTGTTAAAATTATTATGGATTCCACTAACACGAGGCTGGATGCCATTACAAGGGAGGTTCAGGAAATCAGGTCTAGCATTCAATTTACTCAAAAGGATGCAGATGACATGAAAACTCAAAATGTGAAACAGTCTGTACATTGTAAGTCTATGCAAGCTGACATCTTGAAAAATAGTGACGGTCTGTCAGCTGTCACTGACAAAATGGAATATGCAGAAGGACAATTGAGAAGGAGCAACGTGGTTCTTGACGGCATCGGTGAGGAGCCTGGGGAGACCTGGGAGCAAACTGAGGAGAAGGTGAAGGACATTCTTGTGGACAAGCTCAAGCTTCAACGAGGCATTGAGATTGAGCGAGCTCACCGCACTGGGAAGCCAGCTGCTAACAACACCAGACCTAGACCCATAGTGGTGAAGTTCCTGAGGTTCAAGGACAGATCAGCGGTTTTGGAGAGAGCCAAAAATCGAAGAGGGACGAACATCTACATTAATGAAGATTACACTGACAGTCAGAATGAAAAGGAAAGAGCTACTCCCTAAATTGTGGGAAGCGCGGGAGAGGGGTGAGATTGCCTTCCTGAGGCATGACAAGCTGATAATCCGCCCCACACAGCACTCCAGAGCCTAATTGTATCATTGGACTTTTAAAGGTACACCTGATATGAACTAATTATGAACACATGACAATAATGTCACATTCTGTTAATCTGCCAAAGAAGGGAATGTTACATTAGTTTGAGGAATAAGGTGCATGAACTATGCCATTTGGTAGAATCAAATAATATACACATACTGGCTATCTCAGAATCACACCTGGACTCATCTTTTGATGATTCAGAGGTTGCAATGCATGGTTACAATCTGTTCAGAAAGGATAGAGAAGAGATAGAGATAAGAATGGTGGTGGAGTTTTGATCTATGTACAACATATTCCAGCTAAAGTACGATACGACCTAATGAAAAATGAAATAGAAGCTTTATGGTTACAAATACAATTGCCACATTTAAAACCCATATTAATTGGATGCTGTTATAGGCCACCGAGTGCCAATTCAAACCATCTAGATGGTATTTGTGAAATGGTAGATAATACAGAGTGTAATAGCGAAATATATTTCATGGGAGACCTGAATATCAATGCCTTCAATGAGAAATGCCCCATGAGGAACAAGATTGCATTAGCTGCCAAAATATGTAATATGACTCAGGTAATAGCATCACCAACCAGAAGGGCTACAAATAAACATGGGGCTATTACAACGACCTGCATTGACCACATCTATACTAACAGGCCAGAGCACTGCACTAAAGTGTGGTCACTCACAGTTGGCTTTAGTGATCATAACCTAGTTGCTATAGTACGCAAGACCAAAATACCTAAGGCTGGCTCCAAGATAAATTATAGAAGGTCTTATAAGGGGTTTAATCAGGAACAATTTGTAGAGGAGGTGCAATGGCTTGATGTTTGCCATGAGGAAAACCCAGAAAAAGCACTGGGAGTATTTATGAAGTCTTTCATGGGGATTGCCGATCAGCATGTTCCTTTGAGAAAATGGTCTGCCCGGTCAAAGTGTGCACCTTGGTTGAATGACGAGATGAGAAGTTGAATGGTCCAACGAGATGATGCTAAAAAAAAAACTGCAGACAGAACAGGTTCTCTATGCGACAAACAACATTACTGTAAACTAAGAAATGTGGTAACCAAATTGAATAAATGTAGAAAGAGGGAATACTACATGCAGAAAATCAGTGATTCTAAGACTGATGGAAAGAAATTATGGAAAATATTGAATAACATAATGGGGAGGAACTCAAACATGCATCCTTCCTTTATAGAAACCGAGGGTAAATTCATTACCAAGCCAGCAGATATTGCAAATCATTTTAATGATTATTTTACAAATAAAGTAGACAAGCTGAGGAATGCCATGGGTGCAGTCAAGGACACAGTGTCACATCACATCATTAAAGATCGTATCATGAAGGAAAAGCT
This sequence comes from Muraenolepis orangiensis, assembly GCA_027704905.1. Taxonomy (NCBI): domain Eukaryota; kingdom Metazoa; phylum Chordata; class Actinopteri; order Gadiformes; family Muraenolepididae; genus Muraenolepis; species Muraenolepis orangiensis. The sequence continues at coordinate 24,342,734 of CM051001.1, forward strand.
GTGCATGTTTGAATTCCACAATGTTACAGAAGAATATGTTGAAAATATGCTTTTACATCTGTCCGATGATAAATCTCCTGGAATTGACAACTTGGATGGTAATCTGCTCAAAATGATGGCCAAATACATATCCAAGCCATTGAGTCACATTTTTAATAAAGGTTTAGAGCAAGGCGTGTGCCCCGAGATCTGGAAGGAAGCCAAGGTTATCCCATTACCCAAGGATAAAAGAAAAACCTTTGCTGGTTCCAATAGTCGACCTATAAGTCTCCTCCCAGTGTTAAGTAAATTAATAGAAAAAAAATAGTATACACCCAAATTCAATACTACTTTTCAAGTAACAATCTGACAACAAACTACCAACATGCCTATAAAGATGGTCACTCTACAAGTACAGCACTTGCACAAATGACCGACGACTGGTTAGAGAGCATGGATGATAGGAGGCTTGTAGGAGCTGTGATGTTAGACTTTAGCGCAGCTTTCGATGTAATCGATCACAGTCTGCTGCTGAACAAACTCAAACACAAAGGCTTTGGTTCTGTTGCTATGTGTTGGATGGAGAGCTACCTGACTAGGAGAAGGCAGCGAGTCTTTTTCAATGGGAGCTTTTCTGAAAGTAAGGTGTTGCAGTGTGGGGTCCCACAGGGGAGTTCGCTTGGGCCTTTGTTGTATTCTATATTCACAAATGACCTTCCTTACGTATTAAATAAGTCCAGTGTAATAATGTATGCTGATGATTCCACAATGTACAGTACAGCATCAACATGTAGTGAGCTAAATAACCTAATTAAAATAGAGATTAAAGCCATAGCAGACTGGGTCAACAATAACAAACTGGTACTCCACATTGCAAAAACAAAAGTAATGGTGTTCGGATCCAGACATATGTTAAGCAGCAATCCTCAATTAAGCCTGACACTGGCTGGCCAGCCAGTGGAACAGGTAAACGAGACTAAGTTGCTTGGCATTGTTCTTGATTCTGGTTTAAAGTGGACAAAGCAAATTGACAGTATCGTAACTAAAATGGGAAGGAGCATAGCTGTGACGAGGAAATGTACAACGTATGTAACACCAACCACTTTGAAACAAGTCATTCAGTCTCTGGTTTTGTCTTGAGTACTGTCCGGTCATATGGTCATCAGCAGCAAAAACACATAAAGAAATTACAAATAGCTCAAAACAAGGCTGCCAGACTAGCTCTCCACTGTTCAAAGCGCACTCATATTGGAGTTATGCATAGAAACCTATCATGGCTTCCGGTTGAGAAACGTCTGCAATCTCGTGTTATCACTTTTCTAAAAAATGTCCAATTTAGCAAAAAAACATTGTATTTTTATGATCAAATAGTTTACACAAGAGATGAGCATGACCATAAGACTAGACAAGCTACATCAGGCCATCTACTGGCACCTAAACCCAGGACAAATCTTCTGAAAACTTCTGTGACTTATAGAGCTATAAAGGAATGGAACTCATTGCCAAACTACCTTGCTGAAATAGAGTCCAGAGCCTCTTTCAAGAAGAGATTGAAGGGCCATCTACTATCGAGCATGTACCCTTGTGAACTGTGAACCCTAATTTAATTTTCTCTCATGCTTTGTACTGGTGGGTGTCTTGTGCACTCATCCTTGGCTGAGATTGATATTGAAAGTGGATGACATTGTTGATGATGCTGGAGATTGTTGATGATGTTGGTGATGTTAATCACTTATGTCGGACCCCAGGAAGAGTAGCTTTTGTCAAGAACAAAAGCTAATCCTAAATAAACATAAACATGTCTTTGAGTGGGAAAAACTGGGCAGACCTTGAAAAACTTTCCCCCAACCGAGTGATATGGAAGACATTTGTCAATGGCCTATGCTCCCTGGAGGAGCCAAGGGCTTAACTAACTAAACTAACTGGTATATAAGTATAAAAAATATATATAAATCAGTGGTGAACCGTGTCTATCACAACTGGACTTTCTGTAGACAACTTTCTGTAGACAAACTCAAGACAGACATTAACTAATCATTCAACAAGTATGTGGAAAGAAAAAATGCAACCAGCTCAACAAGATAAAACCAGAGAGAACAGACGTCAGATGGTCAACAGGTGCTTTATTGTCAGTGCACATGCAGATAGCGCAATCAAAGGCAGAGGTACAGACGGGGCAAATCAAAAACGTGGTCAAGGCAAGCAGAAGTCGGTAACAGGAAGTCGAGGGTTGAGGCAGAGGTACAAAAGCGCAATGCAAAACAAGATCGTAATACAGGCGATGGTCAAAAACACGGTAGATCCAAAAACAGAACATAAGACGTATTGCATAAACTTGACTTGAGGCTTCCCGAGAATCAAGGTGTGTGATAATCCAGTGCTGTGTGAGTGTGCGGGGGTAGGCTTAAATAGCAACGTGAATTGTGATGCGCTGCAGCGGCGGGTGAGAATTAACAAGGGGGCGTGGCTATCCGGTAGTATGTAGTGGGAGCGAGGTGACAGGAATGTGGAACATGATTAGAGGGTGTGGCTATCAGGGCGAGTGATGTGGAGACAGGAATGCAAAACTGTGACACAATCGTGTTTATTGTTGCGGGACCTCCAGGGCTTCTGGGTCCAACACGGGGCCCCCTCGTCGGACTAAGCTAGAGCAATGATTTGGGGGACTTCCTGGGCTTCCAGGGCTCCAGAGAGGGACCGGGACTTTGCCGAGTCGGTCCGACACAGGGCCCCCTCGTCGGACTGAGCTAGAGCAATGTACCGCTGATTTGCACGAGCTCCAGAGCTCCAGATTGACCGGGACTTTGTCCTGAATGAGTCCGACACGGATGACCCCCGTCGGACTAGCTAGAGCGATGTACCGCTGATTTGCCCGACATCCATAAGCTGACTCTCTATTACTTAGATCGATACACAATATAATTGTAATAAACCAATAAAACTTCAAATGAATTGCTACGTAGCACTAAGCTAGATCCTCTGTCTCGAGCCAGTGAACTAACGGACCTTCTAGCATACCATGGAACCGTGGGGAAATCTGTAAGAATACGCCCATTGGCTACAAATAAATATATGATTGGTTGATCAAATTGTCAATCCAAATGTAAACTCATTCAGTTTAAGGGCCGATGCATTCGCTGAAGAACAGAGAGTACCTTGGTTGAAGGATATTCTTCCCAGAAACCTAGAAAAATATCAGATTGGTTGCATTGTTTTCTAACATAAAACCACTCAAATGCGTAGTGCATGGACCAAGAAAGAAACAAATCAACGTAACACTATTTTTACAGATCAACAACAGATACGATTGTCATTTATTAATTTTATTTTAATTGTATTACATTATATAGATGTTATTAATTCGATTTTTTTACATACAAATTGTTTCAATGGCATCTAAGATTACAAATGGTGTTACGATTTTGAGGGGGTCCTTAGAAATACATTTTCTCTGTAAGGGGTCCCTGGCCCCAAACGGTTTGAGAACCCAGCCACTGGGGATGCAACAGTGATATTTAGGAGCCATTATTTGAGTTTAAGAAGTGGTTAGAAGTAGCCGAGACATCCGTCAGCTATTAGTTAGTGAAATGCACTGTGAGAATATCTGTTCTGGTTGACTGTGCCTGCCTCTGTATGAGACTATTTCCATTTGAATGACTTCTCCCAGCTCATTTATGACCAATTAGGGCATCTGTTCTGTGGATGTGATCCATCTTGCCTTTCAATCACAAGTGCTTCAAATGCAATACTTCTTAATGCAGGAGAAATGAAGGGAGGGAGAGCGGAAGCAGAGAGGGAGGGATGGAACATTTTTTGGTTGTTTCGTTACCAAATCTTGCTCTGTTGGTGTTTCTGCTCCATTTATAAGTGTTGAATTTTACATACAGCACCTTTAAGTGTAGATGTACTCAAGTTACAAGTTACAGTTATGTAACTAATTGCCACAATAAGAGAAAAGTTATGTTTTATTAGTTGTTAAGACATTTATGAGAACGTTATTGAGGTCATTGATGTCAAGCAAGCAATACACTAATTATGGTCTAAACTGGTACATTTTCACACTAGTTGCAGTAAAGGGACCCTTTATATTTCACCTTTGTCGTTACTAAATGTGGATGAGATTTCCCCGTGAAAAATTAAAGTTCAGAGCCAATCCAGTAAAATATAAATATTTTCTAGGATGGTATGTCTTTAAGTTTGGTTTGGCTTGTTGGCTTTTTATGGCTATTGTAAAACAAAGGACCTGGATGTCTATTAATGAATATATTATATTGTACTATCAAATATATTGCAATGTCTTATATGGTATTGTTACACCCTGACAGAGTAATGAAACCTGAATGTAGTATACGTCTACTGTTGTGTTTTGTTGCAGAAAGAGAGGGAACACACAATTTACTTTCCACTCACACATACCGGTATACATTTAAAACACACCACCCAGACCTTTAAGTCTGATTTGTATGGCTGTAGTGCTACACGGTTGCAGTGAGAGTTTGCTTGGATTCAATTTTCTGTGAGCTGCATTCAGCATGAATTTCAACATAACTCACCATAAAAACTGCATGCAAATGGCAAGCTACAAAGCTACTGTTGATCATCATCACAAACACCATTATTACTGACTTTACACCATTCATTTTCTGTTTATTATGCTGTGGAGTGTGTGTGGTTGACGGCTGGTTTAAGCGCCTCACCTGGCCCAAGTCAGACAGATTAGAGTCTGTGGCTTGGTGAGGCTAATCAAGGTTAAACCAGCCATGACCACACACGCTCGAGGGAACCACTAACATGTCAGCACTGTGCCACCTGCAAGAACATCCTCAAAGTCTGCAATAAACCGGTTCGATCATCAGCTGTCGTGTCTTGTGGTTGGAGAAAAGAAAAAAAAGCAGAAAAGCCACCTTAGTGGCAGGCAGCAGGGACCACATACATATACATATGCCTGATGGAAACATTGTAGTGAAACAAGCAACAATTTCATTTTAGAGTTGTTCTGTGTTTGATATGATGGGGTGGCGCGTCAAGGTTTCGAGCAGTGCTGAAAGATACAGTGCAGCTGTACGGCGGTCAAGTGTGAGTGCGCTCATTGAAAAACAGAACACCCGCCGCACACCGGCCATCGCAGCAGAGATGTGAGGAGGGAAACAACCCAATTATAGAGCTGGGATGGATATCATGATGATGTTGGAGCCAGGGTTCGAATTGGGCCACGACTCCTGTTGCAATGAGGGCCTAGAGATTCTACAGTTGCCGCTTGGAGTCAGGGCCTCGGTTCAACGTGCCATCAGAAAGTTGAATGAATATTGAGTTCTGTAGTTTGTTCCGTTGAAAATACTTGTTTGCAAATATTGACGAAATCATTTTGCTCCTGGGATGCTTGAAATAATTGAATTCTGGGGTGTTGTGTTAACTGCATGGTAATACTTGAAGTATGAATATTATTACATGGGAGGCCTGAGGTTTTACTCTCTCTCAAGACACACACACCAGTTCAGGTCGGGCGGAGCTACCCGCACATAATACACACAGGACGCATTTTTCAAATCTCTGAGAAGAACTATTAGCATATTGTTATAGGGGAGAGCCACAGCCAAATTCGCTTGACTTGTGATGAATACACAGTTTAACCACACACACACACTTTTTTTTATGACAATATAGAGAACTGCTTCTCCTTATATAGTCACACTTAATTCAGGGACTAAGAAAAACCAGGAACTGTTTGTGCCTTGGCTGGCAGGTTTTTCATGGGGACGGAGCTCAGCCAAAGGGTTGCACGAGTGCATTCAGAGCTGTGAAATTAACTTCTGACTGAGCAGAAACAAGCTGCTGGTAGATGCGCAGGGAGATCTCTTCCTGTTTACTTTACTGCAGGGTTGCTTTTTTTCATAGACCTTTCGGGATCTGGATCTGTTTGCTTTTTACTGTGCAGAAACTTGGCTAAGAACCACAAGCCTGAGGTTGTTTATGTGTGTGCTGCTTTTGTGTAGGTGTGGGTACAGTATGCAGGTAAGCTGCATACTGAGTGTACATGCATGCAAAATGGCTTCAGATCACGGGGGGGAAAAGTATACCAGGTCTCGGTTGTTGTAAAATACGGTGTCTCATTCAAAACGGCTTCAGACACGGACAACATGGCCATGACTTCAAGTGTATTGACAATAGGATACACAACCTACACAAAAGTATTAGTATTTTAGAACATAAACACTCTAAACACTAACTTAAACTTGATGAAGTCATCAATGTACCCGTCTAATAATAAAAAAATTATTAAAAATGAAAAGCAACTGAAAAAGCCCTGTCGCCCCAGGTCCATAGCTTGGTCCTGGGGACTATCAGGTGGTTGGTGTCAGCGGACCTGAGGTGATGGGAAGGAGTGTGACGGGGGAGGAGGTAGGGAGGGGCCAGGTTATTGAGGGCTTTGTAGGTGATGAGTGGTATTTTGAAGTCGATCCTGTATTTAACTGGGAGCCAGTGGAGGTTGTGGAGGACAGGGGTGATGTGATCTCGGTGACGGGTGGAGGTGAGCAGACGGGCAGCAGAGTTCTGGACATATTGAAGTGTATTGAGGATTTTGTTTGGTGAGTCGTAGAGGATGCTGTTGCAGTAATCAAGTCTTGAATAAGGGCGTGGATGAGGGTTTCAGCAGCTGGAAGGGACAGGAAGGGGCGGAGGCGGGAAATGTTCCGGAGGTGAAAGAAGGCAGTTTTGGTGATGTTGACATGTGGTAGGAATGAGAGGGTGGGGTCAAGGATGGTGCCAATGTTGCGGACATGGGTAGAGGGGGTGACTATTGAACGATCAATGTTGCCCAGGTGGTAAGGGTGGAGTGGGTGGTTGGGGTGATGGTCTTGGAGGAGAGGAAAAATTGTGGAAGAAATGGAAGGGGAGGCCGTAGCGGTGGATCATTTGACCAGGGGAAGTATATACAGGATGAAGAGGGGGGGTGGGGGAAAGGACTGATCCTTGGGGGACACCATGAGTGACTGGGGCGGTGGCGATTGGCAGTAGTTTATGGAGATGTATTGGTGATTGTCGGTAGGTAGGAGGTGAATGAGTAGAGGACAGTACTGGGAATGCCAAGGGAGTGGAGACGGAGAGGAGGATGGAATGATTGATGGTGTCAAAGGCACCAGTGCTGCGAGGAGGATCAGGATGGTTAGGGAGCCAGTGTCAGCAGAGAGAAGGATGTCATTGGTGATTTTTATTAGTGCAGTTTCTGTACTGTGAAAGGTGCAGAAGCCGGATTGGAAGGGTTCATGGAGGTTATTGTTGTTGAGGTTGGTTTTGAGTTGAATGGCAACAGCTCGCTCAAGGTCTTTGGACAGGAAGGGGAGGTTGGATATGGGCCGGTAGTTGTTGGGGATGTCAGGGTCGAGACCAGGTTTTTTTTAGAATGGGGGTAACGGCAGCAAGCTTGAGGGAGGGGGGGACGAGACTAGTGGACAGGGAGGAGTTGATTATGTTGGTGATAAGTGGGGAGAGAGTGGGGAGGCAAGCATTGAGTAGGATAGTGGGGATAGGGTCGAGGGCACTGGTTGATGACTTCATACTGGTTATTATGGAAGACAGATCGGATTTGGAGATTTGACTGAAGGATGATAATGAATGGCTAGGGAGTAGGGGGAGTTCAGGTTGAAGGCATGGGGGGTGTGGTGGGGGAGGAGGCAGACAGCTGGCGGTGAATTGTGCTGATTTTAGATTTAAAAAAATGACAGGAAGGAGTTGCGAAGTTGTGAAGGAATTGGAGATGGTATCCTTGGGCTTGAGGAGTTTGTTGATGGTGGAGAAGAGAGTTTTGGGGTTTTTGGAGCCGGTTTGGAGGATGAAGGAGTAGTGGGAGGAACAAGCATTGTTGAGGGCACCTTTGTATTGTTGTTGGAGTTTGTTGTTGCATCCAAGTCAACAGTGAGTCTGGTTTGGTTGGCAAGTCTTTCTAGTTGAAGGTTTTTGGCTTTGAGTTGGCAGAGTTGATCGCTGTACCAGGGGGCGGAGTGAGTGAAGGAGACAGATTTGTGGGAGAAATTTTATCAAGACAGAAGGAGAGTGCAGCGTTGTAGTTATTAGGCTGACTAAGTTGTTAAGTTGACTAGGCAGGTAATGGAGGCATTTGAAGTGAGGGCAGGGTTGGAGATAGTGTCGGCCAAGATGGAGGAGAGGGAGGAGGGGTTTATGGTTACGAAATGTTATGTGTTCCTGTTTGACAAGGGGGGTGGGAATGACAATGTCCAGGGTCATAGCCAGATGGTCGGAGATTGTGAGATCAGTGCTGGTGAGGTTGTGAATGGTGATGCCAGAGGTGTAGACCAGATCCAATGTGTGTCCTTTTCTGTGGGTGGGGAAATCAATGTGTGATGTTGAATGTCCAATAGTTAGATTGTGGTTTTGCAGTCAGGAGAGTCAACATGGATATTGAAGTCGAGAGTAGAAGAATTGATAAAGATATGGTACAGAGCTGGGTTAGGAATTCATATAGGTCAGAGGGAAATAAGGGATTTGGTTTGGAGGGACAGTAAATGACAGCAGTGACAAGGGGTTTGGGACAGTTTAAATGCAAGATGTTTGAAACAGGGGGGGAGGGAATGGATATTGCGCTTGTTTTAATTGTTTGTCGGTGAAATGTTGCTTTGCCGCTGCCGCACCCATCCTGGCGTGGTTGGTCCATGTATCCAGCGGGTGCAGTTTGGTTGAGAGTGAAATATTCGGATGGGTTGTGCCATGTTGTTAACTGGACAGAAAAAGTCCAGTTTATTGTCTGTGATTAAGTCATTAAGAATGAGACCTTTAGTGTTAATGGATCAGGTAAAAAAGTGCAAATTTGAGATGTGATTGTGTCTGGGTGGGCTCGTTTGCTTTGATCAGCAAACGGAGGGAGGCGGAGTGTGTCTCTTTGTGCGTGTGTGTGTGCGTGCATGCGTTTCTCCAATTTAGGAAGGTCATATCGGCTCATAAGCTGGACATACAGCATGTCTGCATGGCATGTATGTTAGCTTGTTGTACACTTCCTGGCAGCGTATCACACATATATCGTTTGTCCCTGGGGCCTTTAAATAGGGGCCCGCTTCCAGCAGCTTCCACCGGCTTCTTTTGTACTCCGCTCTATTCTATTTCTCACTATACAACAATGAAAAATAGAGAGGCGTAGAGACCTGGTGTGCACACACACATAATGTCAATGAATCCCAAAGTCTGCATACATTCACTGGTTTCATGGTTACCCTGCCGTCGTGACCATGAGCAGCTGGGGACGCGGTAGACCCCTGGAGGAGGATAAAGTATATGAAAAAATACAGAAATGTGACACATGCCAAGAAGTTTCTCAGGAAGATTGGGGAGGGCGGGGGGAGAGAGACGGCTGTTCCTTTTCAGGGATCCCCACCAGGATCAGGATCCATTTTGTGGTGTGGCCCGGGGGTGTAATATTTTTGATGTTTGGTATGTTCTCTTGAAATCACATATTTCAAGAGAAGATGTTTGGTATGTTCTGTTGAAATCACATATTTCAATAAAGTGTTTGCTATGTTCTGACCCTATATTTGAATTATAAATGGAGCAGGCATTGATGTGAATTTGTGCGTTTAATGTGTTGTCCATCGACAACAGCAATGTTTCACATGTCTAAGGTGTGCATATGGAAATGCATCAATTGAGAGGTGCTGTGTGTTTGTGGTTGTGTACGAGGTCCTCTGTGTGTGTATGTGTTCATCAGCAGTATGGGAGACAGTGGGGTGAGAAGGGTTTGCCAGATCCTTCCGTCCTGCACTGGCTTTTCGTTGGGCTGCGTCGGCCGTTTAAAGTGACATGATTAAAATGGACCATACCAGCTGAGTCGGCTTTGACTATTAGAATTTTTTAAAAAGAATAACAAAGGAGGGGACGTGTGCATATGCAGAAAAACACATACACACACACTTACTCAACAATGCTTTGGCCTAGCCAAAGTGTGAGACCGGCTGATTCTGAGGTTCTTTGGGTGTTTTGGCTTTCCGAATAAAACGTAAGTGCCGAATAAGCAAACTCATAAAAAAAACAAAAAAAAATCATCAACAAAAACATAGCTCAACACTATTATCTGCAAAATCTTGCTGGCAACTGACAAATCAAAGGAGGAATGTATCGCTAAGTAAGACACATTGAGCCGCCATATCTAACGTTTTCTTTTGTATTTTATTATTGTGGCACTTCGGCTACTGAGCGACACTTTCTAATGGAAAGCTCTACTTTAGAACTGGATAAACCACTAGCAAGTATTCTATTATTTTATGTTGAGTCTTAAGGAAACATAGTCGGTGAGATTTTGAATTGGTGGGTTGCTTGTTTCCCCTCCCTCGGTTTCATTAATGATTGGACATATTAAAAACTGAGTATATTTAAACCATGATGAAATACAGCCATTCTGTATTGATCACATTGCGTTCAGTACAGGGGTGGCAGCAGCTCAGGAGGCAAAGCGGGTTGTCTGGCAACCGGAAGGTTGCTAATCTCCCTGGCTTCTCCTAGTTAAGTGTTTTAAAGAAGTGTCCCCTAGTAAGTCTAACCCTAACTGCTTCTGACGAGCTGGCTGTTGCCTTGCAAGGTTGACACCGCTGATGGTGTAGGAATAAAAATGCAGTGAATTTACCATTCTGCTTGGCTCTCCCTACAGTACATTGTTCTGGGTTTTTCTTTAGCTCCATTTGAACATTTCCATTGACTGTCCATCAGGTTTATATTACCAGGAGTCATCATGTTAAGCCTTTCTTCTGTAGGTGTGAGCGTGCATGTGCAGGTATGTATGTATTGAAGAATGTGTGCGTGTTGTGGTGCAAGTGTGTGGATGTGGGTTTGTGTGTGTGTGTAAGTATGTTATACCCGGTGGCAATCGAGGTGGTGAGAGGGAGGGCATTTGTGTTGTCACTGAACTGTCCGTCATGTTGCTATTTATTTCATCCATGTTGTGTATTTATTGGTCTTATTCATACCTATTTGTCTTGTTGTAATTATTGTTACTTACCGTTACTAACCTCTTTATTTGCACTGTCCCTTTCTGCTGTAGCAATGTAAATATACCCGCTGTGGGACTAACAAAGGACTTCTTATTTTAAGCTTCTCGGACACTTTTATATGTTAGTTTCACACCATTTGGATTAAGACCCATTTGCAACAGAGGCACCCATTATAAGTCGGCCTTACCAGAAACAACCAATATTCAATGGCAATATAAGAGGAAACAACAATATTTTTATATAGCCTGTTTGTATTTGGGAATATATATTTAGCAATATGAATAATACATACTGGACATAGTAAGCTTTTAGCAAGAGAAAAAAACTTTTGCTGTTGAGGCTTTCAGGGTTTTTTTAAATGCCATTCAAATATTTTGCACCCTGGCGCTAATGCTCTACTATGTTTTCATGAGAAGGAACCTGTCAGTGTTGATGCTCCTGCCCCACTCAGCTTTTTGGATTTAGATTATATTTCCTGCCTTCTCCAAGCTGCTCTTAGACTCTCCGGCCCTTCCATCCGAGTGCATCATAAACATTACTGAGGCAGACTGGGGAGCCGTCTGGAAAGATGAAGATGGAGAGGGAGACGCAGGCTGCTTCCCATATATTAATCTTGAGGAGGTATAAGGTGTGCTGGGGGATTTCATCGGTGTACTTCATGTTTGGCTGATGTTTCTCCATCATAAGGTGAAGTTTGAGGAGAAGAGAAGAAAGGTCAGGTGAGGATGAGAATAGAGGGTAAGGAGGTAAGGTGAGGACAGGATGGGACTTGTCAATAGTATCGGACAAGCCAAGGAAGGAGGCGAAAGGAGAAAAGAGGAGAGCAGAGGAAAATAGTCGAGGGAAGGTGATAAGAAGAGTGGAAGGTAGAGGAGAAGAGAGGAGGGTAAGGGACAGCTGTGATCCTGATATTGTTCACCTGGAGAAACATCTGGTGCTCTGCAGCCTTTTGCTCTTTCCCCCTCACTGTCCTTCTACCCCCTCACTATTATTTCCGGTGGCCCGGCCCCTCTTTTCTCCCCCCCCACAGGGCAAATTACCCAACATCTTCATTAATGTCTCATTACAGCTGATCCAGCAACTGTAGCCACATTAGAACACTGTCTGTTTCGGCGGTTTGCAAAGCTCAGCTTTATGAGCAAAACTAATTGCGATTATACATTTTAGCCCTTGGCCTATACACTCAAGTAGGCCAACTTTTTACTGCACAGATACAGTATATATTCCACCAAATGCGAATGAACCCATATTGTTGTAAACTAAAGGATGTATTACTCACTGTACATGTGAAGAATCAAGTTAAATATGAGCAAACAGACGTGCCAAAGGAAAGTCCGGCCACACCTCCCCATTCTATTGACTACTCATGGCACCTTCATGGAGCTGTCCATTGTGCTGAAGTGATGTCATTTGTGAGTTACCTAGGGGTCAAGGACACGTGGGAGTGAGGTTGAGAGCTAGAGATTACCAATTTGGTGGCTCTGGCTCAACATGCATCACATTGCATAACACAATACCAAGCTGGCGGTATGCAATTAATGATTTCATTTCATTATAGATGATATTCCCAAAAATGTGATCTCAGACAATATTCCCAAAATGTGATCCCAGATGATATTCCCAAAATGAGATCTCAGATGATATTCCCAAATGTGATCTCAGATAATATCATATACACTATAATACTCCACAAATATTAACAAACCCTAATATGAAACTCTAACTCAAGAACTAAATTATAGAAAACCAAACCCCTAAATCATAAATCTGTGATTTACTCAAGTCATTATGGTCCCATGATGTCACTCAGCAGACACTTTTTATCCAAAGCAACTTTCAAGACTTCTCCGATTTTGTTTTAGGTCATTAGAAATGATAGGAATCTTGCTCAAGGATACTGATTGGCTGTGTGTTGATATAATCGGCTCCAGTCCTATAGCACCACCTGGTTTTCCATTCCTATGCTGTAGATGAAACAAAATATCTGATTCCAAAAACTCAGCTGTCTTCAACTACTTGAAGGAACAGTCTCTCTCCTGTCTCTTGGATTGCATTCACTGTCAGTTTGTTTCAAGGTTTGCTTTGGATTGTACCGTCTGTGGTCGGATATTGATTAAAGCGATTAAAAGTATTTAATCAACTCTTCAATTAAATATGTCATCACATTGAAGGCAGGAGTGTGATTTAAAATTTTAACTGAACTCAAACAGCCATGGTACAACCAAAGTCATTTCACAGTTGACTCTTTGGAAAGTTGTGAAGGGGAAGTTCAGGGCCATCTAAGTGTACCTTTAAGGTACAAACAGTGTATTTTTGAGTACATTTATAAAAGATATTTGTATAAGCCAATTGCAACAGCCAGGATTTTTGGAAGGTACATGTACAGGTACATTGGAATGCTTACTCCCCATTCCCTCCCGCAGTATACATCTCCAAAACAATACTATAAAAATAATCGATACAATAAAAATAAAGAAAACAGCAAAGTGTCTGATAAAGTGAACATCATGAATACAGTGCAGTAACAACAGCTATGATATTCAGCTCTCACTTGAGCAAACCCCTGAAGAAATCTTTGACAGAAAATCCGATGTTTGCTTCAAAGCATGATGGAAGATGGATTCATAGATTCACTGGACAATCAAATTTGTATTGCTACCTTACCTTTAGTACCTTACTGACTATACCTGGAACTATAACAATTTTCTCGCATATCCCACCACGCTGCAGACACACCCACACACATGTCAGACTGTTGTGCAACATGTGCGCACACCTGCACATGTGGCACAACAGCCTGACACTGCGTGTGTGCGTTTTTCTGAAGTAATCCAGATGGATTTGCCATTAATTCACCACCATGGATAAATGCATTGGAGCCTTCACTTGTCTCCTCCACATCCGGCTCCTCTCCTCATGCTACCGTTTGCTTTACATCTTAGACAGAACCAATTTAAGGCTTAGAAATGTGTGGTTCCTCTCCCCAAAGACCTTTGACCATAGTAATATACGTATGAAGATGGATTTTTACAGGTACACTTTTTGATAGGGTTTATTTTATTTTATATCTAGGCAGCTTTTGACCGATGCTCTCTGTATGTGGTCGGTGTGTCACTGGCTAGTTGATCTGCTGTCGGTGATAGCGATAAAATCCGTCAGTGAAAGATGTATTTTCCACTTTTGAGTCAAAAGTACAAAACATATTTTACAAAATAAATAAGTACATTTGAGTCTCAAATAAAAAAAAGTCCAAAATAAATGAACATTTGAGTTTGTTTTTTGAGTTGTGTAAGGATGGTATTTTGAATGTGTAAGGATTTTTTATGTATGCAGTATATTAGTCCTACTATAAAGTCATACTGTATGTCATTTATTTGGGGATATATCAGCCTATATATGATTTTAGTAATGCATTTTTATTTTTGCACTTTTCTTAAAAAAAAAACTCTAGGTTTGGCAAGAAGGGGAGGGATGTTTTTTTATCCCTAACATTGTATTCTGATTCATCTTTCGCCAAACCCACCGCGGTTGTCAGGTGGCACACCTGCACTCCAGAAGACCATCCTGGACCATCCCCCACATGGTAAAGCAGAGCCAAAAGGCACTGGAGTCCATCCCTAGAGGGCAGCAGTCTACCTGTAGGCGTCCCCGTGCCAAATGACCTCTACCTCCTCAAATCACATGCATCTATGATTAAGTGGCTTTGGATACAAGTAAGCAAAATGACTTTGAGTATAAATGAAGTGATCTCGCGCTGACACAGGAGAAAAGAGGCTACATAAAAGGGGGAGAGGAGATGAGTTTGAATGAGTGAGTTTTTAATGTCTTTAGCTCTAAATTATATGTGTATTATCTACATCATACATCCCATTGTGCGGTAGCATGTCCAAGATCAACCGGGTGTCTGGTATGGGGGCCCGTTTAATGGGGATATATGTTTCAATTTGAAGCTGTAATGGCATTGATTGGCTGGTTTGGGTTCTGATTAGAAAAGGCAATTGGACGCAGGCCTCATGAAGGCTGATTATCACACTAACGAAGATATGTGGATGCAGTGCTGGCGAACACAGACACAAATGGATGTGTGACACACACATACACACTAGATCAGTTTGTATAAGAAAGGTAATCTTGCTTAAATGCTTATAGATATTTTACAGAAGAGACTTTGAGACATGGGTGACAACAATGAACCAGCAGCCCTGGCATTGAGGCTGACCCGAGAGGTCATCATCAGTATGAATTCCGAATTGGAAACGTGACGGGAGGATGGCTAGAGAGGAACACAGAGCCATTAAAGTGATTAAAGGAGATGCCAAACACAGCTGGCTCCTGGTGGAGTCACAGCGGGGGTCAGAGTATCCGGTTGTCTGTGGAGCTTATCCATAATACCCAGAAGGCTACAAAACATTGTTGTGGATCGAGGCCTTGTCTACCTGCCCTCAGCCCTTTACCTCGGCTCAATGCAGACCCGGTTGAATAGCGCACAAGTGTGCGTATGTGCATTCTTGGTGTGCGTGTGTGTGTGCATACAAATATAAGAATATAGCCTAGGTCCCTAGAAGATTTTCCCAGGGCCAGTGGATCAAAACTAGAAAAAAACTAAAAGAACACTTGATGGACAACGGCTAGACAGGAAACATGGCCTTGCGTGAGCAGCACCAAGCCTACACGGTTCCTGCAGAAGTAGTCCCATGGACTATCTCGATGCGGACTTCTTTCACGTCGGAAGCACCGGCCTCCCTCCCCTCCCCCCGACACAGGGCCGCTCTGAGCCTGCGCTTGCCATGTCGACGAGATAATCCTCCCGGGGCATCTGACAGAAGGAGAGACCGCCGACGCTCTCTGGCTACATCGCATCAACATTGCCGCGGCTACTGTAGCGCACACGGACACGGCTGAACACGCACAAAAGTATCAACCGCTCCGTCTCCAGTCAAAAGTGTATTTGAATACATTCTGGTTAACATAGAAACCCTAACATAAAGCACGCAATACCTGGTGTGTTGGTTGTTTGGATGGTTGGTTGGTTTCTCCGACAAGAGTCAGAGATTCAATATATGACGGAAGTGAAATACTGAGCCGGGTACTAAAAGAGTTGTCTTGGCAAAGTACCATGTATTCTGCCAACACATCTCACATGGTGCCTTTCTAGAACGGTAAGATATGGGATGGTTGGTAGATAATCGTAGTAACAGACAGTCTCCCTAATCCATCTACGTGATCAGTCATCCAATGAACTCTCTTGCAATATCATCATTTGTATTCTAAATGTACTTGCGACTGTTTACTTGTGTTGTTTACATGGCCTAAATAGTGGTGGTAGGTTATTCAGTCGTTATTAGTGTAACATGGTTGTTTTGAGTTTAATTATAATTGCACAAAATCTGTTATTTATTATTTCCTTTTTATTAATTTATTTTATATTCAGCCTACTGTATATCGGGGAACCGTACTATCCTGTAGCCCCTTCCTGTGACCCAACTTCCTGTTACCTGGCCCCTTAAATACCGTGTTCCCCCCCCACCTCTGCCTCTTTCCTGGGATAATTGATGTTGAAAGAGGTACGTGGCCGTCTTCCCCAGTCCTGTTATTTTGTCTAGCCCCATAATTCTTAATTTATCCATGTATCTTTTATAGTCCATTAATATGTCGTAACTCTGTCTTTGTGTTGGGTGTGGGTTTCATTTAGCTGAAGCGGCGGGGATGAAAGTTGTTTGCTGACGCAGCGGTTATGTTCCATGCGTACGTTACAGGTAGGCTGTCATTTGGTTTAGTTCCTTTGGTATTGTAAACTTTGTTATGTGTGTCTCTTTCCTGGGATAATTGATGTTGAAAGAGCTGAAGCCGCGGGGATGAAAGTTGTTCGCTGACGCAGCGGTTATGTTCCATGCGTATGTTACAGGAATTTTAATAAATGGTCAGTGACCGTAAGAGGAAGAAGTTGTCCGCCGTCTCCTTCCTCGAGAAACACACAACGCAGAAAGACACCGGTCACATTAGCATGTAATATTTGTGTAAAAGGTTATTAAAATATCACACATTAATGGCTGCCTGACAACGCCCAACTCACATGTAGGAGTGAGGGTGCCTCCAAACAGGACCAGAGGGCTGATGTACAAAAAGGCAATCATACTTTTTCAGACACAGTATCTAATGTTAACACAGGAAGGACACAGTAATGCTATATAAATCAAAGATGGAGGGCACGGAAGCAATGTAGGACATGCAAGGGGCAAAACAGGGGTGAAGAGATCCACAGACACAGACTACTCGGCTTATCCAGGGCACGCAACCAGCACAACAAGCAATCAAGAATAAGAGGAAAACAAATCAAGCGTAGGATGTATCAAATCAAAACCACAATAAACAACCCAACGTAAACACAAAACACAGCACACAAATATCCAAAACCTACAGAGATAAATAAGCCTGCCTCACGCTGTCGTGCCTCATCTAAATAATGATGCTCGCCCAAATGTGGCACAAATAAAAATGTGGGAAAAACTGTGGAAAATGTATGTGGATTATTGTATTGCATAAATATAAACTGATTGTATGTGATTAGTAATAGACTAAGGAAAATAAGTATTGCTCATGGTGATGTGATACACAAATACAACCTGCTCCTTGTCCTGCCCCACATTCATTCATTCATTGTTCATTCATTTTAAGCGCGTGAGTTTGTCAGTGACTTAGTGTGTATGCTAACTGTAAATCTGGCTCTGATCAAAAGCTATGTCAACTGTTACTGGCAGGCTTGGAATGCAAGTGCAGTAGTTCATATTAAACAGGTCATAACGTGGTAATATCCTGGTACCCGTAATGAAAATGAAATTGCTATGAGGTAATTAGTGGGTGATATCATGTGCCATGTAATTACCTGTACACAAAAGGGACATTTATCAATGACTTTAATTGATGGCTAATCGGGCTGAATTTGATCCATTTATGAGGCTTGGCACCTTGGCCGTTCACTATACTAGGATTAGCGAGCAGCCAAGGTGAACCAACCCCAGTTCTAAAGGACATTGGCAAGAGTTTGTGCAAAGCATATGGAAATACAACTGGATCTAACTGCATCCAAACTGCTCTCAGTAAGCCCACATGGCATTGGTGCTAGGCTAGCCTGCATCACTTACAGGTACCATACACAGTCTTATACTCAGACAATGTTAACTCCTCTGCTTAAATGAAGGATGTAAAGATGCAACGGTTGTCCACTCACTATAATAAGTGGCCTAACTAGTCTGAATCCCGATTGCCTTTGATGTTGGCTTTCGCCTGCAAGTTGAATACCTCACATTGTTTTACCACTTGCTTAGAAGTGAATCAACCATTTTTAAATTCAACCATTTGTTAACTGGTAGTGTCGTTTCGGTGTATTCGTCTCCCCAATGAAATATCTTGGGCCGTGGTGCAAAAGGCACAAACAGGGGCCCTCCAAACGGTTGTGTGTGTGCCCACGGCCAACACCACCTCGTTAGTTGGACAGCCCTGTACTGTGCTCATTGATGTTCATTGTGTATTCTCTTCGTAGTCAACCCTGCCTTTTGCTCTCCCCGACTGTCTTGATGTTATAGACCCATCAGGAAGAAAAGAAAAGCTTCAAGATGTTTTGAACACAATGTTCTTTTCTCTTCTGTGTGTGACTTTGATGTTTAAAAGGTTTCTTTTGGAGAGGTTTTTTTTTCCACAGACGACAATGACAACTTGTGTAGAGTTGAATGTGATATCTCTTGATACTTTACCCACTGTAACTTATCAGGGCTCTGGCAAAAATAAAGTTTTTCTTCAGCTGCCTTTTGTTCAGCAACGTAGCTGAGCTTTCCGTTCCATGTTATCTCCATTAGAGAGCTCCATTCTTAGCTTTTAATTTCAAAGATAAGATGCATCACCAAACCCCCAATCACTGCTCTGTAACTTGTTTTAATGTGTTGTTGTTGATCTGCTACTGAATTGTCCTCCTAGCCCTCTCCGTCCTTTCTCAGGGTTTCTTCCCTTTGGGGAAAAACATGATGAACATAGGCAGTAAATATTTGGGTGATGTCAAGTATGAACCCCTTTATAGTTACAGTTTGTCCATTAGCATGGTAACCAAATGGCCTAATGGTTGGAGTTTGAATGTCGTTTATTGATAATAAATAGTACATTATATTAATACTACAATAGACAAGATAATTCACAAGGACACGTGCATTCATTCATTCGCGGTATGTCTTTGGATGTTGTGCAGAGTATCCACAGGAAGTTTCCGTCTCAAAACACACGGGAATGTGGCTCGCGATGCCATGCCTGTGTGGTGGGGCAAGGCCTAGCTAACTTAAGTGGGGCTGTGGTGTTGCATCCATTATGGCATTCAACGGCTTCAATTATTGATGCGCCGGTGTGCATTATGTATGGCCTCTCTCCTCGCACGGCCCCTGCGTACAGAGCGATCGCAGATGCGTCACGCAGCAGCAAAACAAAGACCGTCTGATTCTCTCTAGTGTCACCTTTCATAACTCTTAGTATCCGCTATACCGATCATATACAATATAGACTCATTAAGCAGAGAGAGAGAGCGAGATGTATCTCTGAGCCTCTCATCCTGTGCTAAAGAGGCCCCAAGTCAGTTAATTATCACCTTGCGTCCTTGAGCTGCTGGCCACGGTTCAGAGGTCCCTGTCAGCCGTAGCCTCTTACCGCAACGGAGGTAAACACACACTGGCAGTCCTGTTGACACACACACACACACACAGGCCACAATACATGACTTGTGAAGCCCGCCTGGCAACCTTTAAGGCAAATAAACACATCCTCACCTTAAGTGGTATAAATGTATTTGTTTTGCTAGAGTTGCTAGAGTGCTAAAGGTATATATCAGTGGAGGCTTGTCCATTGAGGAAAGGGAGGACCATCCTCCTTTAATTTTCTGAGAAAAATAACCTTGCAAGACAAAAATAAATACACATAAATTTAACAGATTAATCTGTGAAAAATACTGATACAATTACTATTTAAAATGTTTCGAAAGAAACTTAATCATGTCCTCGTGTCAAAGTACCAACAGCGCCCCCTACCGCTAATTTAAAATTAAAAGTATGCAGGATCGTCATCCAAGCTCCCATTGAAGTCCAATATAAAACTCCCGGACCCGAGTGGCCGGTGAGTCCTGGTTTAACATGTGTGTACGGCGCTAAGGGAGGATGATCCTCCCTTAGGGCGGGTCTAGCCAGAGGCTCTGTGAACCAATCAGCAGAGCTGAATACCCAATCAGAGTTTTGGGGGGCGGGATCACTAATTATCATCATGCAAGGATCTATCTTGTGTCATTCATATTAATTCCACGTTGCAGACAACCCGCGAGTCGTATATTAACTCTAAATTACATTTCAGATTTGAAACTTTCCAGTTACGAGCATTCCAGGTGCAGGACGCCAAACATAAAAAGAAAGCATGGCTGACCGTGACAAGGTGGTGTTTTTTTTGGGTCCCGATTAGACTTTGACGTGATTTACGTGCATAACTGGTTTCACTATATGAGGTCTTATTTTAATTAAATACAGGTAAATATACTTTCCACAAAAAAACGCTTCTTCCTCAAATCTCACTCAATTTTAATTCCGTTTTTGTTTTTTGGTAGAACTCGCCACTGTGCATAGAACTTCTATTCTAATTTTCATCATTAATGGAGTAATCACTAAATATGTTTTTCATCAAATCAATGCTTCTTCCCCCTCACATCACAATCGGTTTCAATTCTGTTTGGCTTGTCTACTAAAATTACCCACTAATACTGTCAAAATTGATAGTGAGGCACCTTCCTTCCTCCCCTACTTTTACAACCACCAGCCGCCACTGGTATATATACAGTCCACTTATACTCCTACAGGACATTGCACAAAATGAAATTGGCTCCAGTATCTGCTGTAATTGCTGTTAAATTGTACTTGACAGAGCATGGCAACACAATTTCAACATATAGCAATATGTAAAATCGCAATAGCAACACACGGTGTCAGCAATCAGTGTACATGGAAATCACTCTCATGAGACAGCGACAGACTGGCAAGCCATGGTTGTGTGAGAATAGTTGAACAGCAAGGATGTTATAAAAGTGTAAAAGTGAGTACGAGTAGAAAATTAAATCTTGCAATGAAAATCGTACTTTGTCTTTGTTTGCAAACTCTTGAAGTCATGTGAGGTCTACTGGGATATTGCTCATGTACAGTAGGACGTGCTACTGCTAGTAGAATGCACTCATAGTAGAATTAGTACCATCACTGTTTCATAATCTTTTTTTTTTATCTAACTGACACACTTTATCTAACGACTCACTCTATTTGTTCACTCTCTGCTCACTATTCATTTATTTATTTTTCTAACCTCTTCTGGCCTTTTTTTGCCCATTTTACTTATACAACTTCAATTAAATTGCCATCATGGACCTTGGTTTTTGGTTTAGAAATATAGATTACAGTACATGCAGGAGATCTGCAGATATCTGTAGATTTCAGAAACTGCTGAGAATTGTTCACTTTACTTGGGTGTCAGGCACTCAGTAGACATTTATTTTAAATAGTATGGATATTCTATCAATATGCAATTCAAAGTCAGGTGAATCTACTGAAAAATTGTAGAAATTAAGTTGACAGCAATTCTCAGAAATCCCACCAGCCACAAAGTTGAATCTCACCTGACAAATGTAACATGATATTCAACTGAAATATGTCTGAAGATGGATATTTGTATGTTCCAGTTACCAGTCAGGTAATGTAAAAGGAATATATGTTCATGATAACCTTGTAGAGTGTCAACTTACACAATGTTGAAAAGTCACATAAGTGTCAACTGATACTAAATTGATCCTCAACTGTGGACTGATTACATATTATAGATAGGTATATATTGTTCTAGATATTGTTGCATATTGTTTGCCAACTTATTGTACTTTTTCCCTTACACTTCTGCCTGAATTATTGTACTTCTACCTGAGCACTGGTTTGGTTATTTGGAGACTTGTTGAATGTTGAAATGAAATGCACTTTTGACTTCTGGTGACGAGATGTTCTCTTACCTTCCTTTGTTGAAACACACTATTGTAAGTCACTTTGGATAAAAGTGTCTGACCATGTCCAGGTAAAGTGTTCATCCCATTTGTGAGTGTCCCGTCTTTCCGCTCAACTATTCTGAAAGAAAATACCATCTGTGTTGGGTCTTTTTCATTGAAGCCTCACAATTTGGAAATATTTACTGTACACTATCAAAGACTATAAATCAACCACCGCAGTCTGCTGGAAGTGTGTACTTCTTTGATATCATGGACAAAATGTGTCACACATGGTATATATAAAAAAAAAAGAATGTTGCTTAGTTTTTCTTTGGAAAATTGGAGAAAAAAAAATGATCGGGCCTAATCCAACTTCAACCCAAGTGCTCTTGATCCAGGATCTAATTGCTGAAAATAAGATAGATATCCTGGGCCTCAAACATGGTTAAAAGCAGACATAAGTCTACTATTAAACAGCTACCACACCCAACTACATTAGCTCACACTTATCTCGATAATGAAAAAAGGTGGTGCAGTGGCTCTTATCTCTATTTAAAAACGTATCCGAAGAATATATAAATACATTTAACTGTAAATTATAATATTTTGGGTGCTTGCCTTCTGCTACTCAGTACCTATTAATCATAAAAAAGGCAGTGCGCCTACTGAACTGAGTGCTGCCACTGCCATCCATGCATTGTCATCCATATTACATTACACTAGCATACACCATCAACTTTTGCTGGACTTTCTGAAGTTATTACAGTTACTGTACTGTTCTGCACTGTACTGCACTGCATTCATGATGCTGCTGCACGACTGGCACTATACAATTATTTTTAAGAGCTTTCTGCACAATTCAGTCACTTTGTTATTTTTATTGTTATTTTTATTGTGTACAGTATCGCATAGTGTTGTATAGTAAAAGTGTATAGTATATAGTTGTAAATTGTAGGAAATTCATACTGCGGGGGGGAATGGGAGTAAGCATTCCATTGAATCTTGAATATTCAATCAAAAAGCATGCTCGCCCATCAGGCCATAAAATCGTGTCAGAACTTTCTTTTAGTGGATGAGTTCTCTGAATTTGCCGTTGATGCAGCTGCAGCATACATATTCAGACACTATTTTTGTCTGAACAAGTGCAAAGGTTTTTCTGTATATCACACACGTTTGGCTTCAAACAGCTTGTCCAGCCCCCTACCCACAATCCTGCATGTAGAAACATGCAGGATCTTGTCTTAACCCGTGGGAGTGAAATTTCAGACTTGGATGTGTCACCTTATACCTCCGCCTCTGACCACTTTCTGCTCACTTTCCAGGTGGTGGTATCTGGCCCCCACAATGACCGCCAGGCTACTTAAAGCTGCCATCGTATCACCCTTGCAACTTCTGCAGCCATGGCAGATATGTTACCTCTGTCACTCGCTCTGGTCACTTGCTCTCTGACTACAGAGACTGTGGATAGTGGGCTCAGCACACAGCCTTGTGGAACGCCGGTGTTTAGGGTGAGGGTGGAGGAGGTGAGATGGTCTAACCTGACTGACTGGGGTCTGTTGGTTAAACGGAGGGGCTGATGTTAAGGTTCTTGGTTTTCATGAGGTCACCAAGTTTGAAGATGAGTTTGGAGGGGATGATGGTGTTAGATGCTGAGCTGAAGTCTATGAACAGCATTCTCATGTGGGTGTTGCCCTCATCCAGGTGGGAGAGGGCTGAGGAAAGGGCGTCCTCCGTGCTCCTGTTCTCAGGGGCGGCAGTATAGCTCAGGAGGTAGAGCAGTCGCCTCACCACCGAAAGGTCGCTGGTCCCTAGCAAAAACTGTCGAGGTGTCCTTGAGCAAGACACCCTAACCCTAACTGCTCCTGACGTGCTGGCTGTCTCCTTGCTGACTGCCGTCGGTGTATGAATGGGTAACGTGAGGCATGACTTGTAAAGCGCTTTGAATAAAAGCGCTATATAAAAGCCGGCATTATTATTATTATTATTCTTCTATAATGCCGGTAGGCAATAATGGGCCTGAAGCGAATATAATTTGAAACATCACTGTGAAACATGTTTCGAGAGCTCTGCTATCACCCAAAGCTCCCGTGTCAAATTTTTTTTATCCGAAGCAGATGTACACAGACTTATCCCCACATTTATATTGTAATGTAACCTCTAGATTTGAGGTTTCCTTCATATTCATTGTGCACCCTGCCCCATGATCAGTCACACCTTGATCGTGACTGGCCTGGATGCCTGGCCACCCCAATGTAATATTACTATGTATGTAAATGATGTCACCCATAGCACTTCACGTTTGGACATGGAGGGGGGGGGGGGGGGGGTAGGGTTAAGGGGTCTCATAAATGCATGTACAGCCATTTTGACTTCACCTTATCTTTTGAGGAGAGTACCTCCTCTGGTGAAACACAGGTTATTACAGTAGGCCGAGTCTGGTTTGCATTATTTGGGTTAGGGAGATTAAGTAGAAACAATGTCTTTATTATTCTCTCATGAAATTGTTAGAATTTGTAGTTATAAAAACCCTAAAAAATGTGTGCAACATGCACAAATTGTATCTATTTTATCACTTCTACCTTTCCCGTGAAACTGAATGTCACTTAAATCCAGGTTGTGTTGCTCCAGATGATAATAGACCTCTTAACCTATGATTGATACCTGCTATCTTTCAATATCATCGGTGACATTTCTCAAGTCACAATTATCTTCACTCTCTCTCTCTCCCGCTTTCTTTCTCTCTATTGTCACATCACAAGAGACTTTATCCCCAAATGTGAGTGTCTGAACCGTTAAATAAATAGACATTTTAGAGCAGGCTAATCTATTCTGAACATAAAAGTATCTATCCTTTAAAAGGGGTAAACACATGAAAGCCAACGCTGCACCATTAAAAAGAAACAAAAACAAACGCGAAAAAAAATGCATAGAAGATTCCAGCATACATTTGAATAAAGATAAGAGCATTGCATTGACAAAGTACATGTTATGGACATTCTTTAATGAACTAGAAAGCCGTATAATACATGCATCAAGAGTTTTAAGTTTCCAGTTGGACCGCAATGCATGCTGGGTGGCGGGTCTACAAAAGTGAGCACCAACTCTAGCAGGGCCGCCATATTCTTTTTCATCTTGTTGTGTTTATTGTATTTGGCTAGTTTTTTTTAATACTATATCCTTAAAGAGCCCGTTTAAAAAAAAGAGGCTTTAAAAGAGTTTTGTCACAAGCGAATAAATTATTGAAACTGTGTAAACATATATATCTATATCTTGGTTTCTATTGTTTTTCTTTTCATATAAATGGACATCAAAATACAAAACAACTTACCCAGCAACACAAGTGCAATAAGCACTGATTATTTCACCGGTTTTCCTAACACCACAGATCCATGACGAACAGCTGCTAGAGATGGTGCTCACTTTTCTAGGCCCACCCCCCCCCAGCATGCATTGCTGTCTAAACCGTAAACCCTAACCTACTGATGCATGTATTAGAAGAGGCTGCTAGCCGGCGGTTGATTTGAAGCTCCTGGCTTTATTACAGTGTGGGGTACAGCGCGATCAGCGGTGAACTTCCAGGGGTGCAGGGCTGCATTTTTCTTTTCATTCAACGGTTCAGTTGTGTGCGTGTGTGTGTGTGCACACAAACTTTTATATATTCATTTTTTAAATCAGTAAAATAGTGTATGTGCATACACATACGTATGTGTTGTGTGTGTGTGTTCAAATAGTATAGCTCCTCTTCCTTTTGTCCATCCGATGCAGAGGTTTCAAGCTAATTATTCAACAAATTGACATTCTAGCAATGAACAAATATATGCTTTTGTGTTTTTTTGTTGACATGCATTCATTTTAACAGTAAAGATACCGTCAAAATGAATGCATGTCAAACATGCATGGGGTCAGGGTACCTGGAGGTCGATCCGCGGAGTACCGGCAGGTAGTAGACCGGCGAGTAGTCCGGAACGGGGGAGGAGTCTGCGTCCCGGGAGGTCGAGATGCATAGTACCGAACGGGTAGTAGACAGGCGACGAGTAGTCCGGGACGGGGGAGGAGTCTGCGTACCGGGAGGTCGAGGTGCGTAGTACCGAACGGGTAGTAGGCAGGCGACAGGTATTAGACAAGTAATCAGAATTACCGGGACGCTCGTATGAACCAGGGTAACGCGACACCGGCGGGTGACGCGGGACAGGAACTGGACCTCCGGGACATCAGCGGCGATGTCCGTCCAGAATGTCCGACGTGACGACCTCACACTGGGGTAAAGGATAGTCACAGTATATTTACCCCAGGTGAGGTGATTAGCCAATTAGACAAAGGTGATCGTTGACAGGTGTGTGTGTGCGCCGCCAGCGCACGAGGCTTGGCCACGCCCCCTGCCAACCACCGTAACCGTGACAGAAATACACTTATATAAAGTGTGAAAATGTATGTAAAAAATGATTTTTTGAATTCTCAGATATAGCTGATGATATATCTTATGATGTCTGGTATGTGCATGTACTGCGGGTTCACTGCTCTTAGTATGACTTTTCTCTGTCTTTGATGCCCGCAGTTTCACCCGTGCTTCTCCCTCTCCCCGCCCCTGTTTCTCTGGGTCTGACTCTGCCCTCTTCAGCACATTATAACATATAATATAAATTATATAACATTACATTCCATTACATACATATATAAGTATGAACACATCACGCCTATACTCAAATCATTGCACTGGCTCCCGGTCTCACTCAGGATTGACTACAAAATCACCCTCTTCACCTATCAGTGCATTCATGGAAATACTCCCTCATACATCAATGAACTTCTCACCCCACAAACCTCCAGGAGGAGCCTACGCTCTGAAAAGGCAAACCTCCTCCTTCCCCCCAGAACCAAACTGAAAACCATGGGAGACCGAGCCTTCTGCTCCGCTGCTCCGAGACTGTGGACTGCCCTCACAAACCAGCTGAGGACACCACAGACTGTGGATGTTTTAAAAAAAAGGCCTAAAAACACATATTTTTAGAATAGCCTTTCACTCGATTTTTTTTCCACTGGTTGCCATGCCGGCGTAAACGTCGCTGCTTTTATTCTGTTTTATTGAAACCATTTTTACTCTGTAGCACTTTGAATGTTGTCGCAAATTAAAAGTGCGATTATAAATATAATTTATTATTATTATTATTATTATTCATTTAGCAGACGCCGTTGTCCAAGGCAACTGAACAAGAAGTGCATTCATTCACGTTCTAAGGCTCTCCTTTCCAATGTGTGGTTTTTTTCTTCTTTCCCATGGATTTCTTTGTAGTAGTAAATACCCTCTGGGTAAAATTATACTGCCCTTCAGATCACTCCAATGTGTGTGTGCCTATTATGTCTGAATAAAAAGAGAAAAAAATTCAGAAATATTTCATTCTGCTGCTTGAAAAGCTAAAACCACTTGGAAAACTGCTGAAAATACTGTTTTAAGGCAAACATCTTTGTCCAAATGACACAGGATCGGTTGAATTGTGCTGTGAACCATGGACTACATAACCCAGTAGCTGACTAGAAAATGTAAGTAATTATGGCTCTCCCTGTATATATGTGTGTGTGTGTGTGCGCACATGTGTGCTGTGTACCTTAAACAACTTCATGTTCCAGTTAACAGGCTTTTGCATTCGCTTCGAAACAAAACTAAATGCAATTGTCATGCAACTATGACAGTTTGTATTTTTCTGAATTAGCTATGTACATTTCGACACAGTTGTGTAAGCATGTTCTGAGCATTGTCTTTGTACAAAAGAGAAGGCCAGCATGAGGCAAGCAAGAAGAGAACAGGGTAATTGGAGAGAGTAACGTCCCTTCTCACAAGAATGAAGACTTACTGCAAACACATGCTGTCAATTCCATCCCACCGCGCAAATTGTGAACACAATAAATACTCGAGCATATATAATGCTAAGGGTTCCAGTGCACTGCTTCTAAAAGCGGAGCTAGAAGGGGGAGGAATATGAGATCCGGGCCACTATTGTAAACCACATAATGAACCACGGGCTCAGTATGGCGGAGGCAGGTCAAAGAGTGTAGCCTTGGCTTAACCGGTCTACTGTGGCATTGATAATACAGATGTTCAGCAGTGAGAACAGGTACTACAGAAAGGTCACACAAAAGGTCACATACACACTACTGTGCATTATAGTACTGCAGCCCTGTCAACATAACACAACATTGCCATTAGACTTCAAGAGATTCACAGTGCTGTTGTCATCGGCTCTGTGCAGGGTTCCACTTGAACAGATTAGTGAGAGGGTGAAGGAGGCACTACGACACCACTATGTGCAGGCAAGGCCAGACACTAAAGTTTGGTGTCCATGACATAAAAATACGCAGCACACATAACAACAATGTGTATTGCAATCTCCAACAATGGTTTAATCCACCATGTTCCCCCTACAACTCTTCTTGTGGTTTTAATAGACTATAATAAACAATTATTCCGGAATATACGACGGAAAGAACAGTGTGAATCCCGATCCACTTCATCCGGGGTCTGTGTGGAAATGGTCCCAATTGTCAGGTTCCTAGGCAGACACATTGTTGAGGATCTCTCCTGGACTACCAACAGTAGTCAAGAAGGCACAGCAGTGGCTCTACTACCTGAAAATCCTTAAGAAAAACAATCTGCAATAGAAGCTGCTGGTGTCCTTCTACTGCTGCTCCATTGAGAGTCTGCTGGCGTACTGCATCTCTGTGTGGTGTACCAGCTGCTCAGCAGCGGACAGGAAAGCCCTTCAGAGGGTCATCAACACATGCCCAAAAGATCATGGATGCCCACTGCCCTCTTTAGAAGACCTTTTCAGTTCCCACTGCCTCAGCAGAGCTGCCAACATACATCCCACCCGGGGTATCACCTGTTTGACCTGCTGTCCTCTGGCAGGTCCACCATTCTCTTCAGGTCCACCAAATCACGGACAGACTCAAGAACAGCTTCGACCGCAGAGCCATAAGAGAATTGAACACTGACAAACACTGACACTGACTGGTCTAGGTTACAGCAAACTTTATATCTGCTAAATTGTGTTCAGTTTTTTTTATTATTATTTGAAAAGTTTGAAAATGTGTGTTTAGTTTTTTTATTATTTATATTATTTAAACAGCTGTTGTATGAAAGAGCACCACAGGGATTGCTTTTGATGACAATGAAGGCATGCTACTTCTACTTAATGTAGAACTGTACAATGTGCTCATCCCTGAGAATGAGAGGGGCCTGAATTAGCAAATGATGTGGTGATTTGGGACAATGTCCGTTTTCACTTCTTCCACTCGCCAACAAACGCTGGCAGAGATCCTCCCACCCTGTTCACCCTTCCTCTATCCAATTTAATTGAACATCCAATTATTTTCTGTGTGGAAGTGTCTGATCATCAGCCCCATGCTGGTTTGGAGGACATCACAGTTGAGGACTGCAGAGGGTGACTGCTACATGCAACAAGGATTCTCCCCCCTGGGCCATGAAAGGCAAGACATCAAGTGTGATGTTGATGAAGTGGCCTAAGGAGAGAGGAGAGACTGAAAGCCTGATGAGATCCTAACATCTAATGTGATGAATACTACAATAAACATGTTTTTCATTCATATGTGTGTGTCCGGGAAATCTTTCACATTGACAGCGATACTACGTACACAGTCGGTCTTGTTTTGATGCAAATACTTCAGAATGTCAGGGTTTGCATTACAAACGTGTAATGCAAATGTGTGTTCATGTATATATATATATGTGTAGTTAGGAGTCTAAATGGAGATGATCATGTGTGTGTTGTGTACTGTGTGTGTGTGTGTGTGTGTGTGTGTGTGTGTGTGTGTGTGTGTGTGTGTGTGTGTGTGTGTGTGTGTGTGTGTGTGTGTGTGTGTGTGTGTGTGTGTGTGTGTGCATGCGTGCGTGTGTGTGTGTGGATGCCAGCATGTCCAAGGGGACATGCTTCCACGGGGGTATGTGCATGTTCTAGTTTTTAATGCCCTCATCATCTCCAAGGTCTGGAGGAGATGACACATGGGCCGGGTGCCAGAACCTGCCGCCACACGAAGAGGACACAACCGTAAAGTTCCCCTGAACTGCTTCAGAATAACTTTGCTACAGGCCCAGCCATACTAAAGCCACAATGCCGCAGAAATGGCTCCCCATTGGACCATGATTTAACATGTCCTGTCCAAAATCTGACCACTAGACCCAAAAGGTGTGACATTTGGTAATCTAGGAAATGATTAATGGAACGTACCCATTAGTTGGGCCATAACGTTAAAGCTGCAGGAAGACATCGGCTTGTTCTGCCACTAAAAGTGAACTGTACATCAACAAGGTTAGTCTCTCTGAAGGCCGATCTGAAGGCATTGCTTCCATTCCTGTGGTTTCAGCCACAGTCTTGTTTTTTTCCGCTTACGTCAGAAGAAGCTTTTAAGACTAGGTTGTTTAAATCAAATCAATAATGGTGACAGAATGGAAAACATCTGTGTGTTTAGCTTGGCTAAATGCAGAGCAAACATTCCTGCACATGCAGTATAGTCTTTGTCAGAGTGAAGTAGGACTAATTTGTTCCTCAATACATTTTTCTTCATTGTTTATCGTAACTCCGGAATGGACTAGATTTGATCATGATGCATAAGTTGTTAAATACATTGTGGTTTTATTTCTGAACTTGCAAATACTGATATATATTAACCACGGAATGCAGGAAAAAGTGTTTTGAAGTAAATATCAATGACGGCTGAATACAGCAAGCTGGCAATTAGAACTGTAGTTGAGTTGGCTTTATAGGTCAACAAAAACAAACATTCTCCAGTTTGTGCGTTATTGCACATTAAAATAAAAAGGCAATACATTGCTGAGCCCATTTAACATGTTAGCATGGGCAGTTCCAGTTGGTTATATAACATATAATATATAACAAAATTGGTTGTATATCAAATAATGGCGGTCAATCGCGGTCGGATGGTTGAAGACACATGCTACATAGGATTTTACTAAATGTTGTTGCTACACAGTATTAATAGGCCTATATCACACTTCCTGCTTCCGGAGCCGTGAGCAGTGTACTCTTTCTTCCGGTAGTTACCCCAGATATGTGACAAACTGTGGCCGCCTCCTCTCCTCTGTTATTGTAATGTACCGGCTGCTCAACGTCTAAACAAAGACAGCCCTACCTCAGTTTACACCATTACCCAAAGACAAACTCCTCCGCAAGTCTTGTGTGAGGCTGATAAGGAGGATGAAGGTCCCTCGTTTCATGTTCTCAGGGGTAGCACGTATGTCTGCAGTTTGCACTTTGACAAGGAGAGCATATACGTCTCGAAAGGTGGGCGGAATAGGCTAATAATGTCGGTTATGTGTGTGATTAAAAGCACTGGTCCTGACCCCCACACACACTCCATCTCTCATCCGAATAGAGCCACATATTGTCGGGTATGTGTGTGATTTAAAGCACTGGTCCCAAGTAGGGCTGGGCGATACGGACCAAAACCCGGGTTTTTTTGGCTGCATCGCGATATACGATATATACGATATATAGATAGATATCGATATATATATAGATATATACATATCTCTATCTATCTATCTATCGGTATTTTATACAAATTCGGTTTTAACTCAATGCCACAAGTATGTCACAAGCACTTTTATTTTAAGACAACTCATATTCACAAGAATAACAGGCATTCCCTTTTAGAAAATATACAGCTGCACACTACATATTAACACGTAAATGAAAAGGTACATTGAAATAATCAAAATCCATCAAATAAATCGCCTATATTATATACATAGGCATACCTCTGCTTCTACACAAAATCACCTTCGTTATTCAAGATTCAAGACAGTTGAGACAGGGGGAATAAATGCACACAAAGTATACTAATACCTAAAAACGAAATAACAACAAAATAAACTAGTATAAACAAAATATAACTAAATGAAATCTAAATGTATGTGTTATATGGCGATATATCCAGATAGAGCCACAAGACACAATGTCGGGGAATTGTATGATTCGGATTTAGACTTCTTCACTGTAGTGTTCATTCACTAGTTGAACCACATCGTCTGGACCGACTTTTGGAAGGTTATGCAGCGATGTTGTCCAGCGATAACTGCCATGGTGAATGCCAAGCTGAATGCATTAACCGGAACTTGGGATACACTGCTTCAGCGATTTTTAACGGGTACTTCCGGCGTTCTAATTTAACGTGATATAGGCCTAACAGGCCACACAAGATCTTGCATATTCCAGGTTGTGGTTGAAGGTGTCGTAGGTTGGCCCCTAAGGACAGCACTGCAGGGTCAGGAAGGGGTCCTACAAACACAAGTAACAGGAACCATTCATCAGTCAATTAAATCAGTAAAGCACCATCTGCAGGTTTTAATATTATGCCCATGTTCTAAAAAAAACAACAACTTCACAATAAGTGATGAAATTAATAAAAATGATAAACATACCTGCATAGGCTCGATACAGCGTAGATTTGACACTGCTGCGTCCAGGAGCCTTAGGCTTCCGGACCACAAGTTCATCCGTGGGTTCGGACTTATCCCCTGGAATGACACAAAAAGAAAATAGATGCTGTTGCAAGTGTCAGAGAATATCGGGATAATTCAACACGCAAGTCATATTGTACATCCTCTTCAGGGAACTGCTGCTTTGAGAAATAGAGGGAAACTCCATGCAAATGTATACACTTTAAGTGATGTGTTGGTCTTGCGAGTCTTAAATGCTAGAATCTTAAACATCTTTGAGTAGTCTATACAGTATGTATAGCTATATCTGAGGGATCCAGACAAAACATACCCGTGTCCTTGGTCGGTGCCATGACTGA
The DNA here is from genome assembly GCA_027704905.1 of Muraenolepis orangiensis. Classification (NCBI taxonomy): domain Eukaryota; kingdom Metazoa; phylum Chordata; class Actinopteri; order Gadiformes; family Muraenolepididae; genus Muraenolepis; species Muraenolepis orangiensis. Next base: position 24,375,566 of record CM051001.1, read on the forward strand.
ATCTCACTGGTGCAGGCCAGTGGTGTTTGCACACTTTTCACCCCCATGGTGCTGTAGTGAGCCGCCTGGAATAGGAGTGTGACCACGTGATTACACAACACCTTTCCAGCAGCACACTAACAGGAGCATCCATTTAACTGCACGGGTGTAACTGCACGCAGCACAATCTAGAAATGGAAATGTACAAAAAATTAGAACAAAAAATTAGAGAATCTGCAACAGCAGACATGGAACAAAAAACAGAAACTGCAATAGCAGTTATGGAGCAGGATATATATATACACATACGTATATATATATATACACACATATATACATACATATATTTATATACACATATATATATATACACATATATATATATATATATATATATATATACACACAGCGAATAATGGATACCGTTCTCTGTCTGTAGTTGAACTTATCTGACACCAACCTTGCGAGCTAGCAGTGACACAACAGAATCTAAGCACTCATATATATATATATATATATATATATATATACACACACACCGAATAATGGATACCGTTCTGTCTGTAGTTGAATTTATCTGACACATGGTCATTTTCATTAAACCTTACAAGCTAGCAAGCTAGCGGTGACACAACAGAATCTAAGCACTTACCTCTATACTTGAAGATGAACTTCTCGTAAAAGAACTTGTATCCTTTTTCCAGTTTAGACTCCTTCACTGTAGAGTGTTCATTCACTAGTCGAACCACATCGTCTTGACCGACTTTTGGAAGGTTGTGCAGCGATGTTGTCCAGCGATAACTGTCCGCCATGGTGAATGCCAAGCTGAATGCATTAACCGGAACTTGGGATACACTGCTCCGGCGGGTTCTTCCGGCGTTCTAATCTACTGTGATAAAGGCCTATTGTAATGTAATTGTATGCCATCATACAATGTTAAGCAAGGATTTTCAGGACTTTGGCAGTTACACCCTTAATAACATGTTGCATTAGCATGTCTATTAATAAAAAATGTGAGTAATATAAATATTTGATTTAACATCCTAAGTTTAGAATATTAGTAATCGTTGAAATTGAGGACAGTCATAGCAACCTTAAGCAGACAGGGATAACGGTTCATTAAGCAGTCAACAGCTTTTGTAGCTGTGTTAAAGGTTTATTAAATAGTCAACTAAATATCCAATAAAGCACTGAATGTGTGCAAGAAAACCCCCACTATATTTTTCATGCTGGCAAATAAAATTTAAGCAGCCAAAAAATGATTCATACAGTAAACGCATACTTAGTGTCCTGTCCTAAAACAATACAAGTATTATTAACAGTACATTAATTATAATGAACAGTTAAAACATAATTGTAGCGTCAGCAGTGGAGGCAAACATTGTATTGCAATGCAATTAGTAGACTTATCCAGTTGTCATTCAACAGCATGTGGGGATTTCAACAAAGCTTACCAGCACACAGCACACTTCACAATGTGAAATGATAATAACTATCACCTTATGACAACGACGGGATCCATATAGAGGAGGGGCCCTTCTATATGCTTCATTTGGATTCCTGCAAGCACCAACATTCCTCCCTCCTGTTAGCCTCAGCTGTTCTTCCGATGACCAGGGGGAAGGAGTGATGAGCTACTGACCTTTATTCTGATAGAGGGGGCTGATATCCATCACTCATCATCACCATCTCCTCCGGTGAACGCCATTCGGCATGCGGCACCCCCATACATAGTGATGGACGTTGAAAGGACAGATAGGTGGATAGGTGGAAAGGATAGATAGGTGGAGAGGCCGATACTTGTGGCACAGGAGTATGACCCCATTCTAGTGAACAGGGTGTGTGTGAGAATCCTCATTGGGCCATTTGACAATCAAACATGTCCACATACACAATAGACCTACAGGAGGTCTTGCAAGGCTTCTTGAGAGACCCCTTTGTAATGCTATTCTAGAAAATAATTAACATGCAACTTGCTTTTACACAACTAGTTTTACTTCTGGGCCATCAGAAAATCTACATTTGTAAGAGGCAGTAATACACACATACACAATTTTAATTTTAAATGAAAGAATAATTATTTACACAAGCACATCAAATAAAAAATAAAACATTCAGTTAATTCCAAATATTAAAAAACTTAAATCAAAACCCATAAATCAAAGGTTCACATAACCCTTTGTTTGAATGTGTTCTTATTTTTTTATTTCTATAGTATTTATTTAAAGTGGTCAGTGCTACAGTAACATTGAGTTGTGGAAATGTCAATTAATAAATGCAACAGTGGGAATATATATATTTTATTTATCGAAAGCTAAGGCATGTTTGCAGGAAAGGACATGTGCCTATAGTACAATGATATCAGATACTTCTGCGCTTATAGCAATATAAATATTAAATCCACCTAAGAAATACTTCACACATGTGGAATACATCCAGATGCTCAAGATGATGTCCACAGCCTTTGCAGCATTTGTTTTGAAGACGTTACACCATGCGTGACTCCCGGAAGCTTATCCTACGACAGAAATTACAATAAATCTGGGTATTGATTTTCGACTTCAGACTTGAACCCAATTACATTCGAAACCATTAGTAAGGTCGGCCCCTGTGCGCAGGTTCCAACCATGTTGGATGTAAAACATGGAATCCAGTATACTTAAATTGGATGGCTTGCTATCTTGTCCAAGTCCAATGGAGGTCTCAGCTCAATAAACATTCAACAGTAGCAGTAGGCTACACGCAAAGTTAAGCGAAAATGTATATATTGGATCTGTATCAGGTTTCTTTCTCGAAATATTCACTTATCTATCAGTTTCCATGTTCTCTTGGTGCTGACAAATCTAGTGCTGAATTCTTGATTAGTTTCCTGCTTTTCCCGACTACCACCTGTAGAGGGAGTTCTATCCAAATCTTCATCCCATTTACAGGTATGAATACATTTTATATACAGCGCCCCAGGAGCAGTGTAGGGGTCCAGTGCCTTGTTCAAGGGCACCTCGGCAGTGCCCAGGTGTTTCAGGGACTTGAACGGGCATCCTTCCAGTTCCCAAGCCAAGTCCCAACAGAGCTATCCGGGCCCCACACCCATATATGATGGGAGACACACTCAAAGCTGGGTGAACTTGCTTTGTCAGTAACATGATTGGTCGAAACAAATATGAAACATAATTGTTTCGACCAATCATGTTGCTGGAAAGTTGCTGTGTGAATTTGGAGAACACAAACTCGGGCCAGCAGTAGAAAACTGTAACAAAGCATCTGTAATGGTTTCAAATCAACACTGTGTAGACTGGCCACTGTATACATTCTGCTATAACAACACAACTGCTGCAGCCGAGATAACATATACCATACCAATCACATAGATAATATAACGTATAAGGACGTAGTTCTTTGCATTTGCAGTTTGCCATCAAGATATAGCCATATGGTTTTGTCTACAAAAACCCAACCCAAACCCAAAGCCTTGCCATTAATTGGCGAGACATTATCAAACATCTCTTTTGAATGGTAACCTGTGCAAAGAAAAACCAACCGTCCATCCATCCATCTTCTCCCGCTTATCCGCAATCGGGTCGCGGAGGCAGCAGCTTCAGCAGGGGACTCCAAACTTCCCTCTCCCTGGCAACATCGACTAGCTCTGACTGGGGGATCCCGAGGCGTTCCCAGGCCAGTGTGGAGATGTAAACACCCCACCTGTACCTCGGTCTGCCCCGTGGTCTCTTCCCAGTTGGATGTGCCTGGAAAACCTCCCTCGGGAGGCGACCAGGAAGCATCCTTACTAGATGCCCGAACCACCTCAACTGGCTCCTTTCTACGCAAAGGAGCAGCGGCTCTACTCCGAGTCTCTCACGAGTGACTAAGCTTCTCACCCTATCCCTCAGGGAGATACCAGCCACCCTCCTGAGGAAACTCATTTTGGCCGCTTGTATTCGCGATCTCGTCCTTTCGGTCATTACCCATTGCTCATGGCCATAGGTGAGGGTAGGAACGAAGACTGATCGGTAGATCGAGAGCTTTGCCTTATGGCTCAGCTCTCTTTTGGTTACAACGGTGCGCCAAAGTGCACCCAATACCGCTCCCGCTGCACCTATTCTCCTGTCAATCTCACGCTCCATCCTCCCCTCACTCGAGAACAAGACCCCGAGATACTTGAACTCCTTCACTTGGGATAAGGACTCCCTCCCTACTTGGAGTAGACAATCCACCGGTTTCCTGCTAAGAACCATGGCCTCAGATTTGGAGGTGCTGATCCTCATCCCAGCCGCTTCACATTCCGCTGCAAACCGATCCAGTGAGTGCTGAAGGTCACATACTGATGACGCAAACAGGACCACATCATCTGTAAACAGCAGCGATTCAATCCTGAGCCCACCATACTGAAACCCCTCCCCTCCATGACTACGCATTGAAATCCTGTCCATGAAAATCACAGACAGGATGGGTGACAAAGTGCAGCCCTGGCGGAGGCCAACACCCACTGAGAACAGGCCTGACTTACTACCGAGAATCCGGACACAGCTCTTGCTATTGGAGTAGAGAGATTGGATGGCCCTCAACAGTGACCCCCGCACCCCATACTCCCGCAGCACCCCCCACAGTATTTCCCGAGGGACCCGAGTATATGCCTTCTCCAAATCTACAAAACACATGTAGACCGGATGGGCATACTCCCATACTCCCCCTCCAGGATCTTTGCAAGAGTGAAAAGCTGGTCCGTTGTTCCACGACCAGGGCGGAATCCGCATTGTTCCTCTTCAATCTGAGGTTCGACTATCGGCCGAACCCTCCTTTCCAGCACCTTGGAGTAGACTTTCCCAGGGAGGCTGAGTAATGTGATACCCCTGTAATTGGCACACACCCTCTGGTCACCCTTTTTGAACAGGGGTACCACCACCCCCGTTTGCCACTCCTCAGGCACTGTCCCAGACTTCCACGCAATGTTGAAAAGACGTGTCATCTACGACAGCCCCTCAACACCCAGAGCCTTTAGCATTTCTGGACGGATCTCATCAACCCATGGGGCTTTGCCACTGCGGAGATGTTTGTTACCATTGAGGGTGTAGTTAAGAAGTTCCTCAAAGTGTTCTTTCCACCGCCCGATCACCTCCTCAGTTGAGGTCAGCAATGTCCCACCCTTACTGTACACAGCTTGGATGGATCCACGCTTCCCCCTCCTGAGGCGCCGGATTATTTGCCAGAAACGCTTTGGTGCCGACTGAAAGTCCTTCTCTATGGCTTCTCCGAATTCCTCCCACACCCGCTGCTTTGCCTCCGCTACAGCCGAGGCTGCCGTCCTCTTGGCCTGTCGATACCTCGCAACTGAGTCCGGAGTCTCACAGGCTAACATAGCCCGGAAGGCCTCCTTCTTCAGCCGGACGGCTTCCCTGATCACCTGTGTCCACCACGAAGTCCCAGGGTTGCCGCCCCTTGAGGCACCAATGACCTTGAGGCCACAGCTCTCAACCGCAGCTTCGGCAATATAAGCTTTGAACAATGACCACTCTGGCTCAATGCCCCCAGCCTCCACAGAGATGCCCGAAAAATTCCGCCGGAGGTGGGAGTTGAAGGTCCCCCGGACAGGGGCATCCACCAGACGTTCCCAGTTCACCCGCACTACACGTTTGGGCTTACCAGGTCTGTCCAGAGGCTTCCCCTGCCATCTTACCCAACTCACCACCAGATGGTGATCGGTTGACAGCTCTGCCCCTCTCTTCACCCGAGTGTCCAAAACATGGACGGATGATGATGGATGATACGATAACAAAATCGATCATTGACCTTCGGCCTAAGGTACTCTGGTACCATGTACACTTATGAGCATCCTTATGTTTGAACATGGTGTTTGTTATGGCCAATCCATGACTAGCACAGAAATCCAACAACAAAACCCCACTCCGGTTCAGATCAGGTAGGCCGTTCATCCCCAACACGCCCCTCCAAGTTTCCCCATCGTTACCCACATGTGCGTTGAAGTCTCCCAGGAGGACTATAGAGTCCCCTTCAGGAGCCCCATGCAGGACTCCATCCAGGGTGTGCAAGAAGGTGGGATATTCCGAACTGCTGTTTGATGCATAGGCACAAACAACAGTCAGAGTTTTCCCTCCAATGACCCTAAGGCGTAGGGAGGCGACCCTCTCGTCCACCGGGGTAAACTCCAACAAAGCGGCACTCAGCCGGGGACTTGTGAGTATCCCCACACCCGCCCGGCGCCTCACACCCTGAGCAACTCCAGAGAAGGAAAGAGTCCAACCCCTATCCAGGAGTTTAGTTCCAGAGCCAGTGCTGTGCGTAGAGGTAAGCCCCACCAGATCTAATTGGTAGCGCTCCACCTCCCGCACAAGCTCAGGCTCCTTCCCCCCCATTTGGGGACATTCCACGTCCCCAAAGCCAGTCTCTGTTGGCTGGGTTTGGTCCGTCGATGCCCCCTGCCTTCACTGCCGCCTAACTGGCAGTGCACCCGACCCCAGCGGTTCTTCCCGTAGGTGGTGGGTCCACGGGAAGGAGAAGTGGCCACGCTTTTTCGGGCTATGCCCGACCGGGCTCCGTGGCTAACCCGGCCACCAGGCGCTCGCTTACGGGCCCTCTTTCCAAAACCAACCGTGTGGATGCAAAATCTTTCTGTTTATCCTTCTAATCAGTTCAAACTGCTACTCAGCTGACAGGATTAATCCATATTGGAAGGGCTCTCTACCGGTCATGTGACAAAAGCTGATTGCCTCTTATATTATCTCTATTTCCCAGCAGCCTCTGGGCCCCAGATGTGTTAAATCTCCCTTAGTGGAGCCTGGTGGCAATATATCTCTACGGCACATTTAAAACTCAAGCCACTCCTAGAATACCTTCTACATTATTAAATATAAACGTATATATCTATATATATATAGATATATATATAGATATACTGTATATACATACACATTCACATGTTGGTCAGATATTCACCCATAAAGATACTTAACAACTTATATTCACACATATACACTATATTTACACACGCCACATATAAATGTACACATACATATACAAACAGGCCTACGCGCAACCTTCCTGGATGAAATTTTGAAGCAGGCTGGCCACCTGCAGCAGAGAGCACACTGTAGTAACAACGAAACACAACCCTGTTTCTTCACAACCACGTCCCTGTTTGTTCATGAAGACAATTGTGATTGTTTTACGTTAAGTCCAGAATATGTATGACATATGTGTACATACATGTATGTATGAACATGTATGTACATCATCAAAGTACACACGTTTCCATTCAACAAGCAGGACAATTTGTGTGGCCAGTAGAATGTCTTTCTGAAACACACCTAGTAACAGGCTAAACTAAAATATGCATTCTTTATTAAGAGCATCTCTCTCTCTCTCTCTCTCTCTCTCTCTCTCTCTCTCTCTCTCTCTCTCTCTCTCTCTCTCTACCCTGTCCCCACTCTCATCCTGTCCCACTCTCATCCTATCTTCACTCTCATACTGTCTCCACTCTCATCCTGCCTCACTCTCATCCTGTCCCCACTCTCATCCTGTCCTCACTCTCATACTGTCTCCACTCTCATCCTGCCCTCACTCTCATACTGTCCCACTCTCATCTGCCCTCACTCTCATCCTGTCCCCACTCTCATCCTGTCCTCACTCTCATACTATCTTCTCTCAGACCCGCCATCTTCTCTCATCTTCTCCCCTCATTTTGTGCCACTCTCCCTGTCACGGCTTGTGCAGGGAGGTGAGATCAGACTCAGGACACTGGAGTGGGATCTGAGGAACATAAATACGTGGAGCACAGGTGAACAGAATGACTAATTAACACAGGTGACACTAACGACAAAAATCAAAAAGCTAACAAAAAAATAAGTAGTTAAAATGCATTTATAAAGCGGTTTCCACATTTACAGCGGCATTAAACCACATAGCAGAAAAATATCCTAGAGGATGGAGTGACCAGCCGAGCCACATGTTTAGAAGGTGCAGGGCGGCATCCTGGGCGGCAGTAGCTCAGCCTGCTGGGACTTGGAACCGGAAGGTTGCCGGTTCAAGTCCCCGAAACACCTGGGCACTGCCGAGGTGACCTTGAGCAAGGCACCAGACCCCTACACTGCTCCCCGGGCGCTGTATATAAAAATAGCTTCCCACTGCTCCTAATACTAGGATGGGTCAAATGCAGAGAAAAACATTTCACCATGTATGTATGTGACCAAAAAAGAGGATTTAATCCTCCAAATGTCATGGCTAGCCAGCTCAGGCTCGGTAACAGGGGTAGGTAGGTCAGAAACAGGGCTAAACAACGCAGGCTCACTAACAGGGCTAGGTAGGTCAGGAACAGGGCTAGGCAGGTCAGGAGCAAGGCTGGGTTAACTTTGAGGGTTGGTTCCTTCTGTCAAGGCTTACATAATGGAGTTACTTTTGTGTCTATACTATGCAATCAAACAGAATATATTTCAGAGCAAAACGATCAACACTGAAATTCAAAAATATTTTATTGCAAGTGAAATACTTTTGTGATTGTGTATGAAAATATGTTAATGCTAATCAAGTTTTGTTTGTGAATCCAAAAGTTTTGCTTACTCCCGTTGAGCTGAATCTCATGGACGGGACCTACACAGAAAGATGAAAGAGTCTCTATTTGTCTCGAGTGACAGCTCGAGTGACAGCTCGACATCGGGTGACAGCTCTTCACAGAGTTGTGAAGTCCACGGAGACGACAGAGAGGGAGAAGAGGACACAAGAACATCAATGTGCAGGTATGTTTTCACATAACTTTCGTTGTCTTAGTAATAACAAGAACGTTATGTAGCAAGACTGTCACGTTTGTATGTTATATTTCAACTGGTGCATGTAGATTGCTTTTGTTTAACGGTGTGTGTGTGTGTATGTAGAAATGGGTTAAAACATACTCCAATTCATTTCAAACATAACATTCTTGCGATTAAAAAAATAAAGTTACGTGTAAACATACCTGTGCATGTTTGTGTCTTCTTCACTTGCCACTTCTGTAAAATAGTGAACTGTGCATTAACTACGCAAGACTCCTGATGTAAAGTTGATGATGATGTTGATTTCCTTTTATCTATAAGCAAGTAATTGGCTATTAACAGTGAACATAAACTAGGCCGGCACTAGTCAGATGTGTAAAGGTTTCAAATCAACACTTTGAAGACTGGCCACTGTAGAAATATACATATTCAACCTTCTGAAAGCTCCATCCACTTGTGCAAATGAGTTTCTCCCAGAAGAAAGTCTCAGTAACGACACAGGAATCAGGTTACTCTGTCCCCTTTCAGTCTTTGATTCAGGCTGCGTGCCGTCTCCCCCCAGAGGTTCTGCTATAACGACTGCTGGATCTGAGCTTAGCTGAGTAGCTGACTAGCTGAAGTGTCGGGTGTTTTCCAGTGTCTACCTTAAACACTAGGCGTTCTGCGGTGCTGTTTGTTGAATCTATCTGCAATGTAACAGCATTTGAGAAGCTCAAAGCTGTTCAATCTCGCGAACCTCAGTTGACCCTGGTTAGTAACCCTATGTTTACTGTACTCCACCCTATCGCACACACGTTCATCTAAACGTGTTAATGGGAACAAATAAACACACCACCCATATTCACATTGCTCTCAAATAAAATACTCCTAAATTAAACAATAAACACACTCAGCACACAACAACAACAACAACAACAACAACAACAACAACAACTTATATGTATTCAACAGTTGAACTGTACATATTGTCTTCTGTTAAACAGAGTATTGTCTATTGTTTAACAGATGGGGGAACTGGCAAGGTTGTTCCATTGGTACCTGCGTTTTTAATTTTAACTAACTAATTTTCCTGAACACACACACACACACACACACACACACACACACACACACACACACACACACACACACACACACACACACACACACACACACACACACACACACACACACACACACACACACACACACACACACACAATATTCTTCTCCCTTCCTTCCAGCTGTCCCTTGTATTATCTTCTGAAACGAGTTCTCTTCAGTTTATTTTTGAGCGTTACCTCTTGAGATCTTACACACAGAGCTTCTTGTTTGTTGACATCCACAACAACAACACAACCATCTGTTAACTGAGCCAATGAGTGGAAGAGTGGTCTATGCCAATATATTCCCGCATTTCATTTTAAACCTTGTTTTAACACTCATTTCATCTAAGTGTGTATCTTTGTGGCCCCTGGTCATTGTCAGTGATGGATACTGTAATATTGTCCCAAGCTCAGTATTAATTCCAGAGATCTGAGTCTGGCTACAAACAAACGGGAACACTGTGAGGATGTATGAAGATAACGCCTTGATTTAATATTTCACGCTGTGATGTATTGCCATTCAGGCCTTCTGATTTCCATATGTTGTGTGTGTGTGTGTGTGTGTGTGTGTGTGTGTGTGTGTGTGTGTGTGTGTCTGTGTGTGTGTCGGTGTGTATGCGGGGGTCGGTGTGTGTGTGCATGTGCGTTTGTTGTTGTGTGTGTGTGTGTCTGAGGGGAGGTGTGTGTGTGTTGGGGGGATATGTGTATGTGTGTGCGCGTGTTTGTGTGTGAGGGGAGAATGTGTGTTTGAGTGTTTGTGTGTGGGTGTGGTCTGGTCTGAAGGCTATTCAATTCCAACCTGCAAAGACGTCTCTGCACATCGAGGCATCAAAGGAGTGGACGACTGCAGCAAAATTACGACCCCCGATCCCCATCATCGTATCTCCCACCGTTACATCATGCAGTCATTCTCCCAAGAATTAATTACATTCACAATGGTGTTTGAAGTTAATTTCACCTTAAAGCCTGGTGAGTATGGAATGAAGTGGCAGCAGTAATTCCCTCTCAATGCAGGACACTGCTCTCTAGACAAAGTGCATCACATGCTAATGCAGAGATAGCATGACACCAACATACACCGATTAGCGGCGTCCCTTTCACAGTAAATCACACATGAAACCTGCAAATGCACGCATATTGAAATGCACACATACACACAAACATGCTTGCGAATGCACATACAGACAAACACAATCTTTCGCACGCACACACACACACACACACACACACACACACACACACACACACACACACACATACGTTTTATTATTCACTATTTATGAAGAGTAAGATAAAGTAATAATAACCGTATTAAGTTACTAGAATGTGAGCAGGAATAACAGAAGCACATTGTCAGATTTCTTCCACACCCTGGGTTGGATAAGTTAAGTACAAACCCCATGAGAAAAAACATATGAACCACTGCTGGTTTTTGGAAAGAATGAAGCATGACGTTCTTGTCCATGTATGTGTTATTTTTTTTTATGAATCACTCCACTTCAAAAGATTACATTCAAAACAGACTTCATTTATGTGGCAGACCCAAAGACATTGAATCTGTATGGAATGGAGAATCCAAATAAATGACCTCAGCCATAAATAAATCTAACATATATTATAGATATATGAGTACATTAAGCAAAAAGTGAACATTAGTACAGCAAGTCTTCTCGAAAATCACTCAAAACACTCAAACACTCAAAGTAATCGTTCATAAATGCGCGACTCTGCTACATTGTCTGTTGACTCGATGACCACCAGCGACATCACCTCTGTGTCTTTCAACTTGTCCAAAAGGGTTTTGAATGTGTCTGACATCCGAATTTATCGGATAGATTCAATTATGTTTTTCTTCACCTTATCATCGGTTACTAAATCTTCAAGAACAGTCTTTCAGTGTTTCAAAATCTATGAAGAGTTTGTTTACCAGGAATCCGAACAGGACAGAGCCATCATAGCTACCCTCTGTGGGTAATTAACAGAGAGGCTCTGCACTTTGATTGGATGAGCATCTGAACCCATTGGCTACTTTCCATTGTTACAGTGATGGGTGGTGGTCTTCTTTGATTGTAACTAGATCAAACGTATGGGCTTCGGTCCCACATTACAAAATTAATATTTCATAGTCCACTATTCGTTAAATTGTTGATTTTCATTATCGATTATCGATTATCGATTTTGTCTACTGAAGCCTTTTCAATGTGGATAGCGACATTTTAGTTCTCAAAACGTTCTGCCACAGCAGATACACTTTGATGTGAGAGCTTTAAGGGACATGGGCGGGTCGTAGGGGTGGGAAAGAGAGGATAAAGTAGTTTCCTATTGGATGTTTCCTTTTTTCGGGTTCATCCGATTGTTTATGTTCTAACAAATACTTTGCGGTTCATATCAAAATGATCCGTGGGCCGAATGTAGCTCGCGGGCTGCCAGTTTAACAATCCTGATTGCTAATTAAAGTTTGGAAAACAACAACATTTTGGAAAAATCCACAGAGATCAAATGAAACACTAACTACAGGCTTCTATGCATAGTAATCAGGCACTCTGCAGTATTGGCTTTTTCTTTACCTTTCCCTTGGCTAACCATTGCTCATTTGTTCTTCCACTTTCGACTTTTTTTTCTCCTTTCCTTATTTCTCAGTTTTCACCTCGTCTCTTGCTATTCTCATTAGGACTGTCCTGTCTCTCAACACAATAAGCCAAGCAAACACTGATTTATATTCATGAGTTTGCCTTGCTTGCCTTTGTGGGGTCTGCCCATGACAATGTCAACACAGAGATTCATCTCCCGTGAGACGTATCTGAACACCACACCGTTTGATACCAGGTGAACAGTGATACACACTTTTTACCACCATTTTTATCAGCACCCCTCTGCTACGGTAGCCACTAGTCGTTCAACCTCTGAGTCCATGAAACTCTTTGGTTTGCCGCAGGATACAGAGGTTTAATTGATGTTATATTGTCAATATTCTTGCATGACACAAGTGCTGTGTGTCTATGTGAAGGGATTAAAATATACAACGCAATAACTAGGGCTGTCAAAGTTAACGCATTAACGCATGTGATTAATATTGAGACTTTAACGTGCACAATTTTTTTTGACTCTAATTAATCATAGTATCCAGTTTAGACTGCACCTCCCTCAGTAATTAACCAAGAAGCAGCATGTTAAACTAACAGGATGACTGAGGAGATGCACCGCGGAGTGCTGGGAGGAACATTTCTTCCAGATGGAACGACTGGCAAACATGGAAACACAAACTTGGGGATATTTTCTTTAACTCTCCTTTTCTTAAATATTAAATGGATATATTAGTCACTTTAACTGCAATTCAGAAATAATTTCAAGCCATATTGATGTTATCTTAATGTAAAGTGTAGTCATTAATTCTGTTGGTCTTGTGTGTTTGTAGGTATGTCACTGAGCTCCTTGGTGGTGACAAATATGTGTCTTGCTCTGTGGTGTGCCACCTCTTGCGTACGATGGAGGTCTCTGATGTTGACCCTGCCAACATAGTGCGCTTCAAGGCTGCATTCACAGAGGACCTCAAGAGGCGAAAGGAGAACACAAACATATAATGGCTACAACTAGCAACAGCTTTGGATCCGAGATTCCAGGACCTCAGGAGCCTGCCGAGGGGGGAGAGGTGTGGCTAAAGCTAAGGGAGATGCTGAAGGACAGTCACCCTCTACCAGAGCCATCAAAGAAAATGAGGGCCCTCCTACTGATGGGGTCAGAGTCTGAGTCTGATGAAGAGACACAAGCTGGAGACTAAAGCCTAGACAGGTATAGAGCAGAGCCTAGTGTTGGCATAGAGGAGTGTCCTCTACAGTGGTGGTCAGCACACGCAGGTGCCCATGGTAAGCTGGCCCATATTGCACAGAGATACCTTGCCACACCAGCATCAACAGTGCCATGCGGGAGATTGTTTTCTCTGGCAGGGCACCTTGTGCAGAAGGAGAGGTCAGCTCTCTCATCTGAAAATGTTAACAAGCTTGTGTTTTCTGAGCAACTGGTTAAAAGAACAATAGACTACATAAACCTGTTGACTGGACTCGTGCCACAAAAGTTGACACTGTTTCAATGTAATTTTACAGCTAAGAAAAAGGATTGTTCTCTTTGGCACTTTGTTATTCATTTTCTTAAAGTGGCCTACTTGCAACCTATTATCTGCATGAGATGTGTCTTTGCAAACAATTTACAGGCAAGCAGTGGCGTTTTCTCCCGGAGGCCAAGGGAAGCCAGGCTTCCCCTGTTTTTTCGGATTGTAGTTATAATTTTAATACATTTTAAAATTATAATTTTTTTAAAAAATTCGGTAATTCTCCTTTGCTGTGTCACACAGCAAAGGAGAATTACCGAATTTTTTTTATTTTAATTGAAAAAATGTAGGAGAGACGGTCCGGCAGCAACACACAGCCTGTGTGTTGCTGCCGGACCGTCTCTCCCCCATTCTCATTGAGTATTTTACAAAGAGTGAAACAACAGCGCCCCCTAGATATTATGGTGAAATAGAGGAGGCCAGCCGAATGAGCTTCCCTTGGTGAAAAAAAAATGGGGGATTGTCCCGGATTGACCAATCAGATGAGGCACGTCATGTCCCCCTGCCAACCTGTGATTGGTCAGGGCCATGCCAAGGGAGGCCAGAGACGGCTGGCCTCCCTTCAAGGGAATGGGATCCCTTGATCCCATTGGATCGATTTGAAGGGAATCCCTTGACTCACAAATCCAATCAAATCACATCAACATCAGTACGTAGTACTGTAACTGTCATCCTCGCCGTTTGATAGTATTAAGCATTATGGAGGGTGGAGATTTGGCGTACTTAATAAAAAACAACTTTACTAAACTTCCGCTACAGCAGCAACTAAAAATTAAATCAGATGACAGGCCCATGCCCACACTCGAGCTGTGTGCACAGAGGAAAAAGGGAGCGAATCGGACGTTCAATGAGGACAATTATGTCCGCACGGAGTGGCTAACTGGAAGCGCTGAACTTCAGCGTCTATTTTGCTGGCCATGTCTTCTTTTTGACAAGGATTCGTGCTCCCTGAACAATCCTTGGGCAACTTCAGGATTCATCGACCTTGCCAACCTGTCACAGGCAATTGAGAGGCACGGTAAATCAAAAAATCACATAGATTGTGCTGTGAAATTGAAGCTTTTTTATTCATTACCGAATCTGCACTGCGCATTGAGCGGCTGGTTATGCATTTGGGGGGGGGGGGGGGGAATGCTTAAATTAATAAGACGAGAGAGTTTTGGCTGGAGAGTGCGTGCGGACCTGTCGGTTAGATAACAGGCGTGTGCAAGTCCTGCATCTGTATGATACAACTGTGTAAAATGATACCGGGCGCTGTAATCACTCAACTGGTTACGTTATTGACCCAAAAAAAACTGGCTTCCCCTAAAATTTTCACCACGCCACGCTACTGCAGGCAAGCTGTTCATGTTGTTATTTTGTAACAGATTATTTCTGCAGTTGTCTGCTTAATATTAATCTTATTATTGATGTTTTGGGCAATACTAAGCACTCCCTGAGACCATTTTTCTCAGAAAAACTAAAGTGAAAAGTAATATTAAAAAATCTCTAAAAAAAAATCTTGATCTCTAACTGCTTTTAGGATTTCATTCTTCCATACCTGCATTTGTTTTGCCACCCACAAAAAACAAAACTACAAGTAAATATGTTTATTTTAAACTTGTGATTAATCGGATAACCCAGTTTACGTTACCTATTAGCGGGTAAACAATCCAACGCTTCTGCTTCACAATGATAGGAAGGGCCGACATCGAAGGATCAATGAGCGCCATCACTATGAATGCTTGGCCATCACAAGCCACGTGACCTGGGGTCAGATAACGTGAGCTGGGATTAGATAACGTGAGCTGGGGTCAGATAACGTGAGCTGGGGTTAGATAATGTGAGCTGGGGTTAGAGAACGTGAGCTGGGGTCAGATAACATGAGCTGGGATTAGATAACGTGAGCTGGGATTAGAGAATGTGAGCTGGGATTAGATAACGTGAGCTGGAGTTAGATAACGTGAGCTAGGGTTAGAGAACGTGAGCTGGAGTTAGATAACGTGAGCTAGGGTTAGAGAACGTGAGCTGGGGTTAGAGAACGTGAGTTTGGATTGGAGAAGGTGAGCTGGGATTAGAGAACATGAGCTGGGATTAGAGAACGTGAGCCGGGATTAGAGAACGTCAGCTGTGGTTAGATAACGTGAGCTGGGGTTAGAGAACGTGAGCTGGGGTTAGAGAACGTGAGTTTGGATTGGAGAAGGTGAGCTGGGATTAGAGAACATGAGCTGGGATTAGAGAACGTGAGCCGGGATTAGAGAACGTCAGCTGTGGTTAGATAACGTGAGCTGGGATTAGAGAACAGGAGCTGGGGTTAGATAACGTGAGCTGGGGTCAGATAACATGAGCTGCGGTTAGAGAACGTGAGCTGGGGTTGGATAACGTGAGCTAGGGTTAGAGAACCAGGGAAAAGGGTTTATCTGGGACAAGCCGGCTCGGGAAACAGCTATAACAGGTCCAAGGCAGGCAAGGTCGGGACACAGGCGAGACAGGCAGGTCGAAGGCAGGCATGGTCGGCAATGGGAAATCGGTCCGGGAATAAACACTGGAGAGTCTTGCATAAGTCAATTAAACTGGGAACGAGAGGGAGACTTAAGTACTGGCCTGATTGGCAATGCACCACATCTGCGAGCAACAACGAACGAGGGGGGCGTAGCTATCTGGTAGAATGTGGTGGTAGCGGGGTGAATGGAATGCAGACTGCAGTGGAAGCAGGGCGAAAGGAATGCAGAATGTGATGAGGAGGGCGTGGCTAACTGGTAGAGTGCAGTGAAAGCGGGGTCAATGGAATGCCGTGACAGGGGTACATTTAATCAGCCATCAAATGCAGTCTATAAATAACCATAATTCAAATCATCTGTCTTTATAGAATGAAAATGTAAATATTCTAGAATGGATATCTGGGAAAAAAGAGATTATACAGCATCCTAGTCATCATTCTCACGCATCATGTACATGTGATGAATTAGTCCAAGAATGGCTAGCCCCTTACACACATATATCATTATATATATATATATATATATATATATATATATATATATCATTGCACATTATCACAGTCATCAACAGCATGACACCAACAACGTATTTTTGTGTCAAATCAAATCAGCTATGAGACGTGAAAATTTATCATGTCAGGACACCGAAAAAATATATAAATAACGTGTGATGTCATGGGAGCCGTGGGTGGTGGGAGGTTGTATTACCCGTGGGTGTTGGGAGGTGTTGTTAGCCATGGGTGTTGGGAGGTGGTGTTGTTATTAATAATAATAATAATAATAAAAATAATAATAATAATGATAAAAAAACATTCAGGTTATATTGCACTTTTCTGAGTAATTAAAGGACTTTATAGGCAGCTAAAATTACACTCACAGTACAATTTTATAGATTTTAATAGATACTAGAACAAAAATAAGACAGATAAGACGAATAAGAAAAAAGGAGTATAATTAAAGTTTGAAGAGGTAGGTCTTGAGAGACGGCTTGAAGGATGGTAGGGTGGTTGCTTGACGGATGTGCATATATGTGTGGAGGGCGCTCCAGAGGGAGGGTGCAGCAATTGAAAAGGCCCCGTCGCCCCAGGTCCGGAGCTGTTAGCCGTTGGTGTGGGAGGTGGTGTTAGCCGTGGGTGGTGGGAGTTATAATACTGATTAAAACCAGGATGGCCTAGTCACACATTAGCTGTGTCACGATCTTGCCCAAGTGAAATCTTTCCTGTCTGTGTTAATTACTAATTATGTTCATCTGTGTGCATGTTATTCAAGTTCTCCAGTTTCTCCCCCATGGATGAACAGAGGTTATTTTTTAACCCGCTTGTTTGTCCGTTTGTCTGTTCAAAAAGACAACTCAAAAAGTTATGTACAGAATTTCTGTAACACTGTAACACTTTCTGGTTCAATTTACTTATGAGCCAAATAACTGTTGGCAGATGAGTTTTTTGAAGGATTCTTTAGTATTGGGATATAGGGTAAAAAAAAGTTACTAACATGTTTGTATAAAAAGGTTTAGGTGGAATGCCAATAACGATTTAAGAACATTTAGGTAAATATTGGGATATGGGTTCATTAAGTACAATACATATGTAGCAGAGGATGCTGCCACCAGCCATTAAAATGACTACTTGAGGGCTCCTCCCGAAGACAAGGACACAGGGTGATGAGGAATTTGGTGTATTGCAGTTTTGAATAATGGTGGACAGAGATTCAAGATTCAAGAGCAGATAATACATGCTAGAGCTCTTACTCCAGTGTGTGTGGCTGTTTTAACATGTGGGCCTTGATTAACAATGACCCACAGGTGTGCAGCCTCACCAGCCAATCAGTCCAACTCTGCTTAAAGCAGCCACCACACACACTCCACAAAATGTTTTTTTTAACTTGAAACATAAACCTACATATTAATACACAAGGAACTTGAACAATATGCATGCTAAATAAGGGTAAATGATTAATCACATGGAGCAGATGAAATGGTGAAGAACTGTTGCTTTAGATGGATTGTTTAGCCTCAGAAATATGGCAAAGGGGAGTTCTTGGTGTGGCGGAGGTAAGTGCTTTACTGAGGGCCCTCTAGTTTCTACATGAGTCTCTGTATGCGCGTGTTCTTCCCCCAGTACAGTTCTGTTATCTGCTGCGTGTTTTTTCTTTTTTCCCCCTGTGGCACAGTTGCCCCATGCCCTGACCCGACACTCACCTCACCCCCCCCCCCCCCTCCCTCCGGAAATTACTACTTTATTACTTTAAAGTATTACTTTATTACTTTATTACTACTTTATTTATTATCTACTACTATTTATTTATTGTCAATTATTTTATCAGGTGGAATCCTTGACAACACATTAACATTAACACATTCATTAATATTAACATTTTAGCCCTTCTAAATGTCGCTAGCTAGATACATTTAGCTAGCTAGGTAGCTCGCTTCTGAGTGCAGCATCAAAGCTGAGTCAATGGAGTGCTGGACTAAAGTGAAGGCGCCTTTTGTACACGTTTTTTTAAAGTAAAAATTGGCTATCCAAATTAATGAACCAAAACTGACACTTGAAACTTGAAACAAACAAATACAAACCCCCCCAATGATGCCATGTGCATGTAGAAATACACACAATGTTACGTACCATAAAACCCACACTCACCATCCGCCCGCCTCATGTCGTCAAGGTAAAAATAAAATAAATTATATAAAATAGCATCGGTGGGCTTGAAACCCTAGAACTATGAAAATGCTAATAGCTCGCTGGAAATAGATCCATGACATTAACAAACATTTATAGCCACTGCTGGGAGCTATCCACATTAGAGTCTTTATTGATTAATCACACTTTATTCTTTGACCTATGAATATTGATATGCTGTTGTTTGCCTTCATACACTTGTTGACAATCGTCGTTAATGCAATTACAGTGGCCTTTGACTACAGTGCACATTTGAACTATATCTTAAAACGAGACAACTGCAAAAATTCTGTATTAGTGCATTGTGACTCTTTATAATCATGTGTATTTTATTGTGTTTGTCTTGCTGCCTCGAGAAAGGCAGTGGAAAATTAAATTAACATTATTAGATCAAAATCTGGCGTGGTCTGTTGCAATTTCTCTCGCGGGAGACGGTGCACGCTACAAGACGCATGCAGTCTTCACAACTTGCCGTCAAGATCTCCTGGAATCGGGGAGGAGGGACCGATATTGAATTCATCAACGTCAGTGTACACATCGTCTGGGTTGTCTGACAATGCGTCAACGGTGAAAAGATTCAAACGTCCCAAGTGACACATCACAAACTGGTCTCATTCATAATCCCTGACATTCAAAATCACCCGCGGGGCTGAAAGATTGTCTGCGACTGCAAATCATTTTCATTCGGGTGGAATTTGTGTAGCCTGATCCCGGCATCCTGAGAACATTCTATAACGGCACCATCGAGAGTGTTCTTACAGGGTGTATCACCGCCTGGTACGGGAACTGCACCGCACTCGAGCGCAGAGCGCTCCAAAGGGTGGTGCGGACGGCCCAGTATATCGTTGGAGGTGAGCTCCCCTCCCTCCTGGATATATACAACCAGCGGTGCGTCGTCAAGGCCAAACGCATCATAAAAGACATTGCCCACCCCAGCCACGAACTGTACTCACTTTTACCATCAGGCAGGCGATACCGCAGTATCAAGTGCCGTACAAATAGACTCCGAGATAGCTTCCACAGTCAGGCCATCAGGCTGCTGAACAAGGGCGTATAGCATATAACAATGTATATTTTATTACATTGATTTATATATACATATTGCTCTTTTCTGTGCCGATATATTGCATTTTAGAAATTGCATTTCTATTTTGATTCTGTTTTTATCTTATTTTTATAACTGCTGTCTGTCGTCAGGTATTGCACATAAGATTTTCACACCACTGCTTTATACTTGTGTAAACTGTGAAGTGACAATAAACTTGACTTGACTTGACTTGACTAACTTAAATGGGGCTCTGAGAGAAACAGCAGTGTTTGTGTTCATGGCACGAGTCGTACTCAACATTAAGGTATAGTTTTTACATAGGGAATAATAAAACATGCTTTTGAACATATGGGAATAAAGTGAGATACGGTCTTTCATTTAAAATCAACACAAGGTGAATTCTCTGCTCCAGCAGCTACTCTCCCTAGAGCTTGGGCCAAGAAACCAGAAACTTGTTTCCTGTTCCGTTACAGAGATAACAAAATCTAATTTATGGAGTGGGTGAGGCTTTCAATTTTTCTTATTTCTACTATCGCCAGTTTACACATTGTTGTTTTAAAACCTTAAAGAAGATTTTTGTTACAGTATACTACCGCTGGAGTTTGTGTTGCTGACGCACTTACAGATCCCCACCTCCAGCAACATGATCGGTGGGAACAAATATGAAGCAAAATAAAGGGAAAGGTGATGTCTTCCATCGAGTAATCTAAAGTCTGATTTCTGAGACTAATCGTGGGGTAATTGAAATTAAAAAAAATATATATATAGATATAAATTGGTAACAGAAACAATGTTTGTATTGTATATAGCGGGCGGAGCTAAAGGAAGGGAAGAGAGTACCACTCTGACTATTGATGATTATTTACACAGCACAGCTTTACCACATTTGCTTATGGCAGAGAAAATATGAATATGGAAAACATGAGTTTGCAGTTGTTTATACGAGCAGTCTGATATGGTGAAAATATAATTATTGCAGAGAAAGTCGCAAACATCCACACCGCAAACACCAAGAAAGCCTCGCCCATGTTGTTCCATTCCGATGCAATAATCACACACATCGCCGAGGTGTTTCATCTGTTTTCATTAGCCTCTTTCATTCAAACCGTTTATACGGAAGGATTAAGATATGGCCAAGCGCCGCTTCCAAGGCACAATGCATTGCTGATTATATTTACATATTTATGTAAAAAATCAAAAAAATCCCTGAAAGGAGGCGAAGCCACTAACTGCAGGCACACAGAACATATCACGAAAAATAATCCAGGATGTTTTAATCACAGGCCGAGCGACCATTCAGTCAGAGCACAAAATCAGTTACCCGTGGTATGTTAACAGCTGTACTATACAAAGGTACAATACAAAGGCAGGAATATATTATATTAAACCACAACTGATGTCGAGAAAAACCTGTGGTATGTTTACAGCTGTACTATACAATGGTACTATACAAAGGCAGGAATATATTCTTTTAAACCACAACTGATGTCGAGAAAAACTGTAGGTCTAAATGTTTTGGAAAAGAGAAATGGTTGGAAGTAACAGAGATAATCTGCTTACAAGGTAATGTAATGTACTTGTAAACTTAATGTGAAAAACCTTCTGTCAACACAGCCAGGTTGGATGGTGTACAAAGAACAAGGCCACAATGTCCCAAATCAGATTAGTCTTTGAGGGGGGGCTACAGGTGACACACATGTGATTTTCCTCTGGGTAGTTGGAACAGCACTCATGCAATCTGACCTCCTCATATCACATTTGGGCCACTTTCTGGTTTTCATTTTGGTTCTAGATTCCGCACATGATCTGATTCCCAGACATGTGACCTGCAACGCGAACAATTGGTCTCTTCATCTTTCACTGTCAGTCTACAAGGTGAATTTCTTTCGATACTCCACCTCCACCTTCTCCTCCCCCGTGAAGAAACCACACAGGCTGCTTGACAAACGGATACAAGATTCCAGAGGAAGATAGATGGCTAGATAGATACGGCCACCATGGCTGGCTTCCGTTCTTTCTTACTCATAACACACTTTTTTTGTAGCCTCCTGCACTTATAAACATGGATAGCATCCCGAGCGCAGTGCTCCATGCTGAGAATGCATGCGGCACGTAACCAATAAAAAGTTAGTTGAAGAGAGTGATGATCTGGGTGTAATAGTGGCTTTATGTTGTTACAAAACAGGATGTGGAGCTGGGGGATACATTGAATAAAGGATTGCAATGATCTTTGATGCTTATCCTTCAATGTGCTCAATGGGCTGTTTTATTTCCCCTCTTCACTCTTGTCTGATGTATACGTTCACACTGTGTTAGCCACAGAAACAAGGCACAAAAAACACATGTAATACAGGCACTTTAACTGTAACTGGTGTGTGTGTGTGTGCGTGTGCGTGTGCGTGTGTGTGTGTGTGTGTGTGTGTGTGTGTGTGTGTGTGTGTGTGTGTGTGTGTGTGTGTGTGTGTGTGTGTGTGCGTGTGTGTGTGTGTGTGTGTGTTCGTGTGCATGCACCTGCCTGTTTGCAAGTACACCAAACATAACAGACAAATATAAAAACAATATACTGCATATACTGTATATACAAATGTACAAGGTCTCACCCCCTTGAATATCATCACGTTCAACAGTTGTCAATACATACAATTTAACTCCGAAAGTAAATTTACATTTTAAGTGAAAGACTTAAATATTTACGAAAATAAACATGACGAAATGTAACATTCACTGAATTCCAAATATGAAAATCCCAAATCAAAACCCATAAATCAAAGGTTCTCTTTCCTCCTTTTGTTTGAATGTGTTCCTATTTATTTCCTATTGGGTCCTATTTTAGTTCGCCATTTAGAAAATTAAAATGATCATAATGAATGAATAAACTTAGTTTCACTAATAAAGTTATTATCCTACTTTAAGTTATTATATCCAGTTAAATCCCAGTTATACATCACATATAACACGATCTTAAACAACACAGGTAATATCACCTCAACTCAAGTCACAGTAATAAACATTTACAATATACCTTAACAACGTATGTATTGTACTTTCTCAGTTATTTAAGTCGAGTTCAGTTCTGCTGTGCAACAGCTAGTGGCCCATGATGTAAGAAGGTCGATTTACTTCCATTGTGATTTCTTGAGTAATGTCATAAGTTATATGAAATGAGAAATCAGTGAAGAAAATGACATGCACAAGAGCACACAAATCTGCAAGCCCCAGTATAAACACACACACACACACACACACACACACACACACACACACACACACACACACACACACACACACACACACACACACACACACACACACACACACACACACACACACACACACACACACACACACACTCACACACACACACACACACACACACACACACACACTGACTTGGGATATGCATAATTGCACCAATCCAGGGAAGTGTTTAATGGACACTTAAGAATGAGTGAATAGACCACAATCATAGGAGTTCTCAGAATAAATAATAGTGAACCACATTCTAACGTTCTAATGAGGACGCATTAGAACGTTAGAATGTGGTTCACTATTATTTCTTCTGCGAAGCCCGGCACTGAATCATTAACACAGAAAAACAACACACAAATCTCCATGCTATCACGTAGGCAGCCACACACACACACACACACACACACACACACACACACACCACACACACACACACACACACACACACACACACACACACACACACACACACACACACGCACACACACACGCACATGCACACACACATGCAGACACTCAACAGCAATCACAAAGTTATTCATGTCAGTTACGAGGTTGGAGAGAAAAGCGAGAAGGACTCCTGAACAGAGCGTTGTAAAAAAGGTTGCCTCTTGGCGAGGCTTTTGGAGAGGGCAGGCATTTAATGTTTTATTATGAGGTGTGTGCCACAGGCAGGTACTGCCTGTTAAAGTAAAAAAGGTAAAAAGAAAACGACCCTAAATGTAATACACGATTCGGTGTTGGCTCTTCAACAGGTGTTGGTTCGTTCCCACTTCCCACTGAATAATGCCTGTACTCTAATCCTGACTAAATGAGTTTTGGTTTGGTTTCCACAGACATATATTCTATCTAGATCTCTACAAGTGTTCTTTTTTAACATTGTTTTATCTGCTGTTAATGATGCATTCTAAATCCTGGTAAATGGATTCATTCATTTTAAAGATAATGCAACACTGATTAAAACATGAATGTAGCATTTCCTTTGAACTATGTGTGCGTGTATATATACTTATGTGTGTGTGTGTGTGTGTGTGTTTGTGTGTGTGTGTGTGTGTGTGTGTGTGCGTGTGTATGCGTGTGTGTGACATGTTATGAAAGTGAAAGTGGCAGCACTCCTAGCAGTTCAGAAGGCGCACTGCCTGTGGATAAAAACTATCCTTAAACCTGGTAGTCCTTGTACGGATGCTGCGCAACCGGTGACCAGACGGTAGGGGGGAGAAGAGATGGTGCCCAGGGTGGTTGCACTCCTTAATGATGGACATGGCCTTCTTCCGACATCTGGTCCTAAAGATCTCCTCAATGCACGGAAGTGCACACCCGATGATCTTCTCTGCCGTCCTCACGACCCTCTGGATGGCTTTCTTGTCCCGTGCGGGGGTGTTGCCGTACCACACAGTGACGCCACCCGTCAGGACGCTCTCTACGGTGCCACGGTAGAAGTTCACTAGCCACCTCTGTCTATATCGCTTTTTCTGAGGCACCGCAGAGCATAGAGGCGCTGGTGTGCCTTCTTCAGCATGACCTCCGTGTTGCGTGTCCATGACAGGTCATCGGAAATCTGTAGTCCAAGGAAACGGAAGCAGCTGACGACTTCCACCGGTGTCCCGTCCAGGCTGATGGTGGAGTGGGTGCCCCGGTGGCTCCTGAAGTCCACGATGAGCTCCTTGATCTTGCTGACAATCAGTGCGAGGCTGTTGTCCTCACACCATCACGTCAGCTGGACCACCTCATCTCTGTACTCCGTCTCATCGTCCTCGCTTATCAAGTCGATGACTGTGGTGTCGTCTGCAAACTTGATAATCTGATTATTGCTGTGCGTGGCAGTACAGTCATGTGTGTACAGCGAGTACAGCCGGGGACTGAGGCAGCAGCCTTGGGGTGCTCCGGTGTTGAGGACCAGAGTGGATGAGATGTTGTTCCCAATCTTCACCACTTGAGGCCTGCCAGTCAGGAAGTCCATATAGTCATAGGACTATGTCTTGTTGCTGTTGTTACTGTTCATTTTTTTTTACCGGTAACTGTTCTGAAAGCTTTTAGGATAATTTACATGAAAAGTATAAATGTCAAGTTGAGTCAAAAATTTAATTTGAATAAAATTACTCTGTTTATCGTTTTACTGTTCATGGTCATAGGACTATATATCTTGTTACTGTTCATCTTGTTACAGTTCATAGTCATTGGACTATGTCTTGTTACAGTTCATAGTCATATGTCTTGTTACTGTTATATAAGTATATCATATATATATAAATATAAAAAGTATATAAGTAGTATTAACATGATTGAAATTTAAATGTGTTTCTATTTATTACTATGAAACGGGTCTCTAGTATTCAGGTTGAAAAAGGGGGTTAGGGTTAGGGTTAGTTTTTTTTTAGCGGTCCCTGTCCCCAAAAAGTTAAAAAACCCCTGTTTTAAAACAGTTTGTCACATGTCATACCACAGACTAAAGACGTTATTCATAAGAGAGTATGACAAAACCTTGGAAAGGATAAAACAAGGCTACATTTTTCCGTGGATTTTTCCGTCACACATTTGGTTCAGTTATATTGTAAAAGCTCACCTGGCCGGAGTTAGACTGATAACTCTATGGCTGGTCATGGTTTATTCCTGCACACATGTGGGTCATTGCCCACAGGTTAAACCAGCCCCCACCACACACACTCGAGGAGAAGAGCTCTAGCATGTACCATCTGCTCTGTTCACAATGATTCAAACTCTTGCAATAAACCGGATTTCTCATCACCCTGTGTGTCAAGTAGCCATTTTTAATGGTTGGTGGCAGTGTCGACTGCTACAACATCCAATCATCATGTTTAGATGATTTCATTAAAAAAATGTTACTTCACACTTATTATTTCACACATGCACACACACACACACACACACACGTTCATGCCCATTCACTTTAATGTGAATGGTGGGACTTCTACTACCTGTCGGTACTACGCTACTCGACCTCCCGGTATCCAGACCCCTGGCCTGTCCCCGACCGTTCTACGTTGTGTTTTCTTTAATAAACCACCTGTTCTCCCTTCTCTGGTCTGTCGTCTGCGTTCGGGGTCCAACCCACACACACATCGTTGTGACATCTTCCTTCCTCTAAAACATTTCTTGTTTTTCCATTCAGTGACTCATCTGATTAATGGTGCAGTGAGGAATTCGTTTCTAATACGTTTAAATAAATAACAACATTCATGATGGGAGGATTTGTATTATTAAAGATTTCCACTATCATGAAGAGTGGTGTGTAATGATTCCTCATTAAATCAACTGGGCTGCTCTTACGACCTTGTTCATCTCAAGCTCTCATAACACCCAGCTTCTAAGCAGTCATATTAAAAGCGACAAGTCAATTTTAACATGTGGGGGATAGGGTTTTTGCTCCTGGCTATAAAATACAATCGAGACATTGGGCCATTTTAATGATGGGTGTTGATATTAACACCTGAATTGACTACCATCCACAAATTATGTGTGATGGTATTTTAAAAAGATGATTAAAAGGAGTAATATTTCTGTACAATAATTAAGTAAGAATGATCACCTATTATTGAAAATCCATTATTCAGAAAGACTGCCTTAATACTGTAGTAGGCTGTAAACAAACAACAAAAAGTCAACTCACAAGCCATACAACAACCAAGAGTACAGCCACCAATCAGGATACTTTTACTCTACAAAGTCAAGTTACTGGTTGCTTTTTTCCGCCCAACTAGACTTGGTCATTGTTTGGTGGGAGGGGCTTACGGGCTTCTGTCTTTTTGAAATTATTGTTTGAGAAAGTTCTTCTAAATCTTGCTCACTTTTTCTTTCAAATGTATAAACAAATCTCAAAATGCTGTTGTTCAGACCCGTCGATGTTCCTTGACTAATGCCGGTATGTAGCGTCTTAGATTCATTTGACAGAAGGCGAGAAATAGGTAAGAGAGGTAAGAGATCATTCCAACGGCGGCTGCCATCTCACCGATGTGACTTGAAGTGGACCTGAAGGTCACATGGCCTGGCTGGAATGTTGGGGACAAGAGGGGAATTAGTCATTCACCCATGCATTATGGAGCCATTCATTCACATCAAGGGGGGGGGGACAGAGCTGTCAATATGCACTTTTGTGCCTGATGGCTTTTGAGTCGATTTCTGTGCATCATTGAAATGTGTCCCATCCCCTCCTCTCTGACCACCTTCCTGTCAGGGGAATCCATGGGAAATATGGTAATACAATCTACTGGTTTGAAGACACACATGAATCATGGGAGGCAGCCTAATGGAGGAATGAGGAATCAATATGAATGGGGGAGGGGATTATTTTGGTATGGATCAGGTGGTGGTGGTGGTGTAATTCTCTGTGTAAGACAGATCTGTACAAGCTGTAAGTTCCACCTTACTTTCCCAGTCACTGTCATCCAGCTGTCGCTTCATAAGATCTCTGCCAGCCCAGGTCAATGTGACTATTAACCTTATGTAATCATCACACACACACACACACCATCTCTCACACACACACACACACAGACACACAGACACACACACACACACACACACACACACACACACACACACACACACACACACACACACACACACACACACACACACACACACACACACACACACACACACACACACCACAGATTATAGTCATACTCTGTTTCTAAACAGGATCCAATCCATTCCCATTCACCAAACACATACGAGCGTAAAAGGGGTGTTTATTTTCAATCAACGTCAATACAGTACAAAAAAAGCCAACAGCAGTACAAACACAAAGAGATGCTCTCTGTGCGACCTATAGTATTATATGCATTGATTCTGCTGTAGGTCATAGATAGCAGGGGCTGGATAACACAACAGCAATGATAGTTAAATATAATTTTATGTCAGGATTCTCACTTTTAAATCTGCCTTTGGCAGTTTTTGTAATATATTTTACATCTTTCATGAGAGACTTTTTCAAAGTAAAATATTTACAATGAATGTAAAATATGTGTGTCAACATTTAGTTATCATGTTTTAAAATGTGCCTTTCATGGAACAGTCAAGACTCAGCGTTCCATCAAGAGACAGATTTAACCATTTTGCCTGATATTCTGGGATTAGGAGGTTCTTGGAATCTCTTTAATTTTGCTCTATCTCCATTTTGTGTGTCAAACCATAATAACATGTTTCCTTGAAAAAACAAACCCATGGGATATGCAAGAGGAGAGAGAGAGTGCACGTGTGCATACTTGGTGTCGTGTTTGTGCTTGCGTTCATGGGATTATGCCTGGATAGTGTATTTGCGTAGCGCATGTGTGTCCTTGAAGAGCGAGCGAGATTGTGTTGTGTCTGAATGCATTAGTAAGTGGCTTGTTTCCAGCTGACATTTTCTCTCATTTTTTCTAATCGACTCGCTGCAGCCGTCACATCGAAGTGGCAGATGGAGAGCAGAGTGCTAATTAAACAAATGGAAGTGGAGAAAGACTGAATACTCACAACTTCTCACCAAATGCTTTTTTAGACCCCATCTTGTCCCCAGATACTTTTGGATCTCTGTGCTTTTATCTCTCAAATGTTCTGTGCTTGTAGTTTATCCTCACGTTCATTTCCTGTCCTCTCCTTTCCTCCACGTGCAACGCCCAGTCCCGTCCGCTATCACCTCCTCTGTTCCCCTATCCTCTTCTCTGCTCTAGTTTTCCTCTCCCCTACACCACTCTCGTCTCCTCTGCTCTCCTTCTCCCCTCTGGCCTCTTTACGGCTCTTCTTCTCGGGGTTCTACTTCTCCCCGCTCTTTACCTCACCTCGTCACCTTTCCTCTGGTCTACTCTGATCTCCTCTGCCAGATTTGTCTCCGACCCTCTCCTCCGCGCTCCTCTCCTCCCTGCTCTTCTCCTCTGTGAGATTATTCTCATCTCCTCTTCTCATCTCCTCCCTCCTCTCCACTTCTCCTCTCCTCTCCCTCCTCCTCACCTCTGCGTCCTCGTCATGACATGACAGATCATTACGGGCCGATCTAGTTCACAGGGACTTTGTGCTTTATCACAGAAGGCTGCTGTGTCCTGATTATCCCATGGGAAACCCCAGGGGAGTTATTGCCTGGGTTGCAGACCTTTGAATCTGCCCACTCCACCGAGTAGACCGATTCAGGTCTGGCATCGTGACATGAAACACCGATTTATTTTGGTTGAAAAAGCCATCGATCCAATCAGTGCCACGGGCGGGTAACGGCATTCTTGAGAGTTGCAGCTGTGCGCTGGAATCAGCGCGGATTAATAACAACAATGGCGGCCGCTAAAGACAAGCTAGATGCTACTTTTGAGGCTTTGAAAAGCCTTTGAAATCCGAACAGCGCTCTGCTTTGAAGGCATTTATTTAAAGGGAAGATGTTTTTTGGCATTCTTCTCCCTAGATTTGGGAAGAGTTTCATCTACCGACTTGCCAGTGTTGACTTAAAATGAAGTTAGATTCGGCAGATAAGTTGGTCTCTTGTGATTGGCAAGGGAACATTTTTTAATCCCCCTCCCCCATGGAAATCATTAGAGTGGAGGCAGCAATGTCAGACTAAAGATGGAAATGGAGTGTAACAAGGTCAACAATTTGGTCTGAGGCTAGTTAAGTCAGGACTGCCTTTGCAACACTCACACCCTATGAGGGGGTAGCAGAACATTCTGCTATATGTTACCTGACTCTTTTCCAGAGACGCATTCCCTCAAATGCGCCACAGAAAACAAACATACACATGCACACAGACAGCTATATAACTCACTGACCTATACGCTAGGCCTCACATGTAATACAGCTTGGTAGTTTTTTAAATCACTCGCTTTCTTCCTCTGTTCTTATTCTCATATCTCCCTCTCCCTTCACACTCTTGTATCCCTGCTTTTTATGTTTTCATACTGTTCATAATGTTTTGCTTGTGAATGCTATTCAGACACTACATATACATATCGCATATACATAACATATACAGTACATACCACATCTGGTTCTGTGTTGAGATGTGTCAATGTAAATGCAGTCGGTCTGGCCTGACACTCGGTTCTGCTGCGGCCTCTGTGCTGTGTTTATCGATGATCACGAATGGCGAGGACAACTTCTGCCTTGCTAGCCGAGGTCTATTCCAGGATGGCTGCAGCAGCTGTCAGACGGACACAATATCATGAATTTTGATGCTCCGGAAAACTGCACACAAACGACCCTGAATATGCTTTTTCAGCCAACTCAAGCGTTGTGTATGCAGTGCAACTCTCCTAGCCTAATTTACTCATCAGGACAAAGTGCTGAATCTAATCTGCACTCTGCCTTGATGAGTGTAAATATAAATGAAAATCATTTTTCTCTCTCTCTCCCATCCCAAGTTTCTCTCCCCCCCCCCCCCCCCTCCAAATTCACTCTCTCTCCCCAAGTTTTTCTCTCTCTCTCCCCCCACATGTTTCTCTCTCCCCCCCCAGTCTCCCTCTCCGAGTTTCTCTCTCTCTCTCTCGGTGAAAAGGGCAAAATGGGCAGAGCCATTTTAAAGAGGGTTTGTTTTGATTATGTACCAAAGGTTTTGTGACAGCCTTGCAATGCTTCAGTAAGGAAAGCAAAAGGGGCCTAATTGGTGTATCCTAAGACACACACACACACACACACACACACACACACACACACACACACACACACACACTCACACACACACTTAATACATTCAAATATAATTTCAGTGGGCTTTGTGGGTTTCAGTGGGTTTATAGATCGCTCTCTTTAACTATCTGAAGGTCATTTTGGCACCATGGCTTGGAAACTAACGTGCATATCTCACATTTAGGTGCTTTACGATTCACCAAATTAAAGTTTATTTATTAAGCGTACATAATTGCGTAGCCATTACAAAGAGCGATAGAGGAGGGAGCCACACACTTAACTCATTAGCTTCCATAATCCCAAATGATGCTATGCTAATGGGAATTTAGCTGTCAAGGACAGCTGACACACTTCTCTTGTTTGGCAGATGAAAGATAAAACCGACTTTAGCAGTGGAATAATGAAAGACATGGAACAGGCTTAAAATTAAGCCTTAGAGTGTGCTTATATCTGCTTGTGCAGCCTGTTTGTTGCCAGAAAACACGGCAGCATCCACTGTGTATCATGCCATAATTGGCCTACAGGTAGTTAGGTAGCCAATGGAGCATATCCCCTGTGCCTGCCCACTTCTATCGTCGATCCTCCGAGGAAAGGACGATCAAAGGAGGCCAAACCCGTGACCACCCTGGGAGTTTTCTTGTCAAAAGTGCTCATCTTGACGCCGTGATCGATGTTTATTCAGAGAGCCAAGCTGTGAGGGAGACAAAGGGGGGGATATTTAGCTCCCTAGGGACTTTTGTTTCATTGGAACACTAGAGTCACATCTTTTGCCTGACTTTGCTCTGCGGTCGACACCGTGATTAACAGTGTACAACTTGCAATTAGCCGAAAGAGAGAGAGAAAAACATTGAAGGGAGGATTTTTCTTCTCATCAAATTTGCCAAAGTATTTCTAAGCTACAACAACACTAGTTAAAGGAAAATTTAGAATTGATTCACATCGTTTGCTTAATTATGCATTTCAAGATTCAAGATTCAAGATGACTTTATTTATCCCGAGGGAAATTAAGGTGCAACAGTTGAGGGGGAATAAATGCACACAAAATATACCTAAATACCTAAAAACGAAATAACAACAAACTAAACTATACTAAACTAGTGTAAACTAAATATAACTAAATGAAATCTAAATGTATTGACAGATGAATTGCACAATTTACAGTATTATTACAGTAATACGTAGGTATATACAATATACAACAGCAGTAATAAAATACTAATAAATAACTCAGATGAATACTGAAAAAGTGACATGTGAAAAGTGAAAAGTGAAATTGAATTTACAGTGCAAAGTTACAGTGAAAGGATTTACAGTGCGTTGACCAAAAAATAATAACACAGTGCGTTGACCTCAGGTCACTGAGTCTCCACTGTCCCTCTCACGACCCGAGGTAGATGAATTATAGAGTCTGATGGCCACAGGAAGAAAGGACTTCCTGTGGTGTTCTGTGGTACACCTGGGTGGAATGAGTCTGTTGCTGAAGGTGCTTCTGTATGAGGTCAGCACCTGATGGAGAGGGTGAGAGTTGTTGTCAAGGATACTACGCAGCTTGCACAGCATCCTCCTCTCAGACACCACCAACAAGGAGTCCAGCTGGACCCCCAGGACTGCTGACTTCAACCTGCTTCCCCAGCACACGACACCGAAGAAGATGACACTGGCTACCACCGACTGGTAGAACATCTTCAGCATCGTGTTACAAACGTTGAAGGACCGGTGCCTCCGCAGGAAGTATAGACGGCTCTGGCCCTTCTTGTACACAGCCTCAGAGTCTGAAATCCAGGAAACCAGGGAAGAGTCCACCTTCATCACCGTCAGCTTACTCCCCAGCAGGGCAGGCCGGATGGTGTTGAACGCGCTGGAGAAGTAAAAAAACATGATTCTCACAGTGCTCCCGGGTCTGTCCAGTAGTAGTAGTAGAAAGTAGACTGTCCAAGTGGGCGTAGGCACGATGAAGCAGGAAGATGATGGCGTCCTCCACTCCCAATTTCGGCTGGTAGGCAAACTGAAGAGGGTCCAGCGATGGTCTGACCAGGGGCCAAAGAAGCGACAGGACCAGCCTCTCAAAGGACTTCGACACGTGGGACGTCAGCGCCACCGGTCTTTTGAGGTGCTGGGACGTGCATTCTTCAGAACCGGCACCAGGCAGGATGTCTTCCACAGCACAGGGACCCTCTCCAGTCTCATGCTCAGGTTGAAGATGTACTGTAGTACTCCACTCAGCTGGGCAGCACATGTTTTGAGGACAGCTGGCGCTGTTGGCGGGCAGACCACGGCTCCGCCACCTTGGACATGCAGAATGTGAGCGGTTTGTGGTCCACAAACGCCGCAAAGTCCCGGCCTTCCAGCAGGAACTGGAAGTGGCGAATCGCCAACCAGAGGCCAAGTAGTTCTCAGTCAAATGTGCTGTACTTGCGCTCCCTGGGGGTCAACTGCCGGCTGAAAAAGGCGAGCGGTTGCCAGGCGCTGTCGACCCATTGCTCGTGTACCGCTCCGACGGCATAGTCGGACGCATCGGTGGTGATAGCGATGGGGGCCTTGTGCGACGGGTGAGCCAACATAGCGGCTTGGCTCAGGGCGGCCTTGGTGGCATCGAAGGCGGTCTCCCTTTCGGCCGTCCAGTCGATGGCCTGGCCGGGGGACTTGTCCTTGAGAGCCTCGTACAGCGGGCGCATGGTGTGGGCGGCCCGGCGGATGAACCGGTGATAAAAGGTTACCATCCCGAGGAACTCCCGGAGCGCCCGAGCTGTGTTTGGTCGGGGAAAAGCGGATACGGCTTCCACTTTCACCGGGAGGGGGGCGGCCCCCTCTTTGGTGATGAGATGTCCGAGGAAGTGGACGGAGGACAACCCGAACAGACACTTTGCCGGGTTGACAATAAGGCCGTGTTGGTTAAGCCTTTCGAAAAGGACCCGCAGATGTGCCTGGTGCTCTTCCTCAGAGGAGCTGGCGACAAGGATGTCGTCTAAATAGACAAAAAGGAATGGCATGTCCCTTAGTGCCGCATCCATTAGCCGCTGAAAGGACTGCGCTGCGTTTTTAAGTCCAAACGGCATACGCAAGAACTCAAAATGTCCGAACGGCGTGACCACCGCCGTTTTGGGGACGTCTGAGGGGTGTACCGGAACCTGGTGGTAGCCACGCACCAGGTCCACCTTGGAGAACACCAGCTTGCCCGCCAGGTGTGCAGAGAAGTCCTGGATGTGAGGGACCGGGTAGCGGTCTGGTGTAGTAGCATCGTTAAGGCGGCGGTAGTCTCCACACGGCCGCCACCCGCCGTCTGGCTTGGGGACGATGTGGAACGGTGATGCCCACGGGCTGTCTGAGCGGCGGATAATGCCCAGACGTTCCATATTGGCAAACTCTGCCTTAGCGACCGCCAGCCTGTCAGGGTTGAGCCGTCGGGCCCTAGCGTAGACCGGAGGGCTGTTAGTGTCGATGTGGTGCTCGACCCCGTGTTTAGTAGTGGCGGCAGAGAAGGTGGGCTGCGTCAAGCTGGGAAACTCACCGAGAAGCTGCTGGTAGCTGTTACCTTCCGAGAGTGAGCTGGAGAGCCCGCCGTATGCTGCCTCGCCGCGGACGCATGCGAGCGAGGAAAATGTCATAGCGTCCACCAGGCGGCTGTTCTTAACGTCCACCAGCAGCCCGTGGGCGCACAGGAAATCCGCGCCGAGGAGGGGGAAGGAGATGTCGGCCGTGACGAAGTCCCATGTGAACCGCTGTCCCCCGAAACACAGGTCTACTGTCCTCGTGCCATAGGTGCGGATAGGGGTGTCATTAGCGGACATCAAACGCGGGCCGTGGTCTCCTCCTGCGGTGTCGCCCACAGAAGCTGGCAG